>VZSV01000295.1:570339-593652 GCA_013398735.1 Nothocercus julius
TTAGACGTTTGTACACTTTCAGAACTTAAAATATTACTAAGGTTTTCTACCAAATTTATGCTTTCTCTTGTCTCTAGAAGTTTTTAATGCCAGAGATACAGTGGGTCATACAGACATAGAATGGATCCTGTTGCTTCTAAGAAATCTGCCTCACTTTGTGCTGCAGAAGCAGGACTTGGTACAGTTTAAATAACTTTTATTTTTGTCATATATTTTTTCATGTTGCTTACATCCAGTATTTACATCCAGCACGGCAAAGAGAAAAGTGGGTTTCAGCAGGAGAGTGCAGTGCAAGCAGGGAGCCCCTGTCCAGCGCTTACTGTCTTTCTGTATCTTCCAGACATCCCAGCACCTCCCTCAGAAGGAACAATGAGTTATATCTGTGGATCATTTGCTGGATTGCATATGATCCTGCAAAAGTGAGGGCAGGATCTGTCTTTGGAGAATAAAACAAAATGTGGAATCATAAAACTGATTGTCCTTGCACATAAGGAGAAACCCCCCAAAGCTTGGCATTGTTTTTATTTCTGATTGAGCTTACATATTGAAATCTTAAAATATTCTCCTGGGAATGCCATGCAGTTATACCCAGAGAGATGTAAGATTCAAGCCCACCTCCTCTACTTCTCCTAGGCTTTTCCCACAAGGACCGTAATTCATGTCAAACTGTGTTTGGGTTGGAAGAGCATTTGGCAGGAATGAGCATTTGCTAGGGACTAGACTCAGACCACAACGTGTTTTTGCTTCCTACATGAGGAGGATCAAGTTGTTCTCATGGCTTGTGCAAGGAGCATGAATGACTGCATGGCATTTGTGAACTGCTCTGTGCCTGAAGCAAGCTGTGCTGCCTTGGCATCACAGCTTGGAAGGAAATGACATTTGTTTATTGAAAACAGTAATGTGCAAGTACCACATTTTTTGGTTGAAACTCATTAGCACTATACTTCAGGGAGGGCCAAATTCCCTCTTCCCCAGCCATGACTGGGGAGCTCTCCCTTTGTCTTAATCCCACCACATTGTCTAACAGCTAAAAACAATAATAATAAACTGAAATACATATCCACCCTCTAAGCCTTTACATATAGCAATTGAAACATACTTCCAGGAAAGCAGATAGATCAAGCAAGCAGACTGATCATGCCTGCTCCTGCTGCTGTTTGTGATTTGCCCTTGTGGATTTTTTTTTGCTGTAGTCTGTTGTACTTAGTACTGTTGGAGTGGCAAAGACAGCATTTCTTTCTTCAGAAAACCCCTATGCCTCTCAATAGTAGAGAGGTTCTAGAAATGACTAAGTATCTCTTTTTTTTTCCATGTTTAGGAAGGGAGCACTATGGATCTACAAATATAGCTGGTCTATATATAAATCTACACTGGCCTCTGCCTGATTAAAAATACAGGCTGAAATACGGGATGATAGGAAATCCCAAGAAAAAAATCCTTTTGTTTCTTAGCCGGCAGAGTTTTTGTATTTTGGAAAGCTTTTCTGTCCTCCTTCCTCCTCCAGATTTGCTTTGTTTTTTTTCTCTGGCAAGGTCATATGCTGACAGATATCTGATAGATACAAATATATATTCTTTCCCCCAAGTGTTGATACGTAGAAACTTCTCCTAACACATTTCTAATACATTTTTAAGTAGGTCATGATGAATGTTTGTTTCTAAGACTTTTTTGTGCATGTGTGCATGACAAGCATGCAACAGTGTGTCATTCTAGGGCTATGTCCAGTTACAATATGCTATGCCATATGATTGCTGCATTTAAATTTAATAGCTATTATCACACTGAATTTGGTTATTCTTTTTGCTAATATAGCAGTATCCATGATCACACCGACTCACACTGCTTTATGAAGATCCTCCAAGGAAATCTAAAGGAAACCCTGTTTGAATGGCCTGAGAAAAAAGGAAATGGCGAAATGGCTAAGAAATCAGAACGTGTTCTGAGAGAAAATCAGTGTGCCTATATTAATGGTAAGCTCTTAGAGTATCTTATTTGACAGCTACCCACCTATGAATCCAACTAATAGGACAGTTTATGTGCTAACTTGGCTCTTACCTTTAACAGTGTCATACACTTTGCACATTTGAACAACTTGGCTACAAACCTGTGTTTAGATTCAGTAAAACGTTCTTTTTCCTTTTAACCCATTCTTAAGATATTGCAGTATTTAGTTTGTTGCTGCAATTGCTTGGTATTTAAAGATGCCGGGTAGTGCTGCTATACTGAGCACTCTTCAGCACTGTGTGCCAAATAACGGTCTGCAACTGCATGTAAACATAAAGCTCAAATTGTATTTTGTGAAAAACAAAAGCAACACAGTTTATTTTCTTTATTCATCAGAATTTATCATTCAGAAATAATCTTTGTGATCTGTCATGGAAATCTTAGGGCAAAAATGTAAAAGCATTTGTCCATGGAATAAACTAGGCCATGGTGAGGGGGCATGAGGCAAAGGCTAAAGACGGCTCTCCAGCCCTTTACTGCAGATCTGCCACATTAACTGAAAATGCAAAAGTTGTACATTCAGAATGCTTCACTCAGTAATCTGAGTTTATTTGAATATCCCTTTACATAAGCATATATTTAGGGCTTTTTTTTCTCCCCACATCCTTTATTTAGTTAAATGATGTTAATGACATTTTTAACTCTGATACTTTCAAAGTATACTTACAGTTCCCAGGATATTGTGCCTACATTGCATAATACAGGTCTGAGTATTATATGACATTAATTTAAGTACAAAGGCCTGAGTTGTTTTCTTATAGCACAAGTCATAAACTTGAATTCAAGGTCTCTTAAGTAACTCAAAAACTCCATTTCAATGTAGAATGAAATTGAATGCTTTTATGGATTTGATTCTTCTTAGCTTACATTTTTTTATGTAATACCTTGATTTCTACTCCATTGTCCCAGAAAATGCTATTACTTCATCTGTAGCTACAAAACAGACAGTGTCTTATTACATGTTCAGCTATGCTTACTGCTCAGTTAATATTGGAAGTATGCCAATCATCAGTTATTTGTCACCTTAGACAAAAGACCAGACAAATGAAAAGACTGTTCTCCTCCAAACTAAAAAGTTGGAGAGATTAGTTAGGAAATGGATGTCTGCAATAGAAGACAAATATATCTCTGCTTGCGCACATGCTCCAAATAAAAGTAACTGACTCTTAATGTGACTGATGTCCATGCTACTGGGTGAGATTTAGCAATACAAAAGTCTCCCTGTAAACCATCTTGCTGATTTTTCAGAAACACAAATCTTCCTGCTACTACAGAACAACAGTGTCTCCTAGGAGAGTAAACCTTATACTCACTTAGGAATGGCAGCTGGCAGATTACTGACCGCATGGCCCTCTTTAAGCTTCTTTGGATTTCTTTTGGCCTTTATCCCATAGTCAATAATCCAATAATTTACAAGTGTTGAAGGTGGTAAAATATTCTGAAGTACGAATGTATTGAGGAAATTGTGCTAGAGACGAGCAGTCTAATTTGCTGTAGAGTTACACATTGTCCCTTAGAGTACAGGTCACTAACTGACTTCTGCTGAAGTTTCAGCTTAGATGGTACTCTTCCAGGTTTTTATGAGATCTCATTAAAGCTGCCTGTTAATATGACCTTTCACTTCATGCCCTGTCCTTTCTAGACTCCATTGGCTTGCACCGTGTGGAGAACATAAGCCACACAGAATCTGCTGCTAGCCTGCATGTGTACAGCCCACCCTTTGACAGCTGTAACACCTTTGATCAAAGGACTGGGCACAAGCACAAAGTCAAAATGACCTTCTATAGCAAGTTTGGCGAAAGGACTCTATGTGTAAGTATGGGATAATACGTTCCCTGGCAGGTCTTTGACATCAACTTCTTGTTCTCATGCAGGGGCAAGACAGAGAAATGCACTTTTGTGTGCACAGAGCAGACCATTGGCTCTTGGGGTGTTCTCCAGGACAGATAGGAGTTGTAGCAATCTCATAGTTCCTGGAGCATCTATATCTAGGATCAACATAAGATGTATTTCAAAAATACTCTTTGGTTTGTCAATTTGCACTTCCCTTATATGGAGTTCTCTTCCCTGTTTTGTAAGAAAATGCAGTAATGCAACCACACATTTTACAAATAAGAAAATTGAGGCTGAAAACTTACCATTTGTTAGTGATGACACTGGATTTGGCTGCCCTGGCTCTACTCATTACTCCTTTCCCTTTCCCTATGGATGGTGTCCAGTTGTATAAGGGGTGGAAGAGCCTAGCTCCCCTTCATCAGCCAGGGAGTAATTTTGGGCAGAGGATTAATGAAAACTTTGCCGTAGTTAAGCATCTTCAGACAGTAAATATAACCTAGTCTATGGAAAGCTGTTAAGCAGCTAGATTATTTTAGCCAATTTAAGTCATGTGTAACATTCCCTGCCTAAACTGTTCTGCCAAAAAGCATCACATTTCAAGCCATTTGTTTTAAACCCTGTAACTTACTGGAAGTAAAGCAAGATAAGTATTCAGACTTTTTTAAACTTCTAAATGGAAATACTTGCTTTGAGAGGGAGTAGACTGGTTGGCTGTTGTCTGCATTCCTGAGCAATGTCAAGAATTTGGATTTGGATAGAAAGGAAATCTTAAATGAGCTTTGGGGGACCAAGCTAGGTCATCTGTCAGGGTTTGATAGGGTTCCCTTTTAGCACTTTTCTATGTGTTGGGAAATGTAACCACATAGAAAAGGGAGAAAAGACAGATTTTTGTTGGGTCAGCTACAGAAGTTCAAAGACTGTTTTTGTTAGATACAGAACACTTTCACCGAGGCCAGAAATGCGGTGCTTTGTACTTCTAAGGGGTGTGCCCTTAATAAGATCCAGTTGAAGATTTATATTATCAGCATGCCCAATGTAAATTATTTTTCTGCAGCTTGTCAAGTTAAGTGATTACATCTTTACCGAACAGTTGAAACAGAACTTTAATCTTCACAAGTTCAAAAGGTTTTTGAGAAAATAAGCTCAAACTTGTAATTCAGATTTTAAAAGAAAGTGAAGATTAAAAAAAAGAAAATTTACAGAAGAATTCAATGGTTTCTTGTTTTCTTTTAATTTTAAGTGTTTATTGAATATGAAGTGTGTAAGATAACATGTGAAACTAGACACTTTAACTTGGACTTATTTTCATGCTCTTGATTTGTAACCAACTGGCAATGTTTGTACCTTTTGTAGGAAATGGGATCTGGCTTACAGGAGAGGGGTAAATCTTAATCACTGTGTCTCTTTCATTAATTCCTGTAAATGGAATTCCAGTAAGGGAAAAGTGGTAGCTAGTCTGGGCCATCCAACTGTCTGAAATGACTTTGTGCTACAAAAATCTTCTGGTTTCAATGAGGGTTTTTGGAAAGCTCACTGGAAACTCAAGCCTTCCTCTGTTTACCAGATCTTGAAAGGACATAGGAAGGCAGAGAACTGTATGTTAAAAGTAAAAAGAGAGTAATGTAAAGCATATTTGAATATCTTAATTAATAAGAAGATTATTAAAGCACATTTAGTGCTTCCCATTTGTCTGAAGTTTTTTTTTTTTTCTATAGGTAAAACACTCAGGTAAATGCCTAGTGGTTATGCTGGAGTCTTAATTAATTAAATTGTAAATATATAAACAAGTTAGAAGACATAATAATTGAAATAATAGTGTGTAGTTAACTTACCAAGGACTTGCTCAAGAAAGAGACTGTTTCCACAGCTTGAGTATGAACCTTAAGAATAGAGATATGAAAGTTCACTCAGGAAAACCTGGTTTTGTCTCCTGACTGTCACAACATATCAGAAGTTCTTGCTATCAGGAATTTTTCTAGGGCAGGTCATTTCTTTGCAACCTATCTTTCAAACTGGAGTTCTAGTTTCTGTCAGAGTGAAATACAGCACAGTATTTCTGACAGAAAAGATAGCCTAAAGGAGAAAGCACTCCTCAGTTGTCTCTCCTGTGTTGGACTTGCCCATGGTTACACAGAGACCCAATGGATAGGGAAGCTAATTTTATCAGGTACGATGGTATCTGAGCCATAGTATCCTCTATAAAATATGGATAGTAACTTTTTATCTTGCAAGGACTATTGAAAAGAAATACATTAAATATTTTGAGGTGCTGAGCTGCTCTGGTATTGTTAAGGACCATATTAACAACATGAAGATGGTCACAGTTTGCTACCAAGTCTCTTTCCTTTAAAAAAAATATATATATATATTTGCTCTTTCTTTTTAGGCAACAGCAGTGCCACAAGAGAACAACTGAGAAGCACCAGCATGTGCTTCCTTAAGACCTACTGAATGTTTAACCAGGGACAGAAGACATATATGGCTAAGGCTGACGGCCAGCTATATTTCTATAAGTTGTACATAGAACTACAGTAGGGCAGCTTTCAGGCAACCTGTAGTAATCTTGAATGAAGGCTGATTATGGGACACTATGCTAACGAGTGCCATAAACTACTTCAGAGGTTAGATGCCTTTTCTTAGGCTATTGTCAAGTCAGAATTATATAGTTTGTTTTCTGATTCTAGCCTCCTTTTAATTCCACTTTTGATACCATACTGAGAATATAAAAAATACATTTTTTAAAACATCATCTGACACTACTTAATAGGCCTACATGTATGTATGCTCTCAATGTAATTAGTAATATGAACTTTTAAGCTTCTAGTCACTTGTACCTTGGGTAGTATAATGGATACTACTAACAGCAGCTCTTTTTTTATTATTAAGTCTTGGTTTTAATGCCATAGGCCATTTTGATAGTTTTTGTGCATTTTTTACTTTTTTTTAACAATTTGTTTATCAAATCTTGTTTTAAATAGGAGCAATAAAGTGTTTCATGTATAATGGTTTTCAAGAATAACTGAGCAAAGATTTGTAATAAGGCCAATTATACTTAATACAACTAGTGTCCAGTTTCCAAAGTACTCTGTATAGCTACTGAACTCCTTTCAGGTAACTAAAATAAAACTGGATCTGTGCACATAACTCAAAAGTTTGCAGCATTTATCTCCTGATAACTAAGATGGTCATCTCACATGACTGATTTACACATTCCTTACTAAATGGTACACTATTTGATAGTTTGAAAAGTCAAAGGTATTTCGAACATGTAAAGAAACCCCAATCACAATGTAGTCAATGGGTGTTTTGCCAGCGGGAGTTTTGATTTCACTGCTGCTCATTTTTATCTTCAAGATTTATTTACAAAGAGAGAATCACCATGAAAATTTTGAAAACATAACAATTTTTACTGCTCATTAATTGGACAGACATTAAAGTTTTAAAAGCAGCCTATTTAGATGACCCACATATTTCCCTCCTTGTTGCTAAGTCCAAAAAAAAAAAAAAAAATTTTCTTTTGAGGTCCTGTTTTTGGGAGGCTCTATCAAATCTTTCAAAAGAAAAAAATGTTTAAGCAGAATAACAATTGCAAATGAACCTATGATTTTCTATTGCAATCACCCTAGAGCCAATGGGCAAGCTGTTGTTGTCTTAGAAATACTCTTCTTGGTGAGGGATAAGAAGAGGAGTAAGAAAAGACATAGATGGTCAGGTGCAAAAGCACATCAGCAGTAAATGGAGAATGTCTGTATGAGGTAAACTTGGATATTGTCACAGAGAGGGGTGAAGTGAGCAGGAAGTGTAAAAACTGGAAGGGAAGGAAACATGAAGAGTGGTATCTAGTTCTAACACAAAGAAGTCTCTGTGCTTTTCCTGGATACTTGTTCACCCTGAAGTTCAGTATGTTTCTTCACAATTCATTGTGAACCAGTTCCTGAAAAATCTCCTCAAGACGGATATTGGGCTTGAGCATCGTAATTGTTGTGAGAGGATCACAGACAGTTGAGGTTGGAAGGAACCTTTGGAGATCATCTGGTCCAACACCCATGTTCAAAGCTGGGTCACCTAGAGTGTGTTGTTGGTCAGGATAATCCAGCTTTGAATATCTGCAAGGATGGTGAAATCCATTTAGGCAACCTGTTTCAGTATTTTATCACCTCATGGTAAGAAAAAAAATTTTTTTTTTCTTATCTTAAAATGGAATTTATTGTATTCCAGTTTGTGCCCATTGCCTCTCTTCTTCCTCCCCCTTCTTGCAGGAATGAGCAGTTTCACTGAACCACAACATACAGCATATTCATTATTCCTCTGCCTAATAGGTGAAATGAAAAGACAGCACCTTCTCACAGAGCACAGGTTGACTCAGGCAGGGGGCTCTGGAAAGCTCAGACATCAAGCAGCAAAAGAGCAATGACAGTGGCAGCTAGTGGTACAGAGACCTGTTGATGTAACGACTTTGACAGTTGGGCCACACATGTTCCTGGCAAGTGAGGCAGTACCTGCACATTATTATGAGTGAACAAGCAATGTATTAAGTCTCCTAGGGTGTGAAAGCACACGACCTTCAGACAAACTAACCAACTTCAGACCTGCCAGCCGACTGATGAGGTAGCAATATGCTGCAGTCTGATAATTACCTTTCATTGGCCTATGAACAGGTTTAGCATTTCAGATGCTTTCACCAGGTAAGTGCTCTTAAGTAAGGTCTTGTTAATGTCAACAGAGGAGAGCAAGTGATCCATTATCTGCGTTATCACTCAAATCCTTAGCTTGAAAAATATTGTAGGAGTTATTATGTTGCTTAGACTAGCAGCACTAAGAAAAACTCACATTGACTTTGTGAATTGTCTAAGTGAAAATGCTTCAACTGAAAGATGTAAGAAGGCAAAAAAAAGCTACTAATGGAGTGAAGTACAAGAATGAAAAGAGGAGAAGTTACTCATCAAAGAGGTTTTTTTACATGGGGAGATCTGCATCAAAAGGTATATGCAAAGAAAAGAAACTCTTCCATGTCTGCATGGCTGTTGCTCATGAGGGTATGATCCCAGAGACTCAGGAAAGGTGTTGTGAGGCTTTCTGCTCCACAGAACTAGCATGTGAACAGCTTTCTCTGCACCCATGCTGAAGTATGGGACCCCTGAAGCCTCTAGCAGGAAATATTGCTGGGAGAGGGTCCGTTGCCAGGTAAATACAGCTTGTTTATGTTCTTATGATAAATTAGTCTTAGGGATTTTATTTTTCTGCTTGCTACAGATTTTCTGGATAAACATATTAGTTCTATTTCTTTTATTTTAAGCCTAAAATACCGTTAGATGCCTTGACAGTTAGTGACTGCTATTCCCATCTCCTTCCTGCATTGACACACACAGGACACAGCAGAATCAAAATGCATTCTACATGTAACTTTGCTTCTATTACAAAATCTTCTTCCTAAACCACAAAAGATACAAGATGTGCTGTTCACTTGCTAATCCTTACAGCTGTTTTTTACACTCCTCTCATGCTCAAGAGAAAGCTATGTTGCAAGAATACAGCCTTCCCAGGGTTAAAAGAGGTAGCTTCCCTACAATGACTCCAACGTTTGCAAAGACAAGCAGAACAATTTGAAGCTCAGTACTCTTCAATCATCTATATTTTTCACTCCTACTATTTTATCTTGTGAAAGCCTTTGCTATTGTTGAATATCAGACAATCCATATACTATTCACTTTTCTTCCTAGATTTGGAAAGCTTAAAATGTGTTTGAGACCCCTAATACTTCATCAGCCCACCCCTAACTGAGCTCTTCTTTCTGTTTGCTAACCTGAGAGCTGTGTTTCTATACTGGACTAAGCTACCTCTATTTAAGGGGTAAATTGCAGGCATGTTTAGTAGTCCCTGCCTGTCCTGACCATATAGGAGGCAAAACTACCATGACCTAACTGTGCAGTCCTCCAAGTTAGTTTTACCCCTGTAGCTCATATGAATCTTTGTCCAATAGGTAGAATTTATATCTCTTGTGGGTGCTTCAAGCTAGACTGTATTTCTTCAGTGATGGATGATCACTGAAGGTGGGATAACCAAGTCCTTCTAAACTAATTACTCGTTCTTGCACAGAAGAATGGACTCAAGAAGAAGTACATAATTTTCTTTCAGAAAACAATTTTTCAACATCTGAGGTGTGTCTCCTTAATGTCTTGTTGTAGGGTCAGAGGAAGACATACTGTCTAAATCCACTCTATTTCACTATACTTCCCAGTAAGTTTATTTTTCCTGAGACAAAACGTATATGCTCTTCATGGACTTTTGCTATAGTTCATTTAGAACCATATTTTTCAGGGATCTGTCCTCTCCCAAGTCGAGGCAGGGCTAGCTAGCTAACCTGTGAAAAGAGATGGTGAGGAGTGTTTAACAACATGTTAATTAAAATGTGAATTAATACATTTCCTAGAAGATGTTTTTTTTGTCAGTCTGCTTCCCTAATTCCTAAAGATTAGAGAAATAACATGACAGACTTGTATGGTGCTATATCTCACTGGTGTCCTGAGATCCGTGTACGTCGCCAGGCTACCCAAAGTGTGTTTGTTCACTGAGTAGGAAAGAGGACTTCTGCTAGGAAAAGAAGCCACACCTCGCTTTCTGCTCCCATTCGGTATTTAGACTCAGACCTTCAGTACCTCTGTTTCTATGTGCAAAGGGGAGCAGGAGACAGGCCCTTTCCCCCTGGCTCAAGGCTTGCTGGTTTTTTAAATCACCCTGTGAATGCCAAGTGCTTGTTTTTTTTGTGTCTAGATTGTGTTCTTAGGACACTCTGAGAGCAGAAGGTGTTTTTCTCCCTGGCTGACAAAGATGCCGCTGGGACATACCACATGTCAAATAAACATGCTGAAACACATTTCTTCTCCTGCTTCTGTCTGCAGGCAGGTCCACAACACTGCCCTTAGCTGAATTGCAAAGCATCTGTGCAGGTCCTTGCAAAGATCTCCAGCCAGTGACTCCCTTAGAGGACAGGCCTGATGCTCCATGTTCCCAGAATGGGCAAGGGCAATGAAGAGGAGCAGGAGGAATGGAGAACTACTCTGCCAATGCTGCAGACTGTTGAAATGTTGAAAAAGCTGTTGGGAGGCACTTAGACCTGTGGCATGCAATTATTTCTGTGTTGGAACTAGGACTTTAAAGAGACTTGGGACTGCTGGCATAAAGATATCATTGGGCATATTCATTGGAGATGAAACAGATTTGAGAAAGCAACTTCCAGGGAAACATGCAAAATAACCCTATTTAAACTTAGAGGCTGGAGGAAGCCATTATCAGCTCTTGCATCCAGACCTTTACCCAATGTAGGCTGGAAAAAAGCGCTGATGTCAGCTGCCTGTGATATTTTACATCAGTTGAGACAATGGTTTTTACTTTAAGCATTTTGTTGTGAATGGGTTTTTAACAGCAGTTACGTTTTTTTAACTTCAGACTGTGTGGCCCGTGTTGGTTGTGGCTACTTACATGTGGGAAAGAGAGTCCCTCGCTGCTTCAGAAAAGCTTTAAAGCCAGTGTTTCATGTCAGGAGCACCCTGAACTACAGTCTCTGAACAAAGGGCAAGTGTGAGAGAAAAACCTCTTCCTGGACCATTGCATCATTTAAAATGAGTAGTTCACCTCTCTGTTTTCCCACTTCACTTCATTGCCTCATTGCAACATAAACTCAGGTTTAGAAGGTACTTTCATTTATAGTATTTATTCTGGGGTTCTGATAATCTCTCAGAGAAATAAACCCCTTGTGTTAATATTTATGACCTGTATTCTGGCCCCTGTTCTGTTGGCAAAAAGCACTTGAAAAAAACTGCTTAGTAAGTTACCTGGAGACTCCCTAAACTAAGAATTGCTGATAATACAGCATCTATGGCATTCTGCACTGCAGTGCAATATTCCAGCTCTGAACTCTCTTCAACCAGGCTGCAGAAATATTCAAGGTTCTTAAAGAAAATTGTATAAAGTATATGAGTATAGAGTGTTGCTCTCCTCTTCCATGCAATGTGATACCACTGGTGGCTGTTCCTCCATGGATCTCAGAAGTACCTGTACATATTAGTAATTTCGTCTCCGATACACCAAGAGTTAAGCTATATCTAAGTTAATTGTATAGTCTCAGTCACTGTAGTATCTGAGCTCCTAAAATTCTTTGTGGTATATGTTCCACCATATATATTCTACAATAGCAGAGCAATAACGGACCCTGTAATGGAAAGTGAACTGAAGCACAGTGAAGTTAAGTGACCTTCTGTCACACAGGGCTAACATCTAATTATAGATGTTGCAAACCCCTGATAGTTTCCAGTCCAGTTAGTTAGCCTTTTTCCTTTTTTCTTTTTTCTTTTTTCTTTTTTTTTTCTCCTCTGGGGTTAAAAAATTATCATCATCTCCTATGGAGAACAAGAATATCAAGAGAATAAATGTTCTAAGGTGTCTATAGTCATGCAGTTCCTTGCACTTTTACTGTGAAACTAAAAAGCTCACAAATACCAAGTGTTTTTTTACAGGGAATGTCCATTCCCAAAGGAAATGATCATTAGAAATTTTTAGTTGTCTTTACATGTGAAATCACACTCGTAATGTTGACTAAAAGTATCTTTCATAATCAAAAAGTCCCAAACATTTTTGCAGTTCTTTTCCACAGACCTTAAAATGATTCAAAACAAATAGAAATTCTTTCCATGGCCTCATACTAAAACAACGATGGAGTTTTAGAAACTGCATGTTCTAAACAAAGCAAGACCCAAATATTGACTTGCAAAATGCTGTGAAATTCCCAGATTTGTACCTGTGGACCTGTAGAAGAATCCAAAGTAAATGAGTGAGTCAAGGAGTTACCACAGTATTAAATGCTTGCCTCAGTTACAAGTAATTTCTTGCAAATGATTCTATTATATAAAAAGTTGTAAAAGGCATCTCACTGTCACTTGAAAAATTAAATGGTTGAATGCTCATAGCACTGGAGGCCTGAACTTCATGCCTGAAGCTGCCTTGAACCACTGCAGTCTGTGCACGGCCTACTTAGACAAGCTAAAATTGATGTGAAATTTATATCATGTGCCAAGTGGTCTGTCTCATCATGACAGTTCACGAGCAACTACACAGACCTTCAGCTGCTCTTGGTGCAGGGTGGGAAGGAAAGTGTAGTGGTCAGGTCAGGGTAATAAATGGTAGAGTAGTTGTGACCACTTCAGCTGCCAGCTACTCCCTTCAGATTTAGGACGGTAAGGAAGAAAATGTTTTCATATTGTACTCATTGTTCTATTCTTTGGATGACAACGTGGAACTACCAGCTGTTGCTTTGACCCTTCGTCTGTATAACCTTGTTTTTAAGAAATACAATGACTTGAAGCTGCTCCAGCTTATTCTTCATCCTGGCACTAATGAGATGGAGCAGGATAATAAGTTTCTACAGCATGAAAATCTATCTTCACCATCTGGGTTCACAGACAAGATGAAGTGCTCAAATAAACAGAATTTAAGTAACCATACAAGAAGAACCATATAGAAAAGAAGGAAAACTGATAGCCTTGGGTAAAGCAGTTCTCCTGAAAGTAAGCACAAGGTTCTAAAAGCAGATTTTGCCCACACAAGTGAACTCTTGGAAGAAATTAGTTTTAGAACATTTTAGTCAACTCACTGCATACTACTTCCTAAGATCACTTAAGATCTCCTCCTGGTAGATTCCTTTGAGGACTCAGAGGAAAAGATTCTTACATAAGATCTGGAATTGTTGACTGGTGAAAGGTCAATGACTTAGCAGTTAAAACCACTACTGATTTCTCTGTGTTACTGTTGTTTATGTTATTGTGATGCAAATAGCTTTTACCAAACATTAATAGTGCTGAGAAGAAATATATTTTTCCTTAATAAGTACATGAAGTTCCTTTTTAGGGGCAAAGTACACGACCTTCCCTACAAGGGTGGGGACATTATGGATTATAGGAGTCAGTGTTTCTTAGAGCCATTTTGTTTGAATGAATCACAGGTAGGTCTGGAATTGTTCTTTTTTGCTAGCTTGGTATTGGTAGAGGCCCACTGCAGCACACTCACTGGGCCGCTGTTCAAGGGTCCGCACTGGGCTCTGGCAGGTTTCTGGGACTCTGCCGCTCAGCCTTGTTGGCATTTCTCCTAAGCACTGATTATTCGCTATCTACCTCTGTGCTGATGCAGGACTTCTTGAGTCAACTGCCCTAAACTGCTCAGGTTACCACTGTCTCTTTCAGATTTATCAGTAGTTTCCATGTTCTCCTCCTCTGATGTCACTTTTACTGATGCTCCTCACTTTTTCATGTGAGAAAACTGAGGTGTCGTGAAGGTAACTGATTTGTACAAGATCCCAGTGCGGGTCTTTCCTATAAAGCACACCTCCTAACTGTAATCCTTGTTTTTATCATTCATAAATTAGCAAAGAAACAACACACCAGAGGCTTACACAAAATACTACATTGCCTCTTTCAGCAAGCTTTATGAGACTAACTGGTAGAATTAGAAAATATGTCGTTAGACACCTTAGACTCTTTTCCTGAATGGACACAATGAGCATGTATTATCTCATCTTAGAAGAAGTTTATGACTAAGATAATAATCAGTGTTTTACAGTAAGGTTCCTATAAAGTTATAGTTCCCTTAATGAAGGGTAATATTAGCAAAAGAAAACAGCAAGTAATAAAACCTGATTGACAGGGAAAATGGAAGAATAAAAGGAAGGCTACATTCAGAAAAGGTCTTCAGAGAAGTGCTTTATTGATAACTGAGTTTTGTCATTGACTCCCCCAGGAGTAGAGCTGGACTCAGCAATGTTGATCTCTCCCTACTTTCATGATGTAACTGAAAGTTTCTGCTGCTGTGGAGTTGGAAGGAGCAGCATGTTGTTCACACCTGTAAGGTTCCCCTTAGGGGGGAAAGTGGGAGGAATGCAAAAATCATCTTCTTTTAGCTCTCATGTGAACTTTCCTGTGCCAAACAGGAGGCAGACTGTTCTTCCAATGACCTATCATAGAAATGCCTGTGCTGATTGGATCTTAGACTCCATGATTCTTTTTTTGTCACGTTCTGGCTCCACACTCCTTGATTTCTTTATTTTCTGATTGGTTTTCTTTGCAGAACACAATATTAGTTCATCTCACAGGAATTTGTTTGCTATTTTATGCTATTTCAATCCTCTTTCCTGGCCAGATTTCAGTTCGGGAATTTACCTTTTTCCACACAGACACATTTTTTTTTTCCTTCAGTTGCAACTAGTTTTTTTTTTTATTTTTTCATTTTTGCCTTATTCCACCAAGCTTCATGATTACTCACTGAAAAACACTGCTTGTTCTGCAGCTGTATTTTATACGCTTCGGTACAGATGATATTTTTCTTAAGTTAGGATGATCTCTTTTTTACAGGAAGTTGAACAAGTAATGCCTCATTGTCGTAACTGCAGTCCAAATAAAGCACGCATTTTGAAGAGCAGTTTTGATGGGGTTTATACCTTATTTTTCACTAGCTTCCATCTGTAGGAACACAGCATTAGCTCATAATTTCTGTTTTTATTTTTTCTATTTTTCCTCTTTCTCCTTTTTCCCTTTCTTATATTATTTTCTCTCCCTTTTCCTGTCTGGCTTTATATCTTACTTTCTTTACTGGCTACAGCCAGGAGAGGGGAATTTGATTATCTGGAAAAGCTCTAATAAAGTGAAGAGGACTCTTTAAATGGATAGGCAGAGTAACATTCTAGTGTGGGAGATATATATATATATTTTTTCTCTCTATCTCTCTTTTTTTTCTTTTTTTTCCTCTACTTTTTCACTCTAAAATGTTCTTTTGTAACATCTTCTAGCTGTACCTTACTTCAGGGCTTGAACCCAGTAAAGGAGTACACCCAATAAACAGGAGCTCTATATTGTCTTTCTCCCTTCTTGCAGGTGATGGTTACGTCAAGCCTTATGGGACTTTGCACGTATAGCAGGTCTCTAAGGAAATAGGTGTCTTTAGTTTGCTAAGGCTTTCTGCCTTAAGGCAGATAGATAAGATGAGACAATAAAGGAGGACAAGATTAAAATGAGAAAGAAATTTTTCCATGGAATGAAGAGTCACTGCAATGTGCAAAACCTTTTCTTGGGAGTCATTTTATAATACTAAAAAACATAGGATGTGTATGGTTCAGGAAGGCAAAAAGCAAGAGTTCAAGAGCCAGATTTGTTGCTCTTTCAAAAAAAATCCTGGCACTTTCTGGGGGAGTTCTAGTGGAACTCCCAGGCTCTTCAGTGCAAGGTGGTTGTTGATGTGTCGTCACACCAGTGCAACCATGATGGAATAGGGGAATGGACCATGTTCCACATTACAAAAGCAGCTCAAGGTTAAATATGAAATAAACTCTGCATGGTCACCAAGAAATGTCCTGCTGTTACACTGCACAGTAGTAGCTGTCGGATGTTTTTATTACATCTGGCTATTGCTCTAAGCCTAGCTTGTTTACAATCTGAGTGCTTTTCCTTTAGTAAAAAATATTTAAAATCACAGTACAGCTAAAATTAGAACACATCTTGTGTCACATCCTAACACGAATTCTTACTTTCACTTGGGAAGAAACTTGTAAAGACTATTTCATAATATGCAAACACTTCCAAAATACTTAATATTTTAAATTACCTTGACTGGAACCAATTTCTACTTTTTAGAATAGTTAGCCTGATATCTACAATGTTATCTAAGCTGGATATTTGCTGAAAAGAACATTTTTTTGTGAGGGTGGGATCCTTTTTCATCATAAAAGAGTTTATATTCTTTACGGATAATGTATATTGAACAATGCTTCACAAAGCGGTAAAGAAGTTTCCTTGGGTAATGGATTTTTTCATCAGAAATAATTACAATGAACAACATGCCAGTTTATGATAGATTGTTATATTCAACCCATCTGCTATGCCTATTTATAAACAAAGAATTATTTGTTCAAGAAGTAAATTAAAATAGCTGTTATTGCCTTACCACTTTCATATGAGGCACAGAAGTGTGACGAGAGTTAGAGCAGGTGTTTTGCACGGTTTCTATTTCAAGGGAGTTAGGACTTAGTCTGCTGTGTACTTCAAACCCTTGGCTCTGCTAAGAGCAGACAGTTTGGTTATTGAAACCTGTGTTTCATGCAGTCCTCTTCCCATTGAGGGTCAGCATAGGCAATAGAATAAAAATTGTAATGTTCTGGGAAGATAAGATACATTATAATCTGACATTTACTACGACAGTCACATGAAACACAGAGTGCAGTTTTATGCAAACAGGAAATAGAACCTAACACTGAAATAGCCTATAGCTTCTCCATATATATCAGATAGAAGCATAAAGTCTCTGGACAGGCAAAAATGCGTCCCATCTACCATTTTGTATGTTTAATTATGTATATTGAGCTATGGAAACAAAGATCAGACACAGAACTAGTTTAAGGTGGTAAGAATCTCCAAAGGGAAAATACTTCTCTATTCAATGACAAAAGGACTGGAGTAATGTGTGAACACTTTTTTATTTCTATTGAATCTGGAAGTCTTCAGTTCTCATCATCACCTAAGGAAAAAAAAAGATTAATTGATATTTTAAAGTTGAGCACTATAGTAGAAGTGACATGTTTAACTTAAACCCATGTGTCAGTTGGTTCTCTTTCTGCAAACTTTAATGTCTGGTTTCTTACTATGTGTATTATTTCTTCAGACTTACTTTGTTGCCCTCCGCATAATTAAACTATACACTGAGAAATATATCGTTTTGTTTTGTTTTGGTTTTGTTTTTATTTTTGTTTTACATTACAGGATATTGGAGGACCTTCTTTCAGTTTATACCGATTTTGTTTCCATGGGCTACCTTTGAAATCAAGTTCTGTATTTTTATTTCATGATTAAGTGAAGTGCATGAAACTGTGCTACAGTGGCTTAAATCCTACTTTGTTACAGCCATGTGGAATTGATCAAATCACATGTATATTTTGACCTCAGCCCAAATCAGGATTCAATTCTGACCTTAGATATATGCTCAAATAATTCCTGCTGATTACAATAAAAATCAAGCAAATGCCAGCAAGGCTCAGCATGTGATCTCTGATCAGAATACATTCATTTTTCCCTTACATTACTTAGGTGTAGAATGTAGGTCAAAAAGTTTTTCCAGTTTAAATTTGTCTCTCTCTTTTTTTTTTTTTCTTTCCAAAACAGGCTTTGCTTGTCTAAAGATGACTTTCTGTTCAGTTCAGTCATCTGACCCCAAACAAAAGTCACAAAGCTAACTTCCAGCTTTGCCAGCTGTAGTTCTTCCAATCTGTTAGTTCTTTCGTATCAAAGATGAGGACAGGTCACACCGTCTTGTTGACAGAAGCATAAGTCTTTGTAGCAAAGACTAGGGATGGACACACATAGGTGACCTTGGCTGTCTGTTTCACAAGCCTGAGTATTATGTCAGTTCTTACTGGAAACTCCCTTGCCAAGGTCTTGGTGGAAAACTGTATTTTAGCTGTTTAGATGATAGCTACTTATGTGTATACAGGAATTGCTCAAATGATTTCACAGAAACATATTTAGAACTGCCTTCTTGCACAGTGATAGGATAAGTGGATAAGTGATAGCTTAAAGTATGTTAATTTGAAAAGCCTCAACAGAACTGGCCAAACATTCTTAGCATTCATTTTACTGTCATTCGTCTACAGTGCATAAAAGGTTGAGGATAAGACAGTTTTTTCATTCTGGATAAAGACAAAGAAAGATTTTTCTTTCACCAGGAGCTTATGTGTCTGGAGATAAAATAGAAAATGTGTTGTGGAAAGAAAATATCATTACACACTTTTCACACAAAAAATCCTAGGCAAAGAGACAAGAAATATTTATTCTAAGCTACCAGGGGTTGTGGTCTGTGGCCTAACCATCACAGTATTCCTCTATCCATTTTCCCCTTTGGAGTAATATTCAACATAGTGCATGTCAAGGTATAAACACACATCATAACAAATCAAAACAGATATCTGATCTTATGCATGTACACTATGTCTATACATATACACTTTTTTTATGCATATACTCTACATTTATGTTTTTCATAATACGGATGAAAAAAAAGCTTTATAGAAAGATAATAAAATCGAACTTCTAGGTGGCTCTAGAGCAGAACTGGGGCAGAACTGGGCAAAAGGGAAAAATATTTTTTTTGGCAAAAAGAGACCATGAGCCTTTAGGGAAAATTCTAAAAGAGTGTTGGTCTTATAACCAGAAATACTGGCGGGGTTAAATAAGCATAAAAAAGGTTTGTTTAAAATACTTTAATCCTTGTGACATAAGGCACCTCTATCAAACCTACACAGTCTTCTGCTTTTTAATAAAGTTAAAAGAACATGAGGAGCAAGAGAATCTGTTGCGCTTCAAGGAAGATGTGAGTGTGTGAATAAATGAATTACCCGGAGACAACAGGTGAGCTCTGTATCAGAGTTTATGCACATAGGAGAGTGGTGGATATACAGGACACCTAGAAAGCAAAATCATCTTCCCCTTGAAATTAAAAGGCACAGCTTTCAGAGGTCTGGAATTTCCTTCAAGTATAACAAAATAACTAACAGTCTGTCAAAATACTGCACAAGGAATACAGATTTATGATTAGCTTACTATTCTCTGTCTTGTGTTTTTTTGCCTTCTTTTTAAAATTCTTATATTGTTGTTTCTATTGATCTAGTTATTTCACATTGACACAGTAAGATATTCTGAAAACATTAATCTTGGTTGCTTGCCAGAGAGACAGTTCAGAAGATAATGTAGACTCCTTCCTTGTATATTATATATTGTCAGATTTTAAATGGTAGGGCTGATTTTGCCTCATTTTTTGGGCAATTGTTTTTAAAAGTCCACATATGAAATGAAAAGTTTGCTAATTATTTCACCCCAGGCAAATAATTGCAAATGCCAATATGTTTCCATGTATCTAAAAGACAAAGTCTACATGCTTGTCTTGCAACACTGATTTGAGTGTTCTAAAACCAGAAGATTTAAAAGTGAAAGCTCAGAATATTAGAAAAAGGTAAAAGTGGCAACTGTTTTATAGATTTTTTGCTTCTTCTAGTAGAATTCTGTGTGTAAACATCACTTAAGTACATTGAAATTACTTTTTGTTAAAATATGTGAAACCAAATTTCTTTTTCTATGCCTTTTTTTTTTTCCAGGCAAAATTTCTAGTGACAAAAATAGAAAACAAGTTCTCATCATTTGCCAGATCTATTTCCTCAGCTTTGCTTTCCTTATAACCTGGATATTTAAATAGGAAAAAAAAAAAGTGCTAATATTATTAGCTTCTCTTTTTTTCATTGAACTCATGTGCAAAGAAACACAAAAATCTCACAGCTTCTCATAAGATAGCACACTGATGGGAAGAGCAGAAATATCTACCCATAATTCAGAGGTTAGAGTTGAGCCATCGAGGAAGGCAAGTGAGGAAAGATCTAACAAAGAAATATTTTTTTTGCCTTGCTTTCTGAAACTGAATACTCTTTCAACAAATGGTCCTTTAGGTTTCCTGAGAGAAACAGGTATTTGGGAAGGAGGACGAAGTGTTCAATTTCACTGTCGGCTCCTTCCAGCCAAGGGACAGTTCAGCCGGCTTTCACTTTCAGGAGGCACAAGAAGAGATGTCAATCAACAGCTAAATACTGACATGAATAGCGCCTTTGTGAATATTTCTGTTGTGCCTTTGAAAGAACAAAAGCCACAACAAAAAATCTTTTACAGTGCGAGGAAAAACAAAGCTGAAATGCTTGAACAACCTTTCCCAGCTAGAAAGCTGACCGTATAAACTCTCCATGTCCTTTGTCAGTTGGGCGAAAGGTTGTGTGCTGAGATCTGACCATGAAGGAGCTCAGCAGTGTAGTAGCCATGCGCATTTCTAAAAGCATTTCTTAGCTGTGTGCATTCACTGGTTGCACTTTATTCACATTCATGAAGCAGTCTGCAGTGGTCATTGTATTCATCTGGAGCAAGTTTCCTCTTTAAAGACATTAGCAGACACTGAGCAATTTACAGATCCTCACTCAGATCTGATACATTACAAATTCTGTCAAATAAATCCCCAAGTGGGCAATTCACATAACTCACTTAGCTGTTTTTTTTATTATTATTATTTTGTGTTTTTTTTTTTTTTTTTTTCTTAATGCTGATTGCAGTAGTGTCGGGACATGGCCTTGCTGTTCAGCAATACCAATAGAAAGCAGCAAGTTAAGTCAGGCTTAGATAAAGCCTTTTTCTGTATAGTTCCCCAATTTAGTTAAAGTCAAGAAAGAATACATCTGACTTTAAATACACTAGATACAATATTTATTCTAAATACAACATTTTAAATACAATATTTAGAACAATTCAATGTTTGAAGAGAGACACGTGAATTACAGAGCTCTTGGCCATATCACATCAGCCTGAGACATTCTGCTTTTTACCATGAACCGCTGAAACTAACAAGACTGTTACTCCTGCAATAAGGTCTTAATAAATGTGAAATGCGGGTAGCAGTGACAGAGGGATATAAAGAGAAGGGAATGTAAACTTTTGGATTTAAACACTATTTAAGGCAATACAAAACAAAGAACTTCATGTATGCAAAGAAAATATTCTTGTATGTGTAAAATAATACTCATATGCATAGAACTGTCTCCACGTTGTGTTTCTGAAAGCACTGCAGATGGCAACTAACTAAGAGAGCAGAGAAGTGTTGCAGTCATCTTGAGTTACACAGTTAGCTTGAACATTCAAGCTTGTTTTGATGAAAGAGCACTGACTAGAACTGCCAATTCATGTGCTGCTTTTAATGTAACTTGTCTGGGATTTTTCAGTTCCACCAGAGATGGCAGGAGAATTTCTAGTTCCTTACTTATTGTCTAGCAGACTCAAAAGCAACAAAACAGTTGTCAGGCTACTCAGAAATGGTTGAGAGCCATCATGAAAATTAAACTTATGACCTTGTATACTACACTCTATGCATATGATACATTTTGTGGTTTTTATAGGATTAACTGCTTTGTGTCTGTATACAACAGTTTGTTCTTTTAAAAATAAGAATATAAAGAAATAAAACGTCTGGCATCTTTCCTCACACCAGTTAATCCCATTTGGAAAGGCACAAGCTTTTCTCGTTTTTTTTTTTTTTCACAAAATAAATTTTTAGCAGTTATGTAAAGTTAGATTAACTGTTCCCCTTCAGACAGACACACATCTACTGTGTCATTCTGCTTAGATTTACAGCTGAATTAACCTCCGTGTTTTTTATCTGTAGGTCCTGTAAGGTCATTTTGGCTGACTGTAACCTTCAACTTAAATTTTAAAATTCAACCAGCTTCAGTAAAATTCCAGTTTATGTACACTCAGCAACATTCCCTTTATAGCAGTCATGTTGTCTGCTTCCAGGTGTACTTGTTATTCTTTGATCACCGAGAAAAGACAGACACTCTGATTGCCAAGACCTGGTAGCACTGCAAATGCTGGAGAAAAGATAATCCCTGGCCAAGTATTGGTGTTGCTTCTTACTGAAGAAAGAAAAAGATATTTTCCAACGCTTTGATAATCTGCCAATATATAAGACATTTTTTGCACACAGAACCTCCAAATCTTTGAAAAAGAATGATCAGGGAACACATTTATGTAGCCTCAGATGCCAAGGAAATGTCTCTTTCTCAAGTAGAAAGACGTAATCCCAAGTTTTTTTTCAGCATGTCTATTTCAATTTAAGAATAGTAATTTCTGAAAATTTAAGATACAAATATGAATCTTAAGGTGGACAGAACTGTCAGAATATAGATTGGGAAAAAAAAATTCTTAAAATTAGGAGGTATGAGCGTAAGAACATGGATATACTCTTAATTCAAAGCAGATGTAAAAGCCTACTAAACATAAGATTGTCCCAACAGAAGGAAATGCATTTAAACATTTGAGGCAAAAGGAATTTCTAATAATTACTTGAAATGAGAACGCGGATAAAAGGAGGGATACACACAGAGAATTCCTCCTAGGGCCAAAAAAAAAGCCTAAAGCAAAGGCTTTTGGCTCAATTTCTGTGTGTCTGTGAGGGATAAAAATGTTGTTTCCTGTTGCTTTTGCCTTTAGCGCCAGGGATCTTTCAAGCCAGTCCTCATTAATATAGTGAAACTTGAGACTTGGAATGAAGGGCAGAAAATACCTGGGTGGATCTTGTTATTTGCTGTGGTGTAGTCTTTAGCCCGAGTCTAATCTTTAAAATCTATCCTGAAGTTTTGATTTTGTATTCAGTGACTACAGTAAAATACTATTTGTTCAGATAGTCATCTGGGATGTGCATTTGTTTATCCACAGAAATCAATAGAAATGTGGTGACATCTCAGCTTAATCCTGCCTGTGGCTGGAAGCCCTGTCTCTCAGTGCTTCCCTCACATGCTTTGCAGTAGCAGAAGAAAAAAGATTTAGAGAGACAAGATGTTTCTGTTTCCGTTCTAACTCAGAG
>VZSV01000295.1:595166-607461 GCA_013398735.1 Nothocercus julius
GCAGTTTCTGAGCATCTTAGTAAAGTTCACCAGAGCTTAAAGAAGTAACTCCATTTATTAATCCCATTCAAGGCATGCAAGGCAACAAAATAGTGCAAATAGTACAAAATGGGGTATGTGGTGTTTGCCAGCACAGAGAAATGAATGTCCTATCTGCACTGCCTCCTTCTCCAAGTTAGCGTGGGAAAAACAGACATGTGTTTTGGAGGACTGTAGATACATTACTCCTCTCAGTAATGCCGGTGTATTTGCTGAAAAATCCTCCTGCAGTATCCCTGTTATGAAGTAGCAGTCACATTTGGCATTTTGAAAGTAATGTTGGAATAATCAGAGCAGCAAATACGTGGGTTGTGCTGACTATAGGGGAATACAGAGGCAGATGGCAATAAAAGAGAGACTGCTGATTTTATATCATACATCAAACACATGTATATGGTATTTGCATCAGACTTTAAGTTGGCTCCCTACTACAAGCACAGAGAAAATGATCTTGCTGTCTTGGAAAAGCATTCCTTGAACCTAAAATTACTGAAGTCAAAGCATGAGGTTAAGCACTGTGGCACAGTGTATTTACTATGCAAACACCAAAGATCCTTGGATTTTTACATTTTCTAACTTCTTAGGAGCTGTGACCATTTGTTTCCAAATGCTGGAAGCATTTGTGATATTCTGCAGGAGGGGAAGGCTTTGAAAAGTCCTGACTATTAACAAGAAAGCTGAGAGTTTCAAGCTAGAGGATAGTTCACTAAACTTCCTAAAAATCAAAGCTGATAATGTTTTTTCTTTCTTACTGGTAATTTTTGTGTGAAGGGAGGACAGAAATGAGTTCAACACTTCTAAAAAACACCTCTAAAAAAGGGAGAGACCTGGTTTGGGGTCTAACTCTACCTTCCAAGTTAGATTGTCTGTAATCTCTGTAAGATACAAATGGTTACTTGTAAATTGAAAAGAGAAACAGAATGAGATTTATAAACCCTTCTGAATTCTCAAGTCTCTGCACTCGCTCACTTTCTCACTCTCTCCAGACCTAAAAAGTCTAGGCAACCTGCCAGAAGTTTCACACCCAGTGCTAAACTGGCGTGAAGTCAAAGGCTGCTGGTTGTATTTGGATGCCAAAACATCCATACAACTCTACTAACTACCGGACTTTTATATCATATTGCAAAACTAGATACTGGAAAATTTTGCCCTTTCTATAAGCTTTCATTGCTTGTCTCTCTGAATAATTTTTTTTACCAGTAGTCTCAGTGGCAGATTAAGAAAGCATCTCGCATATTAGAAGTTTCTTCTTCAGTGGTAGTTGTTGCTGATGGTCCCTCTTCTGCAATGGGAAGCACATGCCTGGAGCATTGCATGTCCTGGACACATCTGCAATATTGGTTCAAGCCTGCTCTTAAGATCAGATTTGCCTCTGCTAATTCACCTCTGCGGGTTGTAAGCACTGGGGCGCCTCTAAAATGCTGCCTCAGCCCAAGCTTCTAGGCTGTTCAGAGGAGGAACAGTTTGCCCTTTCTTAGGCCCCTGAATATGTCCACTCTGAATTGAGCACCATTCGAGGGCCATATTGCCCTGCTAGCCGTATTCTGTTAACCTTGTTAACGTTGTATGAATGCTCTTCACACTGCAACGATTTGGAGAGTCACAGAGCTTCACAATCCTGGATCTATCCTAGACATTCTGGTTTTATCTCACAACACGTGTCTGGCCACATTGATACAGCAGAGGGTTAGACCCATAAACTGCAAGCATATTTTTGGCACATGAGCTTTTATCTGCTGCACATTCAATATGCAATTACTAAATCAGACTTCACTTTAAGCATAGAAACATTCCCACTGAACTCATTGGGACTGCTCATGTGATAAAAAACACCATGGGATGAGTCACCTGAGGCTCTGAGCTCCCAAATCTGGTTAAAGTCACTTGCCATTCTATGTGTACTGAAGCACCTGCCAAAACATTATGTGGTTTTCTTTGAGTGTCACATTTTTAAATAAGCTCCTTACCATAGCATCTCTTACCATCTTTCTTTCTACCATCTCACTTTTATGTTACCCTTTCCCCATATTCTCATTTTATGCTCTATTTTTCCTGGTGACACTTCTCCCACATTTCATGCAATAGCATTTTAAACCAAGGCTCTCTGGGATAACCAAGAATTCTAATCATGACATATTTAGCATAACATTATTGCTTTGCAAATGTTCAAGTGGCTGACAGAAGCAATCAATATAACAGAGTAGATGCCTTCTTGCATCAAGGTAAAGATCACTAACATATCAAGAAAATAACAGCAGTCTATAAGGAAACATTTAATCTCTGTTCTCTCATGCAAATCTCAGGAACACAGTAAAAGGAACACATACTGCAATTAATGATTTACATATTTATAACCCTATCCTCTTGACCTTTGTTAGCCAAAACACCTGAGTAAACCGATCCGTATGCTCAAATTTCTTGTAACACATGGGAATGTGACATATGCTTTAAAAAAAAATAGACAGGGAGGTAATTATTTTGTTTTTTTAAGGTAACGGGAAAGAGAAAAAATGCAGTAATAAGTTAGAATTTAATAGTAAAGTAGCAAGTGATAAAATTCCAGAATAAGAAAGACTATTTTGATTGTGTAGTCGTCCACTTCAGTTTTGCAATAACAATAAGTTGTTTGTCATTCTCTTCCATGCAACCACCTCTTGTTTTCCTCATCTCACTTCCCAGCAAAGAGCAGACTGGGCAAAAAAGGGTGATCAGTAATTTTGAGGATTATAGCTAAATCACTGCACAGATTGCCAGTTAATGGTCATAAAAATTGTATATTACCTTTGCAGGAGTATTTTGAACATAGTATTTTACTATTTCCAATTCTTAGGAGAGCAAGCACATCCTAAAGGACTGTTCAAAATACATAAGCACACTTGTTGATGACTACTACTTTTGGCTTTATCCATCCACTGAAATGAATGAAATCTGAAAGCTAGAGTTAATCTACAAGGGAAACTGCTGGCATCCTGAATAAGGGCAGGATTGCTTTTCTAAGTATGTCTCCCTGAAGCTCCTTCAACATGCAGCTAGTGTTTGGTCTTGAATTAAGACAGTCAGTGATGCTTGTAAATTTTACGGCAACATATGGTATAATGATTATTCAGAATCATATTTGTGTTGCAAGGGAAGCTCATACGAACATGTCAAAAAGTAAAGTTTTTAGGAGGAAGACTATACCTCTGTCTTTGAGGAACTGAAATTTTTGTTTTAGAGACTAAGAGTAAATCAGTATCCATAAGCACTGTGGATTCATTTAAGCCTGCCTATAAACTCTAGAAGTTGCCATATTAAAGCTTTTAACTGAGTAAGCCAATCTGTGCTTCTGTGCTTGAGTCAATACACCTGATTATGCACACCCTGCTGATAAAACCAAAGTGTATAATAAAGTGTTTAATCAGCATAAATGAATGCTTTGTGTGCTAGAGGACAGTGTTTGCTCGGAAACAAATTGGAGAATTTTAACAGAGAAAAGTGACTGTTGACCTGAACACCAGCAATTTGAAAGGTTGTTTTTGTACGGGTGTGTTAGGTACGTCGGAAGTGATGGGAAGCAATGTCTTTCTTATGATATGCAGAAAAGGTCTGAAAAATTTATTGCTAGAGAGGTTTTAGATGGACATGGAAGACAGTTATTCTACCCTGAAAAGTCTAAGATATAAAACTATTGACCTGGGAACTTGTTTGTTGTATTAGGGGTTGTATTAGGAGAATGGTGTTAGACAGCATATAAAATCAGTAGTTCTTTTACTGACTGTGGAGCCTCAATACACATTTCTGTTAAGCTTTCAACTTTCTGTTAAAATCAGAAGAGAAGAAAGGCAAAAAAAAAAATCTTTCATTTTACATATGTATTACTTATGTATTTCCACAAGTAGAAAGCAGGCAGTCTAATCTAAACCACTACAAAAGCATTTTCTTTGACCTTAATTGACTGGCAAAGGCACAGCTATAGCACAGGCGAGCCTTTGTTTGCCAAGCAGATAAAATTCAAGTCTGAGTTAAAGCTCTTAACCAACCCAAGTTTCAGCGCTATGATCCAATCTCACTCTGATTCAAGTACTTCTTTGTTGCTGTCACTTACAGAGAGTGATTGAAATAATAATTTCTCAGTTACCTGCTGCCTATTTAGGGAGAAAACATGACCCAGGGGTGTCAATGGAGAATTTTTGTCAGTGCCTTTGTTTACAGACCAGAATTTCACCTGCTGCTTTCTGAATTGTTATCTCCTTTCCACCAAGTTTTCCAAAATATAGGATATTAGATAGTCGTAGATTAGATAGTATTCTATTTCAGCACTATTGCTTTGCCTGAATTGCACATCGCTATATATTTTTACCTAAGTGAGCCTTAAAAAGCAGGTAAACAAAGATTTTAAAATTCTGAAAAAAACGTGTATGTCTTTGCTACATATGGAATAATACGTGCAAAATATGTGTGAAAAGATCAGAAGAGCATCATTTCAGGGAAAAGAGCAGCTGAAACCCAAGGCCCTGCACTTGATATGCTGGAAGGGCAGGTGAATGATCTAGCTGAGCTGTTGGAAAAATTCAGGAGGGTAAATGTTAACCTTACATATTAACTATATCTTCCTTTGAAATGCATCTCTTCAAAGGGGGGAAAAAAAAAACAAGTTTGCTTAAGTAGGTGAGTATAGGAAAAGTGATCTTCCCCTTTTTCTTTTTTAAAGTAAACTGTGTTTTCTAGTTGCACTAGTGATTTCTGTTGTCTAAAGAGATATTGTTTCTCTGTTTCATAGGGATGTGGAGGAAGTATTTTCTTAACATTAAAAGTACACATAACAGTGTGTATAGCATGAATTCTGTATAGCAGAGAGACCTTCTTTAGGAACAATAGTGAATAATACCACTGCTCACAACTGCTTTTTTTTTTAAATTTTTTAAATTTTACAACCAACAAGCAATGCTGGATGAAATTTTGTCCAAACTCACAGTTTCTCATCATATCTATTTCCCAAGAGCCGCGTATCTTTTGTTATTATTTCCACTTTGCAAAGTAAGTACAAACCTGCTCTATTTTGCAATCCCTTTGCATAGGTGTAAATGGTAGCAATTATGAGACAACATGTTTCATTATAGAAGTGCATATGTTTCCTATTTTTATTAGTGTGGCAAACAGCGAATTGCATAAATGCATAACTTAAAATATACCCATATGAAAAAACAATATATAGAACACCTTTATTTTCATGGCTTCACTACCCTCAGACTGACCTTATATTCAAGGACATAATTTTTGCCTGTAATGATATTCTATTCCGTTCACTGCTTAACTTCTTACTGTCTAAGAAATTTGATGAACTGTAAAAGTTTGTAAACTGCTGTAGAAATAACCGAGGACAGAATTTGATGCCCCAAACTTGGTAACCTGTAGGGAGCAGTACAGTACAATCAGGCCAATGTCCTAGAGGTATTACATATCGATCCATGGTAAACTTTGGATACCTCTGAACTCTAGATACCTCTAAACTCAAATATGTGATCCTTTTGTACTTGAAAGAACTGGACTCACAGTGAAATAATTAGTTATTTCCAGAGAGAAAATCTAATGTTTTTTGGTTTTATTTTTCCTACTTGTATTCTTTTATGTTCCTGGATAGATGAGGCAGCACTGAAGAGTTTCTTCAATTCTCTGTGTAGCACTGATAAAATAAAAAAGTCTTGTTGAAGACAGCCATGCTGGAATCCTCTTCTCCTCAGCTTATGGCTAGTATTCTGAAGAAAGGAAGACAAGGAAGATGAAAATCCATTATTTGCCACACAGAAATCTAAGAATAACCATTAGCAAGGGCTAATCTACAGAGAAGTTATATATACGTTTTAAATTAGGAGAGGATGTATAGATAGGAAAAAAAAACACGTTATTTTGTAAAGGTTCCTCTCTCTCCCTTTTATAAACGTACTCTCACGAGTATTATTCATAGCCTTAGTTTTATTTTTATCACTGTCCATGTCCAAAGTTGCTACAAGATTGCAAATACATGACATCCTCTCCATATGAGAATAAATTAGTGTAATTTTTTTTCCCATATTCTGCATTTTTTGCAACCTCTAGAATATTCAAAACGTATAGATGTAATACAGATGTAAAAAGCATATTGTGTATCAGTAAATTTAAAAAGCTGCATGATCTCTTTATCACCAGAAATATTCATATAAGCGTCCACACTTTCAGGATGTGACGGTGATGCTTTCTGTCATTTTTGGAAATGCATCCCTACAATCTAAATAGCAAAGTCCTCACCGAATTGTAATGTCAACGCAGAGATGTAAGACAGGAATAGATTCAAGGCTAAATTTCTGCTTGAGAGCTCTTCTCCTTCTTGCGCCTCATGTGGCAGAACTCTTCTGCTGTTGAACAGAGAGTTCTGGATATATTTTTTTTTCTTAAGCAGAGAGGATTCTGTTCAGTTTTGACACCAGGCTTTCAGGCCAGTGTTGGGCAATCTGCACTGAAAAAGCTCTGTGCTCTTGACATCTGTTTTTTTTTCATAAACTTCCTGAGTTAGCCAGTTTGTAGTAAAGAGAAACTTTTTCTGAAAGAACATGTTCCCAGTTGAGAATCTAAATTATCAGCCTCGTACCAGCATAGTCTGGTGGGCAGACAATTTAGATGCAGAATAGGTCTTTTTTAGACTGGGTGCATACATGTGTATTTCTTGATGTGCACTAGTTTTATAACAAACCAGAGACACTGTTTTCTTGCTTTCTGCTTTCCTACTCATCCTTACCCTCTTTATACACAAATGGGTGAAAAAAAAAAAAAAAAGTGTGCATATATAAACTTGATTCAGAAGCCTTTTCATCATATTTTTTCTGTCTCTTTTTCTTCTCAAAAAGGAAAGCATGTGATTCTAAAGCTTATCTTCTGTTACAGCCATGATTTAATCATATGAAACCCAAGATTGCTCTGTGCTCTAAACTAGTCATCGTGTTGCCCATCATTCTGTACACAAGAAGGAGCCCAAATAATCTAGTGAGTTTCCCTGCTGCTTTCCCACTTCCCCTGTTCTTTTCAGTCCCAGAACACTATGTCTTTGTGCATAGCTACAAACTGAGAAGCTTATGAGGATCAAGATCTCTGACATGCTCACATCACTGAAACATGTTTGTGAGGCTTTTGGTACATCTGCTGAAGCATACTCTTCTCCTGTTCTCCTAGTGAGAAGTTGTCATCACCCACTACCCAAGTTCTGAGTATTTTTAGCTAATCCTTACCTGCTACATAATTTTGTTGAATGCTTTGATGAATTATATGAATATTGCGTGAAGTGTGACTTTTGCTACAATATACACTTAACAGACCTTCTTTTGCAGTAAAAAAAGAGAAGAATGAGGACTACCAAGAGGCCTTGTATTTCTTCCACTAATTGTATGCCATAAGTCTAGAAGTGCAAATTCATGTATGTGTATCCCATTTTGCAGAGTGGCTGGATATTTTACAGCTGTGAACTCCAGAGGGGTAACATTTTTGTAGTTGTTTTCATCCCACCTAAGCTGCTTGTTTTTCCTCTTAATCTTGTTTCTCCCTACTATTATTCCATGTGAAGCTATACATTATGTTCTTTCCTCTTGACACTGCTACGTGCATGAAGCCTGGACTCCTACTTTTAAACACCTTCATAATTTGTAGCTTTTTTCTGGAGTTAATATAGTCTTAAAGAATTCATGGATGTACTAGCCAAATATCTTAAAAGCAACAAGGCATACATAATAAATCAGAAAAGTCATAAAACAAAACGCCAGCCCATTCACAGCAGAGTTAGTTATTTGGCTTCAAAATGCATTTAAAACTCTGTTGCTGTATCTAAGATTAAGTGTGGAAAATCCCTTTTGGCTCAGAATGTTTAGGACACTAATGCTTACACAGAATCCCTTTTAAATTCAATATCCACTTCTTTTTTACCCCGAATGAAGACAGATGTTTTTTGAATCAACAGGCTACACATGGGTAGACAGAAAATATACCAGATGGGTATCCCTATCTCTTGCACGAAATCCTTCATTGTTTCTGTCAGGAAATGTAACAGTAGCATATTTAATAGAGATAAAGGCTCTATTTGTTACTGCTCCCTGTAAGCACTGACAACAACATGACAGAAGGTAACAAATATCTTCATTTTTAAGCACTTAAGTATAAGATGAGTACTAATACATGGAATGAGTACGTGAATGGAGGAGAAGTTATGCAATTATTTTTGTATTTAGGTGTTACTGGTCTTTTAAAAAATGTCTATTACCTATGTTGCCACAATATTGCTTAAACAATTTAATGAAAACAATTTTGTGGAGACAATGACTAGTTATTAGACTAACTATATATAGCTGAAAAGAGTATGCTATTCTTTGAGTTTTATTCCATGTTGTAAGTACTTTTGCTAAATCTCAGCAGATAAAACTGCATATTTTAAAAAAACATGTCTCTCTTCCACTAGGTGAGCATATAGGCACTACCAAAAATGGACCCTGTCAAAGGAACAAATGGAACAAAAGAAAACCTCAGGCCATTGAGAATGACATTGTGGAAAGCATACCTGAGCTTTCACATCCCAAAGAAACTGAATAGTGGGAATGGTCCCCGCCACTTCATCCCGCCACTACATACTGTGGAAAAGGTACCTATCCTCTGGGAGGACCCAGAGCTGTGAATGAGACTGGGAGGCAAATTCTTTTCCATTACCTACAGCAAGCCGTGTTTGTTGCGGATGTACGTTTGCTCTCCCTTCCACATCTCCCACTGAGTAACTTCGTAGCCCTCTGCTCAGGATGCTGGCGTTTGTGAATCTTGCGCTTAGTCATTTCTATATGCTCTTCAGAGAGTCAACGTACCTAAAGTGACATCTGGATCCCTCTAGTAACTGAAAGCCTGCCCAGTGTATATTTCTCAGGCATTAGGCACTGCCATTGTAGATTTCTTAGCTCTATGCCTATAGATGTAATTTCTGAAATCTATGCCTGCATTATGTATGACCAAGACTGACACTGTTTTTTCAGTTTGCAATATCCGTTTATCACTCAATTAAAAGAGCCATTTTGTATCTGAGGAAAGTTTAAGCACGAGACCGAGTCTCAAGGCAAAAAAAAAAAAAAAAAGGCGCTTTGGAAAGTTTTGTAAGCAACAGCTCCCTCTTGTGTATTAAAGAAACAATACAGAGCAGATAAAAAAGGGCATCTTGCCTGCGGAGGTCTGAACATCTTAACATGCAAATTTAGCAGAATTTGGGGAAAAAAAATCAGTCATTGAACCCTGCAGTTTGGTGAGTGGAGACAACACAAGACTGACAGTGACTTGCTGATACAACAATTTAGCTCTTCTCTAGGCATATCTGGTCATTTTTAGTGGAAGCATATTTACATAATGTAAAAATGTTTTTGAGCGTTTCCAAGCATATGTATTTCACTTATTTGTCTTTGAAGGAAAAAAACATGGGAAAATGCCATTTTTTAACAATACATTCTAACTTTAACAACACATTGTATTTGTTTTTTTTTTTTTTTTTTTTTTTTACTTGCAAATGTATTTTAAAAAATGTTGAAAATAAAAATACTCTGTTTTCATGACTTATGATTCTGGAACAGTGCACATGGCATATTTGAGAAGGTAACAGTGATCCCATTTTTTACAGCAATCACTTTGCTTCTGATTCCTTATTGGCCTAGGCCTTGCAAGTGCCAGAGCTTTATACCTCTTTCTCGGTGAGATTGTACATGGTTGAAATACAGCAAATGATTAGTTTTGTGTTTAGCTTTTTTTTTTATCAAAAGATTTATTTAAATTTGGTTTCCTTGTTTGTTTGTTTGTTTATTTAATTCAACTATTATAAGCATAGATAGTAGTGCAGTGACTTTTTAGACATACACTCATTTCTTGTTCACTGCAGTTTTGAAAACATGAGAACAGAGGTTAAAAAAATCACCAGACCTTAAAAGAAAGGATAAACTCAAGTGGTTTTAAGGTCTGGTGATTTTTTCCTCCACAACATGACTTAGCATAAATCACATAGAGCCGAAACTGTGTGAATAGTAAATACACTTAACTGCCCTTTGAGTGTTTTACAGGTGCCAAAGTTGTTCAGGGACAAGTCTTTGAGTGTGAAGGACAGTGAAAATGAAGATGACCTTGTATTATCTCCCAAACTGCTTGTTTCAGTCTTTTTTATCTAACAAAAATTGACCAATGTACTGGCAAGTAAGTAAGAATTGCAATTGGTTGGATATCAGCTACATGTTGGTGTCAAATCGGGCCAAGCCCAAAATAAAGATTTTTAAAGCTGAGACACTTAAGATAGTATGAGGTTTTAAAGCTGATCTACTTAAAACCATGTAAGGTTGAGTCTGAGCAAAGCAGCAGGATATATACTTTTTAGTAAAACATGCTAAGGTATGTGGAATATACTTTAAGTGAGCGTTAAGTAAGTGATGATGATGAAGTGAATTTTTAATATGCAGCTAAGTTTCTAGAAAGGTATGATGTTCATACAGACTAAGGAATCCTATGAAAACATCTATCAAAATCTTCAGGAGGGAGGATTGTACATTGAAGGACTGTAAAAGTGAAAACATTTTTTTTTTTGTTTTACTACTCAAAAGGAAATGGTATTTCAGCAAAAAGACCTAATTTTTATCTGCCTGTAATTATATCCATAATGACAGTCTATAATAATGGTAAAAGCCTGTCTCTGCTAACCACCTCAGGAGAAAAGACTTGAACTTTTTCTCAGCTACTATGCATGGGAAATCCTGCTTAGAGGAAACCTGATCCTCCTCGGTTTTGCAGTTTTCTTCAGTCTTCTTGCTCCAGATTTCTTCTTGCTCCAGCTTCCATGTATGTTCATTAACAAATGAGTTGCCTGTACCACCGTGGTTCATTAGCATTCCTGGGGAAATGATGTTTTAATTAATGTCTATGCAAGAAATGCTTGCTGTTTGACAGAATTATTCACAGATGGAAAGTGACAATGTATGTTTAAAAAATGAAGCCAAACTAAACTAACATCAAAATGATATTTTTTTTCTTGTTTTTTAGAACTATATTCTAACTTTCCACATAAAGTATAAGAAAAAAATCTGGATATACAGACATGCTTCATGTAGATTGGAATTCATATATAACTCCTCCTGAAAATATTATAATATTTTCATATAATAAAAGAGAGAGGAAAAAAAGAACACCATTCTGCCAAGGAAGAACTCTGCAGGATAACACATGATACTCAGTCTCACCCAAATGAGGCAGACTGTTCAGCAGGCAAAAAATTCTCCAAGGGAGTCTCTGTGAAGGAAACTTACTGATCAGTTAGTTGTCAGCCGGAGGTAGCTGACACTGCAGTTCTCCTTGCAAGTTGCAGCAAGTTGAGTCACGATAGTGCTAAAAAAGTTTGGATGTCAGGAGTAACTTGGCAGCCGTGACAATAACACCAGTAACCCGGAGAAGGCAGTGTTCTCTCTGATTAATTTTTGTTAGGCCTTGTAAGTCGTACCGATGATTAACCGTCCAGCTCCAGGAAAACGATAACGAGCTCAGCAGGCGGGAGGCGGAAGGGCCGGCCGGCGCTGCCGCGATGGCCGCGCAGCAGGGCGGCAAACCAAGCCGCTCTCGGGCTTTAAAACCACCCGAGACCAGTCACTGCCACTTCCCGCCCCATTCCCGTGGCCCCTTCGGCAGCGCAGGGCAGCGGCCACCAAGCCGGGCCAGGAGTCCAAACCGGACATGAGCTCCACGCCATTTCCCAGTCATTTCCTCGCTGGGGAGGCTGGAAATCAGCTTTCCAGCTTCCCAGCTCTGCCTCATTTACCACAGGAACATAAAATAGGTATCCTGATGGGGACCCGCTTTGATTCCTGCTCCTGAAGCTGTTTGACCCTGTTAAAACAACTGGGTGTTCGGTGATGCGCCCCGTGGACCCAGTGGCTGCGGATGGGGCGTTGAGGACACCACGCGCATGGAGACGTGAGCCTGCCCCTTCGGCCCCACGCCGTGAGCACGACAGCAAGCGTGCTTTCCAGGAGAACGGCCTGGCCCCCGATCCCCCTGCGCCGCGCGGAGCCGCCTGCACTTTGTCTTTATTGATACCGAGCGCTCTAACGTCACGGCCTTTAAACCGCCCCGCCGGGGCCCGCCCGGCTCGGGGCGCCGCGGGGGGCGCGAGGCCGCCGCGCTCCATGGCAACCGTTGCCAGGCAGCGGCGGGAAGGGGCGGGGCGACACCCCTCCACGCGGCACTCCACGTCGGCACC
>VZSV01000296.1:5967-26911 GCA_013398735.1 Nothocercus julius
TATAGTAATCTCAGTGAAAACCATAGGAAGCCTAAAATGTACTCTGAAGGGTAGCAGCGATTAGGGGATGGAGGGAAGGAAGAGGAAAGACAAAGTGAGCAATGACCATGATTACAAAGGCAATCACAACTATCAGTAGGTATAACATAGCCATCATCTAGATGGGGCTGATGGTTTCCATTCCATATATATATACACACACACACACATACATACACACATATGGTTGATTTTATATGTGCTTCAGGAGGGGATCTCTTTTTGTCTGTCTCTGAATTGACTTTATGTGCATTTGCTTGCAAAATCAAAGGCAAACACAGAACTAAATCTGATCTGGAAATATGCAGGAGTAGATTGGATTGCAGTCTGAGTCACAGAGAGGAGAAGCATGCTCAGAGAGGCCAAAGGATCTGCTGTGTGGGGGTGTGCAGCAGAGCAGTGCTGCAGGAGTCCAGCTGGCCTGGGGTACATGCAGAAACGCAGGGTTGTTACAGCAATAGCTTAATGCCTCCACCTTTTCCAGGAGACCCCACACACATGGCTCGTGTCCATCTTCCTTTCCTTTCTGCAGGACCAGATAATTCACAGACAACTCCAACTGTATTTTATAAAGGTTTCCCTTGTCCTCCATCAACTGTTTTACATGTTTACATGACACATTTCATGACAGCATCCGCTCTAGACAATATCAAGCTGTTTGTTCTGTTCTATCTTCTTAGCAATCCCTTAGATACAACAGCACTTATAAATCCAGAAAAAAAGCAAAGCACAGCAAAGTCAGTTGTGCTGAGAACAATTTTATTGCAATGTGACAACATCTGCAAAATTACTTAGTGCTATACAACAGAAATATTTTTTTTACCCCAAATTCAGGGCACATTTTCTGATCTCTACTAATCACATTAAAATGTCTTCCATTGTTGTTGATGCTTCTTTCTACCACTTAAACTCTAAAACTGGCAATATCTTACAAGGTTTTTACCTCTTCCCACTCCACTCAGAGCAAGTCTGTAATGTACCAAAGAGCCAGGGATGAATACAGCCGCAGCAGGATGCTCTTCTGAGACTTGAGGTTGCAGTTGGCTTCATTCTGCTCTACGAATTTCCTGCACTCTTCAAATGACTTGTATTCCCAGACTGTGTAATACAAACGGAGCTCAGAGAAGCAGTACTGCCCTCCCCTGCCTTGTTTTTCCTCAGGCCTTCATAGTAGGAGAAAGCTCAAGCACAACTGGCCAATTTTGGCACCGGAAAAGCGCTCAGAGAGCAAGCAAAAACTAAGAGGAGTCATGCAAGGCCTGGAGCTCTACCCTAGCTCCTCAGGGCTATTCAAGCTCTGCTCCACATCAATGTCCCTTTATTCAGCAGCTTGCTAGCACTGACCAAGAGCTGCTGCCATTGATCAGCAAACGACAGCGACTCCAGCGCATAGGCTCCTAGGGACCTCCTGGTCAGGCACATGGGAGCACTGCTATGCCCACTTCCCCAGGAGCCAGAGCACAGTGAGCCTGAGAAGAGCTTTCAGAAGGGGGAACCTCACAAAACACAGCCAGCAAACATGGTAATTGCAAGCATTTTGAGGTTACTCTGAGATCACCTGTAGACAATGCAGAAAAAGAGAAAGGAGGCAGGACAGGGAAGGAGACGCCCACAGAGCCAAATAGCCAAGCACTCTGCTGAAGAAGCCAAAGGATTGCTGGAGCCCCTGGGCTCTGTGTTGTATCAGGAAAAAAGCCATCCCTGCAAGCCTCCTGGCTCTCTGCGGCCCTCCTCACTGAGCACTTACCAGCATAAAGCAAGAGGTCGAGGCAGCAGGAGAAGAAGCAGGCCTGCCCAATGATCCTGTGCTCTCCAGCCACCTGCTTCTCTAGCCTGCAGAGCACTTCCACACATTCCGAGTATCTGGGGAGGAACACAACGAGCCGCCATGGAGCACCTCCTTGGTGTGGCATCCAAGTCAGCACATCCAAACACTTCCCACCCATCTTCCCATCTTCGTGCTCTTTCCCTCCTTTGCTCTTTCTACCAACTCCATCGGCCTTTGCAGTGACCCCCTGACACCGCGCAAGTGGTAGCAGCAGGATTACCTCATCTGGAGAAAGAGTGCGGTGAAGAGCATGGTGAGGACCTTGTAGTCCACCTCGGGCTTCTCCAGCTCCATGCTCAGGCTCATGGCGCGATAGCCTGGCAATACACGAGCAGACTCGCACAGGCTCTCTCTGCAGAGAGCTCTACTCACAGGGAGTGCAGGCACTACCTACCGACGTTGACAGAGAGGGGCAGATTTCCCAGGCTGAGGTTCAGATGGGACAGGGCCTGGGCGATTTCTTCAGTATTTAATACCCCTCCTTCAAAAGGTTTGACGTCAGTGCTGAGCCGTACGGCCACCCAGCTGTACTGCAGCCACTCATCCAGGCTGCCCAGCTCCTGGCAGTGCTGCGCGTACTCCATGTACGACTGCAGGATCTGAAATGGTCCAAAGAGGCGAGTGCGCAAAAGACTGAATCTCACCACAGCGATTCTCTTGCCTAGGGGACACAGGCCATAAACCCAATGGCTGCTTTCTCTCTTCTCTTTTACTCGCAGGCCTCTCAACCAGACGACCAACTCTTCTTATGCTCTTCTAACTGTGGCCATGTCAAGACAAGGGCCAAAGGGTGCTTATAAACACAAGGTTTCTAAAAATAGCCACAAGGAAATCCCACAGTACAGAAATTGGTTACAATTAGGAAACAAATCCAATGGGAGGAACAACCAAAACTAACAGCAACGCACGCCTCCTGAAGGCTTGCAAAGAAAAGCTCAAGCATGTGGCCATCTCCGTGGCATTGGGCCTCTTCTTGCCAGCCAGGGGAAAGGAGCCATGTCACAAACACGTCTGCTGCTGCTGCAGAGAGCGGGCACTCACGTGGCTCGCATGCTCAGACTCCACGTCCACGCTGAGCTTCACGCGCGCTGCCAGGCACGAGAGTCTCTGCCCGCTGGAGGTGCTCTGCTGGCTGAAGAGCTGCCGCAGGAGGGCAAGGCAGCAGTTCTGCCGGAACAGCCAGGGGAGCCTCTCCCTCCTGCCACACAGGAGGAACTTCTGGGCCCAGCCACTAGCTACACAGGGCAGAGCGACACTGCCGTTCCCTCTGCAGCCTGTATCCCTGGTAACAGCTCCCTGCCCTCACCCACTCCATCTCTCACATCCAGCACAGGCCACCCCCTCCCATCCATTAGCCTCCAGGGCCTTCCGCACCTTTCCCCATGCTGAGAGCTACTCTCTGCACCAAAGCCAAGGCAGGTGTGGTCCAAGGGCCCAGGCCAGGATGGAAATGGCTCTTTCTTCTCTTCCCTTTCCCCTTCAGTGTCTTACCCTGCCTCTTGAGGAGGGGAGGAGTCTCTGCTCTTCCTGTAAGAGGCATGGGGTGACTTCTCCAAGAGAGACTTCAAGAAGACACCAGCCGAGCTGACTGGGAATTTCCTCTTCAGCAGGCTCAATGCCTTCCTGGTGGTCTTCTCTGCCAGCTCCATGCACCCCGTGTTGTATCAGACCTGCATGGGAGAAGGCTTGTAAAGGCAGTGCCAAAGAGCTCCCACTGAGGACACACCATCTTTCAAGTCTCCGGCTGATTCAGGGCCAAGGGCCTTGACTGCCTTTGGCTGGAGGGCAAAGGGCTCACAGAAGACACTGTGCAGAGCAGCCACCCGTGCCTCCAAATGCCAGGAATGTCCCCACAACCACCCCCCAAGAGGCCGTGCAACTCCTCCCACCAGCAGAGCCCTCAGACCCTCCCTGTCACTTTACCTCCCCTTTCAGGCTGAGGAAGGTGGCTTCTTCAAAGCTGGCAAGCCCCTTGCCTTTCTTCGCCACGGAGCTCCTCAGCACCTCGTCTTTTTTCAGACTTGTAAAGGCCTTTGGACAAGCACACGGAGACCAGGTGAGTGTCGGTGCGGAGCCTGCATGAAGCCCCATCACCTGCTTGCCTCCCACATCTCTCTGAGGATGGGTCACCTCTGCCCCAGCAATGCCCACCCTCACACACAGCACAGCACAGCACTCGTTGCAGGTGCACCTCATGCCACAGTCGTGCTTCTCTTGCCACAGGAGAGGCAAGCAGGAGGAAGAGCCTGAGTCTGAGCCCAGCCATTCATGCCTAGGTGCCACAGAGGCCTGTCCTTCAGCAAGGGGGAAATGGGCTTGCCCAGGGCAAGGCAATTGGGAGGACTCCATGTGCAGGGGGCTCTGGCAAGCAGGCCAGCTCACCAGGTAGTTGCTGGAGACATGCAAGTAGGCAGCGGCACTTTCCAGCAGATAATAAAGTGCCCTGGCATCATTGCCCATTGCCAGGTGGTGGTGAGCCAAGGGCATGAGCACCAAGTCCACAGTGGCCTTGCATTCACAGGAGCATCCAGCACCGTGCATCCCTTTGGTCTTGCTGGGCACCGTCTGCTCTGTCTTGGCCACAAACTGTTCTGTGGCTCTGTTTGGAGACAAGATCACAGAGAAAGAGGAGACACGCTAGCATCACCTGCCCTGCTCTGCCTGCCTAGAGGAAGAGCACGTTCTAGCGCACCTAGCACTAGCATTCTAGCACTGCAATGCCCAGCTTGCAGCAGGGCTCTCTTACAGCAAGAAAGCCCTAGGATGCCAGGGCTGCTGCACTGCGATGGGACAGTCACCACTGTGATCTCACTGACTTCCCCAAGGATGCTCCTCTCCCATGCCATCGCATCCCAGCTCCCACTGAACAGGCCAGCTCCTTCCTAAGCTAGTGTCACAGCCAGCAGGCAAAACTGGGAACTCCACTTGGTCCCTCTGGAGAGCCTGAGGCTGCTGACTTCCACTAATAATCAAATCCTGGTCTCCTCACCGTAAAGTCTCATCCCAGAAGCTCATCTTATTCTGCTGAGCTCTTGCAGGATCTACAAGCAAAGCACAAGTTAAACATCCCCTCAGTTCTCAAGGGGCAAGAGTTGTGTCTTGCATACTGTATCAGGAAGAGAGGAGAGTCAAGGCATGGACGTCACCTCTTTTCTTGGCCACCTTCCCCCGAGATCTCCCTTCACTGTACACGTGTTATGTTTTGGGCAAGGGTAGCACACCCACCAGGAAATGCACCTCGGCCTGCTGTGCTGGGAGGTGCACCCCAAGGCTCTCGTCACTGCCAGGAGAAGGGCTGCTCTCTTGTAACTCCAGGGAAAGGCAGGAGGGCGCTCAAGGGCACAGAGGCTCTATGCTGTGCGTCTCGAGCTGTGCGGCTGTGCTCAGTGAGGACTCAGCTAGTCTTGGGAAAGCATCGGCACTGCACTGAAAGCATCCCTGGCTTTCAGGAAACTGCTTCTGCAGACAGGGCTGGAGACAGAGGGGCACCTCCAGGAATAGTGCAACCACAGTGGGAAGGCCCAGGCTGCAGAGCATGGCAGGTAGCATACCCGTAGTGGCAGGGAGCTCATCCCTCATGGTCTCCTCGTTTGTCCAGCTGGCAGAGCAGCCTTCACCAGCATCGTTGTCAGAGCTCTCCTCCTCCTGGCTGCTGCTGACGGCAAAGCGGTGGAATGCCACAAAGTCCCCTCTGCCACAGCACTGGCACTTGTGCGCTTGCTTCTCCAGGAAGGCTGTGCACTTGTGGTGCATGGCCACCCTCTGCGCCTTGAGCCACAGCTCATAGGCGGCCTCCCATAGCAACGGGGCGTGGAAGGCCAGGACGTCTGACTGCAGCTCCTGGCTCTTCTGCTCATCTGAAAGGCAATGGGGCATTGCAACAGCCAGAGCTGGGACCACAGCTCAGGGCCATCACAGCCAGCAGATGAAAGACCGAGATCCCTCGGCGGGGAACCTTGGCAGGAAAGCAGCGCTCCTGCTCTCAGAGCCTCACAGTGCTAGAGCAAAAGGGTCACTTTGCCTTGCTGAGACTAGCACAGCTCACACAGCAGGCTACTGCTCTGCTGTCCCTCCCAACGGACAGCAGTCAGTGGCACTGCAACCAGCAGCACAAATAAGCCACAGCCAGCTCCTGCTTTCTGCTCTGAAAAGCAGTCCCAACCTGCTACGCTCCCCATCCCAACTCACCCCCAGCTGTGAGGCTGCCCTGGCCATTACAAACGGCCACAGGGGCAGTGCACCGTGCTCCAGGGAGCCCCAGCAGGAGCACTGCCAGGAGCTCCTGGGCTCGTCTTATCACCACTTACCGTTCTCTTCCTCCTGAGTTGTGGCAGACCACTTGAGGGAAACGCTGCTGTCTTCTGCCACTGTTTTGGCATTCTGCCACCTCAAGATGTTGCTTTTCACCAAGATGCTCAGTATCTGGTTCATCTTGGCCCTGGTCCACTTGGGAAGGATGTGGAATAGCAGCTCCATGGTAAACGTCAGCCCAACGATGGCTGCACGCTTCAGAACCATCCATTCTGAGAAATTCATGCTGTCCAGCTCAGTCAGTGCAATCCCTGACAAAAACAAGACACATCTCTCTCTCTCTTGCCCTCTCCCAAGGCTGAGGCTGGTGAAGCTACATTCTCTTCAACACAGGAAGCGGTAGAGTTTAGCCTTGCTTCCTCAGGACCAAAGCCACTGGGCAAGTATAATGCAGGGCACACATCTTCAACACAGCGCAGCTCCCCTGCAATCACAGGGAGCAGGGGCCAGGGAAAGGAGAAACCCCCAAATGACCACCACAGTTACAGCAGGGCTCAGCCCCTCACCTTTCAGGGTGGGAGGAAGCACCGTATTCTGCAGGCTCACATCAGGTCTGATGGTGCACACCTTGCACTCCTTGCCCATGCTGGACCTTTTGGATGGGCCGACAAGGGGAGCCTCCATCACAGAAGCTGAGCGGAGCAAGAGAGCAGGATAAAGCCATTATCAAAAGGGAGATCGTTTGTACCGCCCCTGCAGCTTGCAAGCATTACTGATCTTCCCTCTCTCCATCCTCCACCCTTCAGCATTCACCCTCAGCAGAGCTTACAGAAGCTGGGACCTGGGGGTGGTGACAGCATAAATCCTGCCATATTTGGTTGCAGATAAAGGGGGAAGGGGAAAAGACAAAGGGAAACTGTAGCCACGCAACTCTCAGCACTGCTCCGGGATAACCACTTCAGTTCATGCTCGTTCCTAACCATGCCAGGGCATAGCTTAGTGCCAGGGAGCACCTCTTCTCCCCGTTTGCAATTTTCTGCTACTTCAGCATTGCTGCTGACCCTCGCAAAGCCACCCAGCTCCTCAGCCTGTGCTTGGCCTATCGCAGCAGCAGGGCATACAGGAATCCACACCTGATCCAGACCAAGCTCTGGACTGCTGCCCCGTTTGACCATACCAAATTCACAGGGGAACACAATGGCAAGAATGGGTGGTGGAAGATGGACCACAACAACTAGGCCGTCAGCCACAAAGGTGCTTACTGAAGAGGCTCTCCCACTTGGCCTCCATTCTTTCATCCTTCCACAGTGGGTGGAGCAAGAGCATGTTGTGCTGATGAAGGTAGCTCAGCAGTTCCTCACAGTAGTAGGGGATCCCGCCGCTTCTCTGCATCAGGAACCTGCAAAGGAGCAGATCCAGCAGGGAGTGACACAGGCAAAGGAAGGCAGCACACTCTTCAGACCAGCCTCATCACCATCTGTGAACCCTCCTGCCTTTGGCATGTGAGCTGTCCTCAAGATACAGCAGTTGCCGGAATCCACAGTAAAATGGTGGCGGACAGTGCCTGAGGCACAGAGCAACAAGCCTCATCTTTCTTGTCCTCAGCAGCTTCGATGCTCGCTAGCACCAGTGAGAGCCTTGGCCCCAGCTCATCACCCATGCAGCCCCACCATGTACCTAGACAAACACCTGCCCACACTTCAGCCTCCACGAGGGTCCAGGACCACTGCCTTCCTGCCTACCAGTGCAACACAGTAGGGCTGACAGACGTCTCCTATGCTCCTACGTGGCCAGGCAGCTGCCCACTCTCAGCTCACAACCACCAGCATTGTGCTTCATGAGAAACCCAGCTCTGACGCTGCCTAGATGCAGCGGTGCTTCAAGAAGCCGCGCACTTCCTTTCCTGGGTGTTCATTCCCTTCTGCCCTTTGCAGAGTGGTTCAACCCCTCGGGAAGAGCTCAGTGTCCCTGCCTGCCACTTACATCTCTAGGTCCCGCGGCACACCGACCACTCCAAGGAACTGGCACGCTTTCTGCATGACTGCTGAAGGGTTCAGCTCCTGCAGGCGAATATGGGTTGTTTGCTGCAACTTCATGATGTCTGCTGCAACTTTGCAACGCTTCTGTCCTCTGCAGGGACCGGGAGCAAAGCCCAAGACCAGAAAGATCAGGACATCTCTGAGCATGTGCAACATAACAGCCCAGGAGGAAGAGTCGATATAGTGTGCGTTGTCAATCACAAAGACGATGTTGTCTTCCAAAGTCTGAAACAAACAGGTTATTCAGGGTGGATTCTGAGCAATTCTTAAGCACCTTCTACAGGAGGAACTTTGGCCGGCCCCTCTGCAGACAGAGAACGCTCTGCAGCCTTTCTCCTCTCCCCGGCTATTGGTAGTTCAGCATCTCCCCAGCTCTTCACTTCTCTTAGACTTAAAGGTCTCTCGGGCAAGGGAGTACAGAAAGACTCCATTCCTCCTCTGGAGTATGTGCCCTCCATCTTGATGGGAGGAAAGTTATTAGAGGGCATGGCACGGGACATTTAGCCTCTGACGGGCAATGACTCCAGTACATAATCCTCCTGCTCCCTCCCACCGCTCTGCTGCAGAACCCTCAACCTGTTGTCTTGCTTTCCTTCTCTGATCCACGATGGAGAGAATTGCTCACCTTCCGTAGCACTTTCTTAAAAGTAAACTCCACTTCCGCTCCCCTTTGAGCGTCATTCATCTTGGAAACCTTCTCCGACGCTGGAAACTAGCCAGAAAAGCACAGGCACAGAGGAACATCCTTTCAGGATGTTTCAGTATGACAACCCACCATGCAAGCCCAATCGAGCAAAACGCCTCTGCTGCCCTCAGCATCTTACCTCATCAGCCCCACCTCAAAGTCTCTCTGCAATGGCCTTTCCAGGCCACTGAACTGCCTGCAGCAACCTCACACCTGAACTCACCCCAAACAGGGAGCCCCACACCAGGCCCACACACACAAGTCTGTGCTATCCCCCTGCTCTTTCCACCAGAAGCTAAGGCCACTGTCCAGGAGAGCAGCCAAATGACCCCTGCCATGCGTCAGCTCACAAGTAGACCTTGGCCCTGGCCAGAAAGGGCTCTCGCTCTCACCTTAACCAGGAAAGGGCCATTGAGGAGGCAGTAGCTGCTCTCTTCCAGCACTCCTTGGAGCTTCTCCTGCAGGACAAGTTGTCTGGCACTGCATGATTTGCAGGCCTGGAGGCCCATTGCCATGGCCAGCATTACTCTCACGACAGAGTAGTCCTGCTTCAGGCTGAGCTCCATCAGCGCCACAGCCACTACTCTGCCATGCAAAAGCAAAAGGCACCGAGATTCAGAGAGGGCCCCAAAAAGCCACATACCTCCAAAGCAACGCTCTTAGGGAGAGGCGCAATCTGGGGCCAAGAGCAAGGGCGCTCTGGACATACAGCCCCAGGCGGGCTCCTCAATGCAAGCAGCATTTGTCAGGCAGGCCACCTGGGCTTCTTCTCTTGGGTCTGCAGCTGCAGGAAAAGCCCTGAGCTCGGGCTCCTCTTTGCTTTGTGCCTGGCCCAAAGGAGGAAGCTCAACCGCAGGGGCTCCAGAAGCCACCTGTAGCTCTCTCAAGAGCTAGGAGGGCAGCACACAGCTGCTCTGCTCCTAGCTGCATGGAGACATTGCTTCAAGAGGGTTGCTACAGTGCAAGGGCCAGGCACACTGGCAGAGGGCCTTGAGGATCCCATGAGTATCGGTACGAGGGCAGGAGAAGCAATCCACATGTACTGCTCAACAACACTCACCTATGCCCAGCAGCCCGACCTAAATTGGTGAGTTCAGTAAGTAAATGGCTCTTTCCAGAGCCTTTTATGGCCTCAAATGCCATGAGGTGGCTTTCTTTCCTGGCCACGTAGCCTTGCATGTATCTTTGAAAGAGGGCAATCTCCTTCTCCCAACCTGTGAAGGCAAGCAAGAGAGCAAGCTGTTGCAGCAAGCTCAAAAGCGAAGAACCGTTGGCACCCTTTCCTCTCACCACCATGGCACCTGCCTTCCCTCCCTGTCTCCCCCTTCCCACAGTGGAACTAGCCGGTATCAAGGGCAGGAGATGGGCGTTCAGGAGACCAAGGCGTTCTTCACCTACCAAGCAAGGGGGAATTCTCGGGCCTCTCCTTTTTAAGCTCCATGCCAAACATGCTAGCAAGAAAAAGAGAAAAACAAGTCAATTAAGCAGGCAGAAGCTGGAGGGTGCAGAGTCACACATGGAGCCGAGGGTGTGCTCTTGGGTACCCGCTCTTCTTTTGAGTGGCATGGTATCCTGCCCACACTTCAGCAGTTGTTCCCATTCCAACTGCTTCCTTGGGCTTTGCTCACAGGGAGCAAATTGGAGGCATCTGGGTAGGCAGGGCAAAAGCAGCCCCACGCCCTGGCTTTCCATCTTCTCAGCCCCAGGGACTGGAGGTCCAGGTGGGATCCACCTTGGTCTCTTTCTGCACAACTGCTCTGTGCTGACCAAGAGTGGACTGCGGGGGCCACCATGCCCACAACCAGCCTGCTCAGCGAGGACACTCACAACTGCTCCGAGATCCCCAGGTATTGATAGATGGTGCCAGGATTAACAACGCCCTTCATCTTCACCTCGGGCAGCTCCTGGAAGCACGCATGGGGCAGCCGAGAGGCAGCATATGTTGCTGTGTCGCACGACACTACCCCAGGGTAGAACTCCATCAGCCGAGCTGCCAAGTTCACCTTCTAGCCTGACTGCCACAGAGAGAGTGCACACATTCACATACCCATGAGACCAACCCACTGCACCCTTCAGGGCCAATGGCTGCCTGGCCTGCAGCACAGGCGAGCCCCCATCTGCTGGGAGCATAACCCAAAGGGACAACAAGGCCCCAAGCCCCATTCCCCCCACTACAGCGCACCCACTCTGCTCGGTCATTCCTGAAAGGGCACAGGCCAAGCCCTTGGCCCAGTCCAGCAGACACGGGCCACAGGCTGCTCTCTGCCACTCCGCCTCTTCCTTTGGCGCACGGCTCTGCTTACACAGAGCTCCCCAGCCGCGCACTCCTCAGGCGGGCACATCATACCTGTGTACTCGTGCCTCACGCAATGGCCAACGACTCCGCGGAACACCATCCCGGTCGTGACCCCAACAGACGCCACCCTGACACACACAGAGAGCAACAGGGATTCAGCAGGGTCTGTGCACAGCCCTGCTGCCCACCTCCCTTCATGCCTCCCCACTCACTCGATTTTCGTGAACCTCGAGACGCATGCCTTGGAGATTCTGAGAGCGCTTTCCAAGGCGTGGGCGCTTTCGCTGTCTCCAGGGAGTCCAAACACACAGAGCAGCATGCAGCCCTGCCAAGGACAGAGGCAGCAAACCTTGGGACAAGGTCGAGAGCAAACGGCTCGTCCCACACGATTCCAGCCTCCGTGGAACCCAGCAGAGCGTCAGGGCAGCCTCAAGCCCAAGGCTGCTGATCCCAGCACCAAGGCAGAGCTGCTTCCCTTTTGCCCACTGCTTGATAGGCAGAGCCACTTCTCTTTTGTTTGTTGCCCACACTTTCGTGGGGTGCACTGCTCCCCCACACTCACTTTGTCAAACAGGCAGATTTTGTTGATCTCGCCCTTGTAAGGACAGATGATATCCGATATAATGACGCTGCTGTCCTGGATCCCCTTGCACATCCACTCTAAGCTCACGTCCTTTGCAAAGTGCAGTTTGACAAAGAGGCAGCTGATCGGACATAGCTCAGATAAGCAGTCCAGCGTCTGTCTGTCATTGATCTGGAGGACAAGAGCAGGACAGCCTCACCAGCCACCTCTGCCTGAGCCCCCGCTGCCTGCAGCAGTTACCAAGGCAGAGCACACAGGTGGGCAGGAGCAGGTGGACCGCCAGGAACACACCACCTTGCTACGGGTATGGACACAACGGACCACCCTCAGTGATGCTCTTAGGACTCCAGGGAAAGCTCCCTCTTAGCCCGCAGGCATGTCCAGAACAGTAGCACTGGAAAACGCAGAGGGAAATCCACCTCCCACCACTCACCTCACTCTGCAGGAGCACCGAGCGGGCAGGGTCCTGGCATGGGCGACTCAGTGTCCAATAGCCCCAGGTTCTCCCTAAGCAGGCCTTTTCTTTGTCTGCTTCCTTGAGAACTCCCTCTGGGCAGTGCACAACCCCTCCTGCTCTCCAAAAATGCAGATCTCACCAACTGAGGCTTACCTTCCGCACAACAGTTGCTGGGATGTACTTGTGCAGCAGCTTCCCCAGAGGATTCCAAGGGGGCAGGGTAACAGCAGGCCTCAGGATGCCTAAGGAAGGAAGAGCCAGGTGGTCACTGGCTGCATGGTGCTATGGGCCTTCCTAGAGGGGCACTGGGAAGCAGGGGTTGCCACTGGAACGCAGGGAAAATACTTCTCCACCTGCACCTCTGTTCCTCTTGCAGGTGCTCAGCCAGAGCAGCCCCTTGAAAGGAGGAGGAAGCAGACAGCCCCTCGCTGAAGCTCACAGGCGTGAGTACTAAGCGCAAGCAAGAGAGGGCCCAGGGTATTCCTCACTGGCCCCTGAAGAAGCCCACCTCTATCTGTCTGGGTGGCTACAGAAGAGCACAGAGTTGGGCCTTACGTGGCCATTCAGGCAGAGAGGAGTTCAGCCGGCCTCGCTTCACTTGGGACAAGATGTCTTCATATTCAGACTCAGACATCGGGTCCATGCCTGTCACCTAAAGGCACGGAGAACAAAAAGGGCTCAAGAACAGCTCCATGACCCACAGAGGACGTTACCTGTTGAGCCAAACCCCTCCAGGTGCCCTGACCCCCTCCTCAAACCCAGCAAGCAGAGTCCAGCGCTAGCCCTGAGACAGAAGGGCAATAGCTACGGCTCCCCATCTACATCAACACCTGCAACTCCCTCCACCTTCATCTCCTCAGCCTGCTCACACCTTCCAAACTCAGGCCCAGGTCTAGGTCCTCCAAATTGCTCTAGAGGCCATCCCACCTACCTTCAGTGCACATCCATCAAGTCTCCTTGTCCTGATCCTGTTCTGGTTGCAAAGCTCCCAGCAGCAGGCTGACAGGATAACGTCACTCGCATTGGCAGCATTTTGGGCCTGCCAAACATCATCCACAGACTGGCCAAGGATCAGGAAGTGACGCTCCTTTTCATCTCCCACAGTCACAAAGGACATGTGCCCTGCGGAGATCCCTGGTTGGTGAGAGACAAGCAGAGCTGAGACACACCGCCTTTGCACCTCCACAGCCCCCCACAGTTCCACTCTTCCCAGGCTCCATTTGAAACTCGGCCCTGCAGACAGGCTTCCTGCGGCTGCCTCCGCCACAGGCTCAGCACACTGGCAGTTGTGCTCGCTATCTGCACAGTTTGTGTGCAGGCAGCTCGTGAACGACTGCTTGAGAAAGGCTTACAGGCGCTCCAGCCGGGACCACCACCTCTCCCCGACGCTGCAAAGTGCCCTGCGGCACTGCACAGCACCACGCACGCCTCCGCACACGGTGCAGCTAATCCAGCACTTCCCATACCTATCTTCAGGCGGAGCTTCAGACCCACGTCTGTCTTCCGCACCCCATACTTCTGCTGTATCCGCTGGCTACACTGCAGCACCAGGCTGATGGTGTCGCTCAGCTGGGCTTGATCTACTCCCCACAGCACTAGCACAGCACCCCCTCGGGAAATCGAGGGCATAGGGAAGGCTCCCATAAGACACCATCCTCCCAGAGCTGCACCCTGCTGGTGCCACGACAGCAGAACCCAGCAGACCCGCCCAGGAAAATGTGTTTGGGTGAAGGCATGCTCCCAAACTACAGAACCCTGGGCATGGGGACACCCCGCTGCTTCCTGGCCAGCTGCAACAGCAGCCACGCCTGCAGAGGAAGAGGGTGCCCCAGGGGGGCTGCAGGAACATGGACCTCCCTCCTAACCAATCCCACACAACGCAGAGATGCAAGGGCTCTCCCCACCCCTCCTCTCTCACGGGCTGCCCCGACCCCCAGGCTCCCAGGGTGCCCTGACACTGGCACATCATTGCTGTCCCACTGCAGCTCCAGCCTGGGGCCTCAGACAGCAGCTGCCCCTGAGCACCAGGGGGCCAAGAGAGCCACCCCTCCGGGCTCTGCCAGCTCGGGGCTCCGGCCCCTTTCCCCCAGCACTCCTCTGCAGCTGCTGCACACCATGCTGAGTCTCTTTTACAAATACACACCAGCAAACTTCAGGATGTCCCCTCCGAAAGCCAGCATCTCTGCACACAAAAGAAAGCAAGAGAAGCATTGCCCAGCTGCTCTTGCTGGCCCTTGGGGCCACACAAAGGCCCAGCCCGCTCAAGGAGGCAGCAGCAGGCTGCCCAGCACCTCTGTCTCCTCATGGCCCAATCCCATACAGATCTGCAGAACAGCACTTACCTTCCAAGATGTCACCCATGTAGAGATTGAGGGTTTGTGTCACCTCATCTGCACCCCGGTCTAGGCTGGTGCTCTGGCTGAACTTCTCTGTCAGAGCAGTGAAGCCTGAAACACACACCAACACAAAGAAATCAGGAAGCGTCTACATGGACAAAGGACCCAGCATTTCCCACATCACTTGCACACGGTCAAGAGAGAGACACAAGTCAGGAGAATACACAAGGGCCTCTGGCAGAGGGCACAGCCACCTCACTCCACCTTAGGAGCACTTAGGAGCACACGGCTTACACATTCTCACACCTAGACATTGTACCAAGCACCAGCCCTTGGCTGGAACCCTCCAGCATGTCCCACAGCCACCTCACCACATGCTTATGGCCAGGCAATATGCAAGCACTACCTCCCCCAAGGGGAAGACCTCAGCAGCTAAGAGGTCACCTTTGAGCCATTTGCTATGACCGGTAGGGCCCAGAGGCCTCCAAAAGGCCCACTAAATCCCAGTGGCTCAGGCTGCTGACTTCTCCTCAATGCCCTCCCCTCCTAGCACTTCCACCCACCTGAGACATCCGCAAACAGCAGGACTCCATGGAAGCTCTCAATACAAAGGGTCTCATGCTTCAAGTCCTCAGCCAAAACCAGGTCAGGGACGAAAGCAACTACTTCCCCCAGTAGTGAGCAGCACTTTGACTGTTGCTTCCAAGCACAAGACATCGTCGGCGCCCTGTGGTACCCACGGTACCTCAGAAGACGATGACCGTGCCCAGCAGGGAGGACGACAGGACAGCGCTGTGCAGACTCGCGCGCTGAGCCCGGGCCCTTGTGAGACACGACTAGCCCTCTGCCACCGACAGCAGGGTCACAAGTGGCTCACAGTGACATCAGCCACCCGCCATCAGTTACCCGTAAGCTGACATCGCACTACAGCTCCAACTAACAGAGACCACCTGTGCAAGGCTTAGCTTCCCCAGCAAGTGCCAGGGAGCTACCCAACTCCTTACTCTGAGCCAGTTACTCTGCTGGGGCCAGCGCAATGCCCTCGTCTCCCGTGCAGAGCTCAAGGGAGGCTCGCATGCTGACTGAGGGCCGCCTGTGGCTGAAGCAGCTGCTTCCTTTGCTCCCAAGCACAACTGGCCTAAACAATTTCCTAACAGGGGGCAGTCCAGGCTTCCCCATGAGAAGAGAGTGCAGGGCACAGCACACCCTCAGCTCCACTCAGCAAGGCCCCTTCCTGCTTTGTGCACAAACACTCGCTTCAGATAAGACAGGCTTCATGGAAACACAGGAGAAGGCAGAAGCCTTTGGCAGCACTGCGCGGCAGCACAGGAAGCCAGCTGTGTCCATCACGGACACATCAGAGACGGGAAGAAAAAGTTCCACTTCCCTGCTGTGCTGGCCAGAGCCGTGTGAAGCTCTCCTGCCGCAGGGACACATATGCACACTAGGCACCCCGGCTCACACACAGCCCTCAGCTCGCTCCCACCTTAGGGAAGGCGAGCTGGGAGCCGAGGGCAACCCGTGCGCAGGCAATGCCCTTGCTCACAGGGTACAGTGCTGCCAGGGCACAGCATGGCCTGCACTGCGCGCTGCTGCTCATGGGGTCCAGCAACAGCAGTGCCGGACAAGGCAGCCCTAAGTCAGCACCAGGGTGCAGCCAGGGAGGCTTGGGGGAGCAGTCAGCACCAAACTGAAATAGGACTAGAAATGGGACTAGGGACAAGCTGCACCACACTGACACAAGGGCTGTGTCAGTGGGAAAGAAGCTGCCTGGAGCATCAGCCCGGGCCCCAGTCAGCAGGCAGAGCCAGGGCCAGGTACCCCTACAACGTTGCTCAGGCAGGGATTGAAGACCTCACGCAAGCTGAAATGGGGATCCAATGGGCAGAGGGGACAGGTGGGTAGGTGACATCCTTCAGGTGAGGGGAGTCAGGGCCATTAGGGCCCATTAGTCCCCAAAGGCATTTTCTCTCCCACTAAGGGGAGAGAGGCAGCTCTGAAGCAGCGTGGGCAGCACCAGCAGGGATGGCAGCCCAAGCCCTACGTGTACAAGAGCAGCCCCCCGGGTGGGGTGAGCAACCAGAAGTGCAGTGAACTGAGGAAACAGGGTGCTGCCATTAGTGCGGCCAGGGTGCGCTCCTGCTCCACGCTCAGGAGGAGAGCTCTCCCCACAGTCATTACCTCAGTGAGGAACCAGCCACAGCAGTGGGCTCTGCTCAGCAGTAAGCCGGTGGTGACACAGGCTGAGTTGCCGCACGCACATGAAGTGGTCTAGGTCTCTGGCTGTGGGGAGGGCCTCAGCCTTTCAGTGTCACCGGGAGGTAGAAGAGACAAGGCCTGTGCGAGGTGTGAACAAGTAGATGAACTGCTTAGCCTAGTGGTGGAACTGAAGGAGGAGGTAGAAAGGCTAAAGAGATATTAGATATTAGGAATGATTTCTACATGGAAAGAGTAGTCAAGATTTAAAACAGGCTGCCCAAGTTAGTGGTAGAGTCACTGTCCCTGGCAGTGTTCAAGAAACATGTAGATGAGGCACTTAGGGATATGGTTTAGCAGGCATGATGTTGATGGGTTTACGGTTGGACTTGATGATCTTGAAGGTCTTTTCCAACCATAATGATTCTAGGATTCTACTGTAAGGGGTCACACATCCAGGGCAGAGACATGTCCTAGAACTGGGAGACATGTCCTAGAACTCCTCAGGCATAGATGCTCATAACTCTGGACTCCAACAAAGTCTGGACAGCAAGAAGGCAAGGAAAGGCCATTGCACCATCTGCCTAAGTCTTCATGTAACTGCTTGTGGAAGAATTGCTTGAGAAAGGGGAAACGAGAGAAAAAAACTAGGGACTAACAAAAGTTACAGTATTACAGAGGCTTGCTTGGGATGAGACACAGTTACCACTTCTGGGATGGTTTGCTTTGCACCGACTCTACTCCTGCACCGTTCCCTAGGCAACACCATCTATCTCCCTAGCACAGGCCAGTAAGAGTAATGGAGGGTGGAGTGGAGTGGAGTGGAGTGGAGTGGAGTGGAGTGGAGTGGAGTGGAGACAGCGTGGCCAAACTCTGTTGTCCTCCTGGCAAAGGTGATGACCTGATGGTACCATGCAACTGATAAGCTGCCTAGTAACTGTCAAACGGGAAATATACGAGAAGATGTCAGCTGCTGGGCCAGCAATGATGGCAAACCAGTCACTTCAGATGGCCTTTGCTTGAACTTCCCTCATTATAACCTCATGATAATGCTAGCATACACCTCCATCCCAAAAGCTACCTGCCTCTAAGGGGCAACCACTGCTCACTCAGCATGCTCTCTAGATTTTCTATTGACTATAGCTCTAAAGGAAACCAATCAATAACAAAAGGATGCATGACTAGAATCACTCCAGCTCCACCTACATGTAAAAAAGATATAAAAGGTGAACTAAGGAGGGGAGAAGTTGAGGAAGACTCCATCGTAACTTCTGGGATGAGTCGACAGGCTGAACCTGTCTCTCTCTCCCTCGGGTTGGGACACCGCCTGAGGAGACTTCTTGAGGCTGAGACCCATCTTTTGGATGGGAACTGAGTGTCCTTACTATCTGGACTCACTTCCTGGTCTATCTGGACTGCCAGGAGAACCTCCTGGGGCATGGCCTGGATTTCACTTTCATTGGCATGACCAAGCTTGTCTACCTGGAGCTCAGCTTCAACAACCTCATGCAGGTCTCTCTCAGCACCTTCTCACAGCTCATTAATCTGGTAGTGCTGAAGATGTTGGACAATCCATCCTTGTGGAGATGGAGAAGGATGCCTTTGCCAACAACCCCTGGCTGAGGGATCTGGACATGAGCTGGACTGCCTTACTGTTCCAGGTGTCCCAATCCACTGCCGGGGGAAGTTTCGATACGATCCCAAGAGCGAGATTCAGACACAAATGGGGTCAAATGCCATACAGCCTTGCAGGCTTTATTCTCATAACCGTGATAGGACAGAGAGAAGGGAAAAAGAAAGATAAGCAAGCAAGCAGGAGAGATGCAGCAAGATTAGTTACCACCACCACCAGTCCAGCTAGGTTTCATTGGCTCCGCCTCAGTGAAGGTGAAGATCTCTTGATGGAGAGTTCAGGGAAAGAAGCCATGCAACGGCGGGGGATACGCAGTCCTTTTTAGGTCCCGGTTCTTGAAGAGTCCACCCACTTTCATACGTGCTGCGTGCTCTGGTGCTCCTCTTTACCTGACTCGAGTGTAAGCGCTGCTCCGTAGGCACTGCTGAGCATTGTTCGAGTCTCAAGCTGATCTTCCCAGAGACAGCATGCCGAGGACAAGAAGCTGTAAATTGTATGGAGATAAAACACCTGGAGCTGACATCACAGTCTTCCCAGAGGCAGGATGCCGAGGCCAAGAAGTCCTAAATGGTATGGCAACAATGTCGAGACAAACACAATCCAAAACAGTCTCTTACACCACCCCGTGGCTCGACATTGCTGTTTTGTGGTGGTGTGAAAGATAAAAATACAGAGAGAGAGAGAGAGAGAGAAGGAAGAAGCGTGTACAACAGTATTTTAATAGCTTTTTTTTTCAAACACTCAAAAGCTATATCATCATATAAAATTCCGGACATGATTGTCTGCTAGGTGATTCAACGACTTTTTACAAGATAAAAAAAAAAGCTCAATACGAAACCTTAACTCTCTAGAAAGATCATTCAAATAGCTACAACATCAAACTATATATGTAAAACGAGGTTAGCAAAACCATCGTAGAGCGGGTGGCTGCGCCCGCTGGGATCGGGATGTGGATATGCTGCAAGAAAAGGGGTTTCCATGACCCCAGCCTAGGGCACATGTATAGTTTAGGCCTGGAAGCTTCCACCTTACTAAACAATTGATACAGCTGCCAGCTTTGATTGGCAAATGACACGAATCTGTTTCACACCGTCAGGTGAGACAGTAGATACGAACTGCATATTAGATACAACATGATGGATTAATTGAATAAAACAAGGGATGATACACGGCAAAAACATTAAGGCAGCAAATGCACATAACAAATAAAAATAAAAGCTGCTTTACCCATGGAGCTCCTGGGAACCAAGACCATAAATCACCATTCCAGCCATTCCATGTTTGAAAAGGAACGTGGGCTAGTTTCCTAATATCTGTGGTCAATTGAAGAACTACTTCACCTACATCGTCTATTTCCAAGCAGCAATTGGAGACATTTAGTTTCCCACATACTCCTCCCTCTTCAGCTAGTAAATAGTCCAAAACCATGCAGTGTTGAATGATTGCAGTGCGCATCTGCTGAGATTGTTGAGTTAAAAGGTCTCTAGCATTGGCAGTTTTATTGGTAATAATTTCCAAAACTGCTTGCAATCGGATTATGTGGTTCAAACTGTAAATAGGTTCTCTTGCCCCTGATATTGGTTCACTGGGATTCCAAGTAGCTGGCCCGTAATGCTTAATTATTCTTTCAGGAGGTCACTCATTTTCCCTCCATTTTTGTGTTCCACCTATATTAACCTGAACAGATCACTTGTTGCGGGCAACCTCTCTGTCCTCCAAATTATCACATAGTCTTATTCCCAATCGAGGGCCACCTGTCTCTGGAGGAAGGAAAAACAGAGGTCGGATAATTCCTATACAGCATACCCCTGACCAATTTGCTGCTCCAGTAATGGCCCTTTTTGGCCTTGGCACCATTCGCAAACGGTCCTGCTGCAACCTTTGGGAACTGAAAATAAGTCATGCCATCATTTCCCAAAGGGCTAACAAAGGTGTTGGAGTCGTTGTTTATCCGGCCGATGCAATACCAGGCACCAGTATTGTTCTCCCACTCACAGATTTGACTGTAAATTTGGTCTTTTCCCCACATCAACCCCTCCCTTCTGGATGTGATTCAAGCAATAACTTTCCACAGCAGGAAACTGAACGGGCCATGTTTCACTCTCATCCCAGGTGGTGCTATCAGTTTTGCTATTATTGATTAGACTGGGGAAATTTGGGAGAGTTGGCTTCTCTTCACTCTTATAGATAAATCCCCCAAACAGTATAATTAAAAATAACATAAGCATTTTCACCAAATTATATTAAAATTGGCATCTGCTTCACGTCTTCCGTGGACACATCTGGGTTGCTTGCTTCCTCCTGAAAACAAAACAAAAGACAAACTCACTTCTTGGGTTAGAAAGAGGGAACAATCCATCTAGTGTGAATCTTATGAATTTTCCCGTAGGAGTTTTTTGCCTTCCAGGTGTATTTGTTTAATGGGGCGTCCAACACCAGTGGTACCGCCCCCACGGTGGGGAGTTCAACCAAGACAGGTTGTCCTGGGGAATAAGAAGGATTTCTAGGGTGATCAGGATCATGTGGGGCTGGTATGATCGTTGGAGCCTTTGGACAAAATGCTGTGATCTTTGGACATCCATTTATTCCCCAGCGGCTGTT
>VZSV01000296.1:45101-56150 GCA_013398735.1 Nothocercus julius
CCAGGACTCCCAAATCCCTCTCCGTGGAGCTGCTTTCCAGCAGGTCAAGCCCTAATCTGTACTGGTGCCTGGGGTTATTCCTCCCCAGGTGCAGGACCCTGCACTTGTCCTTGTTGAACCTCAGGAGGTTCCTCTCTGCCCAACTCTCCAACCTGTCTAGGTCCCTCTGAATGGCAGCACAGCCCTCTGGAGTGTCGGCCACTCCACCCAGGTTGGTATCGTCTGCAACCTTGCTCAGGGTGCCCTCTGTGCCCTCCTCCAAGTCATTGATGAACAAGTTGAACAGTACCGGGCCCAGTACTGACCCCTGGGAGATACCACTGGCCACAGGCCTCCAACTAGACTCGGCCCCATTTATCACCACCCTCTGAGCTCTGACATCCAGTCAGTTCTCCATCCACCTCACGGTCCACTCGTTCAATCCACACTTCCCTATGAGGATGTTATAGGAGACTGTGTCAAAAGCCTTGCTGAAGTCAAGGTAGACAACATCCATGGCTCTCTCCTCATCTACTTAAAAAAAAATCTCTTCAAAAATCTTTCATTGCTTTTTGATTTATGACATAAATAAGACAGAAACCAACGCATGAATTTGGTTTGATAACATCCAGAGTCCTTTCAGACTGGGAAAAAAAGTATCATTTTCTTCATGCTCAATAGCTGAATCAGAGGGGGAGGCTTGATCTCCTAAGAAAGCTCTAAATTGGGAGCAAACTAGCTTCCTTCCATTTTAAAACCCTTCCTGCAGTGATACACTTGTATAAGGATGAGATACAGTGCTGTTTACTAATATTGTTTACATCTGGCCACTGCTATTAAGGCATTAGCAAGTAACATCATTCAAGACATTGAGTTGACATTAGGAAGTTGTGGTTTTCAGCCTAAAATTCAGTTCAAAACTTGCTTGTCTGCAAGGCTTTACAGCTCAGCATTTAAAGATATCCTCTCTACAGCACACTTGTTGGACTAGAGCTGTAATGAATTTACTGTCATTCTTTGTTACTCATCCAGAGAAAATGAAATCTTGACAATTAAAGATATTGCCGTTGATTGAATTTCTCAAGGCAATTGGAAGGTGTTGTGGGAACTAAATGAAGCTCTGTACAGTATAAGTGTGGGGCCAACTTATTTTCCAGGTGTATGGTTATACCAGACTGTTAGTGAATGTGTGCTGTCCAACATATGCTCACTCCCAGGAGTGACAGGGAAATTGTGTGAATGATGACCTAACTCTTTGTTTTAAAACAAAGCTGGTGATAGAAAGATGTACAAGGTTGAAAAACACCATCCAAAAAGCAGTTGTTCCTCATAGAGCCTTAGTGAACATGCCGTAACTTCATCTGAATATATGACATCTGTAGATGAGCTGTCAATTCGGTCTCCTCTCAGGCTGTAGAATTAAGTGCAGTAACAAATGAGCTAAAACCAAAAAAGGCTCTGATCCTGCAGGGGTCATATCTGACTAAAAATAGAGGCATTTTGATTTAATGGGAAGTAAAGCTTGCCCTTGGCAAGAACCCAGTCCAGTGCTGTGCTTTTGAGGTGTACTCAATCTGCATAATCTGGTAAATGAACAGAGACTAATATCTCATTGTGCAAATGGCCATGTATGACTACAAAACTGATGCCTTCCTCCTAAACCATCTGAGACATGAGGTATTCGTGTCTGACTTTTTAATTTACATATGCAAGAGATTTAGTCTCATTACAAGCTCTTATGGGTGGGAAAGATCTAATGCTATTGCACACCACATTAGAGTTCAGACACAGCTGTACTGCTACTACACGAAAGGTGTCCTCCATGGAAACCAGACTTTACCGCTCTGATAAATTCCACTGTTTCAAAAAAAAAAAAAAAAGAAAAAGTAAAACAATTAAACAGCCTTATCCACCTAATTTGTTGCCATGATCTGTATGTGGGATCAAAGTGCTCTATACCATAAAGCTACCTTTGCCTTCAGTAGAAATATTTTACATATAGATTATCAACACTTTTTTCCAGACCAAAGGAAAAGGAATTTAGGTTAATTTAATAGAAAAAAGTAAAATATGGAACGACATTGAGTTTGGCCAGTATCAATTACAACAGAACTACCCTATTTTACAAATAACAACTGAACATTTTACACATGTACAGTATTCTTTCAGTAAAAATTAATCTTGATTTAACAATGTGTCATTTTTTTAAAAAAGAAAACAAAGATATTAATTTGTTCTCTATAGTAGCATTAAAGGCATTTGTAAGTAACCAAACAAATTCTTTACAATCCATTACATAATTAAATCTCAATTATGAATATATGTTTATATATTATATATAATATTAACTTAAACTTTGAAAGCATTATGTTCTAGTTAATAATGTTATATTGAGAAATGAGGCAGTAACAGACTAGTAGTCAAATTATCACTAAATTAAATTCTCATAACTTCGCATGTTTATCAGGAAATTTGTAACAGGCACCAAAGGAGCTGCACAGGTTGTCCTGTCATGCAGAACCATGTGTGGGTTATAATAGCTTATCTGCTGTCTGGCAAAAGGAGCATATTGTCTCTTATTGGTTCATTCCCATTCATTTGAAAACCTTCCACAGGCATTTTTGTATATAAAGAGGACAGCCTCTTTATTTTTTAACATTTATATACTTAAACGCCAGCAATACATTTCCTACTTGTGTGTCCTGGAAAGATAACTGAGAGAGACACTTTGTATATCTTACGCATTTTCCCCCCAAAACAGCATCTTTGAAGTTCAATTTGCTGTCTTTTGCTAAATGAATGGCTTTCAAACAGTATGATAAAAGAAGCTGATGAAAATATATTAAATGGAAATTTGAATGGACAGTTGTGTACCTGGGTACAGAGAGAAACACAAGGGCCTGCTTCTCACCTAGGCTGGTTTCGCAGTGAGTTGCTGTTTTTGCAAACTCTATTGGTTTCAGTGGGATTATTCCTGCTGAAATTTGCATTGTGAGTGGTTAAAAGAAGATTCAGGCCCATCATGACAAGATTGCTACACCAAGAAAAACTTTGATTTATTGACTTATATCTAATTACTCCTGGAGACATATTTGACACAGTGTTATAAGCTCACTTGTAAATCTAGTCTTGTAAACACATCCTGTAACATATAGTCACATTGGCATTTCTGCATGAGCACTACAACTAGACCCACATGTCTGCAGGATCAGGTCCCCTGTTTTGTGAACATTACAAGATAACAATAATTTATGAATACTCTTTACACCTTACCAATGTTTTATGATTTCCAAGCATACAAATTACTCTTGTTTATGCAAACCAAGAGAAGTAGTATCTTGTGAATCTTTTCACAACAGGAACAATGTTTGGTTTTGTTTTTGTTTTTTTTAAGTTTACTTGAAATAGCTTTGACAATTAAAAAAACAATCTTAGCATATCTGTTAATATACTAGCTGTCTAAAAATGAGTTCTATATGACCAAAAAAACATTTTGGGCAAAACATATATACATACTGCATGTGATATATTAAAACAGCACACAGCAGAGGAAAAAAGAAATGTGTGCAGAAATTATCACTTTTGTTACAAAAGGTGCAGAAGTTAGTCCTGCAGCTGATGATGTTTCCAATTCCCTCAGGGACTCATTTCCTCAAGTTGCCCCTATCTCTATACATAGCACAAAAAAGACTGATGCAAACATTTTTGTACTGTTTAGTTTTAATCCATGTAAACGTGTGGTATATTTTTAAAACACTCTAAACATCTTGAAGGTGAAGCAAAGCAGGAAAAAAGGGAAGAAAAAGGATCTTCAAAAAACAGGAATAATCCTAAGGTTGACAATAAATCAAATCATGAGTTAAACATTATTTTTGGCATCAAAAGCTTTGGTCACACAATACTGACTCTGTGATCCTGGATGCTTAGCTCTAAACACCCAGTTATGAAAGGTAGGTGTGTTGTAGTTCCATTTAAGAACGAACAGTTCACCATCTCCTCAGAAAAAACAGAGAGAGAGAGAGGTGGCTTGCCCTTTTTTTTTTTTTTTTCCTCTCCCTTTTTCAATAATATGGAATAATCTATAAGTCTGCAGGAGCAAGAGGACTCTGGGAGGCGTCAGCTCACTCCTTGTGCATACATGTTCTGCAACACAGTTGCTGAAGCACTTTCCGCTGGCAGAGATTGTTCTTTTTCACCAGCATACAGAATCCACCCTCGGCCCAAGACTCTTCCGTGGCTTTTGGAGGGTGGCGGTAAGAAAAGGAGGGGAAGTTTCAGATTTGGGGAGCATGGTATGGACAATGGAGGAAGGTCAGACAGACAGATTTGGTTGAAGAAACCATTCAGGAGCAGGTAGCAATGAGGAAATTGGGTCCATCAAAAGGAATTTCAGTCAACAGCAGGAAGAGTTATTGCGTGGTCCAACAGGGAACAATTGGTATCCATTTGTGAAAGGGGAAAAAAAAAAAAAAAAGATTAGAAAGAGAATAATTAGAAAACAGTGATATTTACAGCAAAAGACTTTTTATCATTTTTTATGAATCAAAGGAACAAAACAGTGAAATAACAGAAAAAGAATAAAACAGTCTCAACAGAAATGAATATTCTATGGAACAGGTTAGACACATAACCAGTGCTCAGTTGTCAGGCAGTGAAATGAGACCCTCTGCACTCAGTAACTTACAGAAAAGAAAGACTCATTTTCCTCTGCTATTCTAGACTGTGAAAAACACATGCCATATGGTGGGCTCCAGTATGGTGCTTCCTTCCCATGGCAATTGGGCAGGGCAGTGTCAGAGAAACAGTAGTGAGATGGGGTGTTCTCAGCCTTGGGCAGCTGAGCATGGATCCGAAGGGAGCACTCAGGCTCATGAGTGGAGAAGTAGTACTGGGTGGTACAATTTATGTACAACCTCTCTATCTTGGATACACTAATAAAAATGTTCAGTGCATAGGACCTCCTCAGAGATCTCAGCTCTGCTCAATATTAAGTAGTTTTGTAAGACATCAGTGAACCCTATTTCTGTGCATTTTGCTCTAATGTTGCTTCCTAGCTGAATTTATGCTCATCAGTATTATGCACACTGGAGAAAGAGCAGAGCATTGGTTTGTATGTGGGGAGGAAAAAAATAAAAAAGCATTATCTGAAGCTTCAAAGATAAAGGTGGGACTTTCAGGCACATAAAATTCCTTTGCCTGTGCTTGTTCTGCTCTACATAAACCAAGAAAGCAACTTCCACCCTCAGTGATACTTCTTCCTGCAAAGTCTCTGGAGTCACTTGATGTTGCATGTGTACAGATGAGGATGGCTTTATCCTAGCATATTGAAGACCAAACCAGTACATCAGAAAGTTGCATTGCATCGTTGAACTGCAGTATAATACCAAGACTATGGTTACCTAAAGCTTTTAACATTAAACTTCCTTTTCATTTGTCCATGTATATCTGACCACCTCTGGACTAGCTTTAGATTAGAATGATGCTTTTTTTCCTAATATTATGATATGAAAAGGTCTCATCACTGGTTTACTTCTGTAGCTGCAATGTGAGTTGCATATGGATGCATATGAAATATGCATATGGATGAAAACTATGGATAGCATAGTTTTCAAAGTTTGAAGGCCTAAAAACCTACAGGAACTGTAAAGATCCACAGAAACAAGACTCTACTCTGACTATTTTTCTTTTTTATAAATCTGATAAAATTATTGAATCCAGCTGGAGTGACCTGGACCCAAGAGTCATTGTTAGCTTTTACTACATTTGATGTCAGGTATTTATCACACTGCTTAACACCAAGTTTTGTTTTGGTATGATTTTACCATTGGACTGCATCTGTTGGACTATATGTACAATTCACATAGCAATGTTTTCAGGAAAGTATGCCACTCTCTAAGTGTCTGCATAACTGTGCTGTTCTAAAGGAATGACTAACAGTGAATAAATAAGGCAATCATATGCAGTAAGAATGATTGCCTGAGAGAAAGTTCAAGTCTCCATCACTGATTGGGGTCTAACTAGTCAAAATTATTTCTTTTCCTCTTGCTACCCTTTCATATAATTCAAGTAATGCTACAGATACTTAAAATTCTTTTAGTTATCAGCATTTTCATAGTTTAAAGTGGAAAAATTGATAAATGTGACTCTATTGACAGTACACCAGGGTCTTCAGATAAAAAAATTTTTTGAAAGCAATGGCTTTTGACAAACAGATAAAGTAGGCTATAGAGAGGGACAATTCAGTTAAAGTGGATGCAACTAATCCTATTAATACACATTAATGTAGCTTTCTCCTTTTCATAAACCTGAAAACATTAAGAAATAATGTTGACCTAAGATCAAGTATGTAACAAAGGAAAAAAAAAGACTGAACCAACCCAATACACATAAAAGAAGTTGGCAGCAGCAAAATGAATCTTTTCAGAGTTGCACTCACCATCCTTGCAGACTGTTCCCACTATGCAGACACCAGTGTCTAGGTTATAGCCACTTGGACAGCTCGTGCAGTTTTGGTTGCCCTGGCCACTGCATTCCATGCAGCTGGCGTCACATCTGGAAGAGAGTGCCTTAGGGCCTTAGGGCCATTCACCAAGTGCAAGAGGTCCCGAGACACCTCCTGGGTAGTGCAAAGGACTTATTTGCTGTTTCCAAATGTATGAGCTGGTTTAATTAAAACAAACAAACAAACAAAAAAAACCCAACCTCCCTCTGCAATCCAGTCCTACTTCTTTCCTCCAACCAATCTTCATTCATACTTTTTTTTTATTATTATTATTAAATAGCTGTATTTTTTTGACATCTTGGAAGTACGCAGAAGTAACCAACAAAGGTGTTAAATTGATTGTGTACTCATGCTGCAGCAAGGGACAAGCTTAAAACCACAGGATGGAAAAGACCGACCTGCTGCTCAGTCCTTTCATCACCCTTCAAGCTGTATCATATTTTGTGCATTGATTTTGTGGGGGTTTGGTTGTTTGTTTTGTTTTGTTTTTTTTTGTGGAAAACTGTTACACATGGTGATTTCCTTCCTGCCCTGAACTCAATGCAAGTTAATAATAAAGTCTCTTCTTTGTATAGCACAACCCATTTGCATACTGTCAGATGATTTTATATTTGTGCCATGTCTGTGCAGATGAAGAACTGAAATAGTCCTTACACATAGCAATTAACTTGTGCTTAAAAATTCTAGTTTGACTTTTTTAGTTTGTTGAAAAACACACATATATGCACAAGAAAAAACACTTCAACAAGACCTGCATGACTATAATTCACATTAAAGTAAGAAACTCTTTTGCTTTATTTGCTTAGCATGCAGTGTATTTTTCCTATTTTTTGAAGTCAGCAAGGGTTTTATGATCAGGTAGTTGCTACTTCTTATCTTTTCCTACACAATAACTAACATATTGACAAACATTAGACACATACACTAGACAATGAAGAAACTTCCTACCTTTTGCAGGTTTTATAACCACTTTCAGTAGAGTGATCAAGGTAATAACCACTACTACAGGATTGCACACATCTTCCATCTTCCATAAAATAGCCCTGTGTGCAGTTTATACAAGAATCTACTCCAGCACCTTAAATGACAGAAAATACACTGTATTACCAGCTAGTTCCTACCATTGCCTAACTGTAGCAAAAGCTTATCGCAGTCTTAGAGGTCACATTTTACTTGCCTTACTTCCTTTCTGCCACTAGGTATTGCAAACAGTAACATCAAGCAGTAAAGTTATATGGCTAAATAAGCTACATTACATAATTTCAGTATGTGTTGTTCTGAAAGTAATGGTAGTAATGGTGGCAGCTCTAAAGATGCCACAAAACCTATCGATCATTCCTTCTTTCCAGAAAGACAATGGAGGCATAATTAGAATGAGCTCCATTAAAAGCAAAGAAATGAGCGTATGTGTACTTTCAACTAGAAAACTTAGATTTTTACGTTAGCTGAAAGAAGTCTGTCATACTTAAAATATACTAAAGAACTACCAAGAGAATTAAGATTTTACAATATGTCTGCAGTTATGTTGTACTGGAACTATGATACAGTAAAATAAAACCTGAGGTAATTGCATAGAGGAAACAAAAAAGAAACAAATGAACGCCAATGAAGTTACCTGCACAAGTTGCACAGGAACGGTGACAAGGCTCACAATCACTACCACTATGGTATTTTCCTTCTTCACAGCGGATAGCACATTTGGATCCATGCAAACTATTGTACAAAGCAAAAAACACAGTGTGTGACCCCTGAGCAGATAACAGCAACAGAGAACAACAAGCTCATTCACAAACCGCTAACTCTTTTTAAATAAAACAAAAAAAATCAGTGTGGATCAGCTTCCTTCACTGCTCATGTTTCATAAATTTAGGGACTGCAATCACTTCCAGTGAGAATGAAATGCAATACTGCCTATGGTGAAGTACATCAGCCATTCATGGACTCCTAGTAAGTACTACCAAGTAGTAAAGGACAGGAGAAAAAAAAAAAAAAAAAGAACAGTGCCAAAGGGCATTGAAAATTCAGGCATGTAAAATGCAATTGCCCATGAGGAATTTGGCACAGGGACAGCATNAAAAAAAAAAAAAAAAAAGCTGAGGGAATTGTTAACAAGAGCTCATGCTTCTCTTGAAAGATCAGCAGCATCTCCCAATACCATGCTACAGCACAGCTTAGGAATAAATTCACAATGCAGGAAATCACCACCTCTTCCTACAATAGCAGTTTGCTTTCACATCTCCAAACTGAATACCAGTTCTGCATAGCTTGGGAGATTTTACAAGATTACAGCCAGAGGTATTCTGCCTGCAGGTACATTTGAGTGATAGTACAAAATAGCGAGTAACAGAAAAAAGAAATAGTATAAGGAGTCACATTCCCATGCTTCTCTCCATCCCCAAGTTAGATGTTTATGCTTTCATGCTAAAAAGACCCTGCTCTAGGCACCTTATAAGCTAGGATGTCTCTGACATTTGCCATCTTCTGTGGAATGTCAGCTTTCATCCAATTTAGCTGTTTTTCTAAAAATTCCTTGCAGCACTAGGGAGTGCCACCCAAAGTGTGTATTAATCCTGTTTTACAGTTTGGATAAAGGAAAAGTCATGTGTGCTCAGCACCACTGGAAATTTTCAAGAGTGCATATGGTCCCGGTTTGGAAAAAAAAAAAAAAAAAAAAAAAAACTTAAATTAATAAGTCAGCAAATGTAACAATACCTGCTTGCTTATTATTTTTCCTCAGTCACACATTCAAAGTGCTTTACAAAGAAGGTAGCATTATCATATTTTTACATAATCATTTGCCAAAGTTTAGTTAATGGACCAATGCTAAGATCAGAACTCAAATCCAGGTCTCCCAAGTCCCATCCAGGTCTCTGCTTGTAGATGAATGCCAAGAAAATGCAGCAAGTGTGGAACAACTGGGAAGTATGAAATACACGTCCTGTAAGGCTCCATTTATTTTCACACCCACACAGATGGTGCTTGTTCAAAAAGTTACCAATGGCATCTCAGTCTGCTAATATTGTCCAAGAAAACATGAAATTTGGGATCTTTTCTTTCCCCCCATGCTTTTTTTTTTCTTTCAGTTTCTCTTCTCACAAAGATCAGGCTTGTCTCCTTTCTTCAATGGTGCTACAAGCTACTGTTTGTGTTAATTGACAGGGAAATGACAGGGAAAAACATAAACTCATTTCTTGAGTGATAAATAAATTGTGGGCATAATTCTGTTTTTAGAGACTGTGTCCTGTAAAGTTACAAAGTTGCAATCTTGGGTCTTCTGATATATTTTGTCTGTCATAGGAACTGCTACTGTACTAATCTGCTTTCACAGATAGACAAAAGGCCATAGTGAGTCTGTTAAAAGTTCTCCCAAAATCTTAATATAAACTGCAAATTTAATCACATTTTAAAAGTGAAAAAAATACTCCTATTTCATAGAGGGTTTAAACAGACCAATGGTCTGATCTGATCCTATGGTTTCCTTCCTATTTAATCATACTTGTACTTTAAAGGGTCACTTTTAAACAGATATCTATGTAATAAGAATTGTTCAAGCACATGAAAAATGTAAATGCAACATACAAAGAAATAAAAGAACCTTTACAAAATGTAAAGGAATCTAGCTATTGATGCCCTGGAAACAAACAACATTCAGCTTTTACTAACAGGAAAATGAAAATCCACTTTGACAGAAGATAAAAGTTCAGTGTTATACATTCATAGAACATCCATATTCTGAAAGAAGAACTTCTACAGATACTGAACACTAACTTCATATTCTTTGTGGCATAAAGCCAACACATGGCCCTTTTTATAAGATTTTTTACCTTTGCCACTTGGATCAAAAGGTCATTCATTCATAAGGGAGCTTGAAATGTGTACAGCTGCTTTGTGGATTTTACCTATCAGTTTCAAGAATGATTAAGTCCCCCACCAAGAAAAAAATATCCACTGCTGTTTAATATGTGTGCAGACTGTATTGTAATAGAATTGAGACTGAGATAAGTGAATGACTGGATGTATGAGGAGACACAATAAAGATAAAAAATAATAATTTCCAGCTATCACAGGAATGAATCAGAAGGATTAATATGATTCACCAGCTATTCTTCTAAAATAATCCTTGACTGCTACACTGTAGGTCAAAAAAAGTGAAGAAGCCAGCTTTCCATATAACTGTGGCTTTTATTTTACCTGAAATGAAAAGTCTTCTAAAAATCCATTGTTAGCCAAAATGGCACATAGTGGCACAAGAAAATACCTTAGCAGCAATGAAACACATGAAATGGGGGGTATTCAAGGTTAAATAGCTATAAAACTTTCTTCCTTCTATATCCATTGACTCATAAGCCTCTTCAACCACTGTGTTTAGCAACATCCATGATTTCCTTACCTTAGGCCGTGTTTGCATTCTGTGCAGATTTGGAATTCAACACATGTCTTACAGTTTTCACTGCATTTTCGGCAAACTATCTTGCCTACAAAAGAAAAAAAGAAAACATCTCAGAAAAGCCTGGTCAGTTACATTTAATAAAATTATACGAATATATTATTACATGATTTCTTGCTTT
>VZSV01000296.1:58080-69213 GCA_013398735.1 Nothocercus julius
TATTACTATCTATAACTATATAGTGATAGTAATAGCTATTACAGTTATATATATAGCCATCTTACGGAAAAAAAAAAATCAAGAATATAAATAATCAGGGAAGGAGTTTGAAGGCTTTGCAGGTTTTCCTTTTGGTCTTACCGTGTGTTGTTCTTAGATTTGTAGTAGTAGTGCAGACAGTCAGTACAGTGATCTGGTCCTGGCCCATCACATCCTACTTTACTGCATTCTGCATTGCAGGGACCTATAATAAAACCAAAAATCCAAGAGAAAAAAATAACACTTCCCATCTGGTACTAAGTATCTTTTAAAACATGTGCAGAATGCAATTATTCTCCTTCCCTATGTGATCTGGAGTCCAAATAGTAATTTGGCTCCACTGAAAGAAAGGAGTAGAAAGAAAGAAGGAACTGAAAGAAGAATCTGAAGACCTTTGCAGATCCGGGCCTCACTATCCACTCACAGTGATTTGTAATCTTTAGCAAGCATGGTATCTACTATAGAACTATATCAGAAACTATTTCTGGATCCAGACAGATGAATTGACTTTTGAATTTTATTCAGAGATTTATGAAGGTTTATGGAATTCTTAATAAGGAATGATTAGCAACCTCACTTATCACAAGCAGGTCAACAGAAATGCACAACAGAATCAGTGGCTAATCTGCTTACTGAGTTGGTGACAACTGGTCTAAGTGGCTACCATAACCCACAAGCACAAGCCCCCAGGGCACAGACTGGCTAGCCTCTGTTCTGTTATATGCTGCAAATGCTATGGTTAACACTTACTGATTATCAAATCGTCTAATCTTCTAATTTTTTACAATTTTCAAATAGATCCTTCCATCTAAGGAAGGAGAGGTCTGTTGACTCCTGCCTTTATATATGGGAACAGGGCATATGGCTGAACTTGTAACTATTTTAGGATCATTCTCTCCAGCAAATGAAATGCTGCCCTGAAATTCCTCTTAACATCAGGCAAACCCATAGTAAAGTGATTTTGTTCGTGAAACAAAAACTGAAGAAGTGACCTTTACAGCAGAGATGTAAGTTACATACATTGCAAGCTGAGATTACTAAGTGCCTTTAGGTAATTCACATAGCTCCCTATGCCTAGGATCCACTTTTTTATGTTAACCCTCAACCCTATTCATTACTGTACCTACAATAAAAGACCAAGGCTCTGAATACTTCTCCTGCCTCTGTAATTTCTATTGTCCTATCTTCTCCCTCTTCTTCCCCTCCCAGAGTGTGGTGGTGATGACCAAAATGGACACCAGAGAAAAAACGCTATTTAGTCCATGCCTGAATGGCTCTCTNACTTAAAATATACTAAAGAACTACCAAGAGAATTAAGATTTTACAATATGTCTGCAGTTATGTTGTACTGGAACTATGATACAGTAAAATAAAACCTGAGGTAATTGCATAGAGGAAACAAAAAAGAAACAAATGAACGCCAATGAAGTTACCTGCACAAGTTGCACAGGAACGGTGACAAGGCTCACAATCACTACCACTATGGTATTTTCCTTCTTCACAGCGGATAGCACATTTGGATCCATGCAAACTATTGTACAAAGCAAAAAACACAGTGTGTGACCCCTGAGCAGATAACAGCAACAGAGAACAACAAGCTCATTCACAAACCGCTAACTCTTTTTAAATAAAACAAAAAAAATCAGTGTGGATCAGCTTCCTTCACTGCTCATGTTTCATAAATTTAGGGACTGCAATCACTTCCAGTGAGAATGAAATGCAATACTGCCTATGGTGAAGTACATCAGCCATTCATGGACTCCTAGTAAGTACTACCAAGTAGTAAAGGACAGGAGAAAAAAAAAAAAAAAAAAAAGAACAGTGCCAAAGGGCATTGAAAATTCAGGCATGTAAAATGCAATTGCCCATGAGGAATTTGGCACAGGGACAGCATCACTGCATTAAAAAAAAAATGCCGAGCAACTTGTTAACAAGATCTCACGCTGCTCTTGAAAGACCAGCAGCATCTCCCAATACCTCGCCACAGCGCAGCCCGAGAATATATTCATGGTGCAGGAAATCACCACCTCTTCCTGCAAGAGCAGTTCGCTTTCCCATCTCCAAACTGAACACCAGCTCTGCGTAAAGATTCTGCCTGCAGGCACGTTTGAGTGATAGTATAAAATAGCAAGTAATGGAGAAAAAAGGAATACCGTGAGGAGCCACATTTGCATGTTCCTCTCGAAGTAGCTGTTTATGCTTTCATGTTAAAAAGACCCTGCTCTAGGCACCTTATAAGCTGGGACTTCTCTGACTTATTTGCTGTCCTCTGTGGAATTTCAGCTTTCATCCAGTTCAGCTATGTCTCTAAAACTGTCACCCAAATTTGAGTGCCACCCAAACAGGGTATTAATCCTGCTATACAGACTAGATCCAGTAAACGCTGTGTGTGTCAGCACCATCGAAAATTTTCAAGAGTGCATATGGCCCCAATATGCAAAAAAAAACCGCTTAAATTAATAATCCAACAAATGTAGTGGCACCTGCCGGCTTATTTTTTTCCTCTCAATCACACATTCAAAATGCTTTACAAAGCAGGTAGCATTATCATCTTTTTACAGACAGGAAAACTAATAATTCGCTGACATTTACTTAACGGATAAGTACCAAGACCAGAAATCAAATCCAGGTCTCCCAAGTCCCATTCAGTGCTCTGCTCATAGATGAAGGACAAAAAAGTGCAGCACGTGGTCAATAAGTGGGGAGCATGAAATGGATGTCCTGCAAGGCTCCATTAATTTGTCACACCCATACAGATGGTGCATGTTCAAGACATTACCAAAAGCAGTCTCAGCCTGCTAATATTGTTCAAGAAAACATGAAATGTGGGGTCTTTCCTTTTTTTTTTCTTTTCTTTCATATTTTCTTCTCACAAACATCAGGCTTGTCTCCTTTCTTCAACAGTGCCGCAATCTAGTGTTTGTGTTAACTGACAGGAAAATACATAAATGCATTTCTTCAGTGACAAATAAAATACTTCCTTAGAGACTGTGTCCTGTGAAGTTACAAGTTGTAATGTAGTTCTGATATATTTTGTCTGCTATGGAAACTTCTAAACATCATTCAGCTTTTGCTAGCTGAAAGATGAAAACCCACCTGACTGAAGGTAGAAGTCCAGTGTTTGGCATTTACAGAACATGCATATTTGGAAAGGAGAATCCCTGCAGATACTTCCTGTTCTTTGTGGCATAAAACCAGCACATGGCCCCTTTACAAGTTTTATAAGACTTTTGACCTTTGCGACTTGGACCTAAAAGTCATTAATTCATAAGGGAGCTTGAAATATGTAGTGCTGCTGCTTGGACTTTACCTATCAGTTTCAAGAATGATTAAGTCCCCCCTCCAAGAAAAAAATATCCACTGCTGTTTAATATGTGTGCAGACTGTATTGTAATAGAATTGAGACTGAGATAAGTGAATGACTGGATGTATGAGGAGACACAATAAAGATAAAAAATAATAATTTCCAGCTATCACAGGAATGAATCAGAAGGATTAATATGATTCACCAGCTATTCTTCTAAAATAATCCTTGACTGCTACACTGTAGGTCAAAAAAAGTGAAGAAGCCAGCTTTCCATATAACTGTGGCTTTTATTTTACCTGAAATGAAAAGTCTTCTAAAAATCCATTGTTAGCCAAAATGGCACATAGTGGCACAAGAAAATACCTTAGCAGCAATGAAACACATGAAATGGGGGGTATTCAAGGTTAAATAGCTATAAAACTTTCTTCCTTCTATATCCATTGACTCATAAGCCTCTTCAACCACTGTGTTTAGCAACATCCATGATTTCCTTACCTTAGGCCGTGTTTGCATTCTGTGCAGATTTGGAATTCAACACATGTCTTACAGTTTTCACTGCATTTTCGGCAAACTATCTTGCCTACAAAAGAAAAAAAGAAAACATCTCAGAAAAGCCTGGTCAGTTACATTTAATAAAATTATACGAATATATTATTACATGATTTCTTGCTTTTCTAGCTTGACATCAGGAACAGAAGCAGAAAGCTAGATTAAAACAGTTAATAGCTAAAACAGCTAAATTCTGTCTATCATCATTTTTTTCATCAAACTTCATGTGGCTTAAACTATTTCTAAACATTTGAATGAATAGGTGTACCCTTAGAAAAAGAACATGATTTGAGGTTGTTAAAAAATCATCATAAACGTGTAATTTAGATTAAGAATTTACATTATGAAATTAGACAGTCTTATTAAATAGCAGGGGTATGCAGTGCTGAATACAATGCATTCCACTGACCCTCTTGCAATTTACTTCTTCCATATAAGCAGCCTGTCCTGTATTACCTCATCAAGCACACACCTGCACAAACACTTCTGATCTTAACAAAGTCAAGACATAAATTACTTAACCTGCTATTTAATTTCAAAAACTCCCTCCTTGAAGGAAGATGTCTCTTTCTGTCTTCAGAGATCCTACCTTTTGAGATGCAATGCTGTGTACTTTTCTGAGAAGTAAAAGCTGACATTCTCATTTAATCCTAAATTTTTATCTATTCATCTCGACTGTGTGGAAGGGAATTCCCCTCACTGTAGTTTTCAGACAGTGAAAATAAAAGGAAAATAAAAGAAAAATAAAAGTAATAGCTGCTCTTACTAATCCTTTAAAACGAACACAAAGTTTCATGGTACAGAAAGCAAAAGGTAAGGTATCCACTTGACAAAGTTCTTGAGCACATATTTATCTTTTAGGCGTGTGCCTAAAGCTAAATGAAGTCAGTGGAGTTTAAGCACATGCTTGAATGCCTGTCTGAGTATTTTTACTAGTCAAAGTTGGCAATTAAACATGGGCACTCTACTTAGCAATCATAGGAGTAACATGAACCCAGATGTCTCGCATGGCAGAACATTACAGCTCTTGGGTCATCCCATCACTGCAGACACTTAAGTCTGTCAAAAACACAATTATAAACATTTTTTATACTAGAGGAACCCTTTTATCCTTAGTGTATAAAATAGGCTCAGTCTCTGCTTAGGATTTTTTGGTTGTTTCTTTTAAGTGCATAGGATCACGGAAGTGCCATGGCACTTGGGTTTGGGGGAAGAAAGAACGCTTTATGTCCAGAATTAGGGTGCTGCCCCCCAGCAGTGATAATTCACTCTGCCCTGCAACCAGTTTGTCCTTGCACTGCCCTCATTGTGTTGCTGTTCCTCTTAGCCACAAGCAGAAAAGACATTCTACTGCAAAGTATGATTTTTCAAAGCTATCTATGAAAGCAGATTCCTGGATTAATTTTTGAGGAGATTCTTAATCACAGACAGCACCTAAAAAATTAATGAGCAGAGATAAATGCATGAACTTATGCTTCCTTTGGTTGCAAGTATTCCAGCAACCTCCCCAGACCAAATTCTGTAGCCACAAAAAAAAGAAACAATACAAAATACTAACTCTTATCAAGGTAAAACCCATCTGGGCAGCTGGTAATACAGCTATTGGTTAATTCATTCAGGTAGTAGCCCAATTTACAGGTCATGCACTGGTTACTGTGGCCTCCAACACAGGTTTCACAATTGGGTGAACATTTTTTACAGCGTTTCTTGTCTGCATTGTAGTGACTAGGTGGACAGTTCAAAACACAGATCCTACAGAGCAGGAAAGAGAAGATAGAGTCATTAATGGAATAACCTGCCACCACATTCCTGCATCGTGACTGCAAAGCAGAAGTATTTCTCAGTGTTGTTGTTTTTCTAATGATCACGTTTACTGAAATGCGACCCTCCCAAGCATTGAATCAAGCTGCCTCTTCTTGTCTTCTTTTTCCTTCCCAATAGCATACGCTGTCTGACTGGCACAACCTTGTCAGGCAGTCTTGTGGTATCATTTCTAACCATCTAAATCTCTCCATATCTTGTTCAAACTCAATCACAGAAGCTGTAACAGCTATATATATAGCCATCTTATGAAAAACAATCAAGAGAAAAGGAAACAATCAGAGAAGGCGTTCGAAGGCTGTACTTTATAGTCTGATAGGTTTTTTCTTACTTCTAAGAAAATTTGTCAAATTTAGAGGAAAATAAATTATTCACGACTGCAGCAAAGACAAGAGAAAGGAATTTAAGTCATACAACAAGGAATCCATGAAGTAAGCATTTTCTATTTGGTCTTACCGTGTGTTGTTCTTGGATTTGTAGTAGTAGTGTAGACAGTCAGTACAGTGGTCTGGTCCTGGCCCATCGCACCCTACTTTGCTGCATTCTGCATTGCAAGGGCCTATAATAAAACAAGAAATCCAGGAGGGAAATTAACACTTCCCTGGTAGGCTGGTACTAGGTATCTTTTAAAACATAATATTTTAATGCAGAATTCAATTACTATGTTTACCTACATGGTCTTAAGTCCAAATAGTAATTCGGCTCCATTGTACACAGAAGGGCTTAGCAATTTTTTAGCAAGCACTATGGAAGTTTCAGAAACTGCTTCTGGTTCAAGAGAGATTCTTTCCTCATGAATTAGAAAACATTTTGCATTTTATTTGATGGCTACGTGGGTTATTGAGTGAGTGACAACTGGTTTAGGTGACAACCACACCCCGTGAGCACCAGCCCCTAGGGCCCTGATGCTCCTGCCTCTGTGCTGTTACTTGCTACAAAAGCCACCGCTTGCTGATTAGCAAATCTCCCATCTTACCAGAACCTCACCTTTACTGTTTTCAGATAGGTTCTTCTAAAGATGGAGAGTTTTGCTGACTCCTTCCTGCCTTTATGTATGGCAACAGGGCATATGGCTGACTCATTTCTCTGGCAAATGAAATGCTGCTCTGAAATTCCTCTAAACATTAGGCAAGCCTGCAGTGAAGTGATTTTGTTCATGCAACAAAAGCTGAAGAAGTGAGTGACCTTTACAGTACAGATGTAAGTTACAGGCACTGTAGGTATTATAGCATATATGCAAGCCAAAATAACTACATGCCTGTAGGTAATCCATACAGCTCCCTCAGCTAAGATCCATTTTTTCACATTAACCTTCAGCCCTGCTCTTCACTGTGCCTACAATAAAAGACTGAGGCTCTGAATGCTTCTCCTGCCTCTGTAATTTCATTTTTTCTATATTTTTCCTCTTCTTTCTCTCCTAAAGCATGGTGGTAATGACCAAAACTGACACCAGGGAAGGACTGCTATCTAATCCATGCCTGCATGCATCTCTTTCTTCAAGTGTTTCTTTTTTTTTTTTTTATGATGATGACATCCATTGCAGGCATTAGATAACAGTCTTGGCTTCAGTTTTAAGTGTTTTCTCCCTACTGCAAGGCCCCCTCTAAATATAATGGCAATACTCTACAAATCACATTTCATAATAATTCATAAGGAGTTCACCAACAAATAACTCACCAAAAAAACTGAAGTCAGCTCATTTTTGGTACCCTGCAAAGTCTAAACTCTGTACTTGGACAGACGTGAATGATGAGGCTGAAGAGAGGAATGCCTGGGGTAGGAGAAACCTTGCCAACCCTGTAGGGACCAGGTGACTGCCTGGAGGCAATCCTCATCACAGTGGCTTACAATAAGATTTTGGACAAACTTTTGGAATGTACAAGGACGTCAATCTCTGACAAATCTTGGCATACTTTTTCTCTACATATTTGTGTCTGAAAGGGGCAAACATATGCCTTTGATTCATGTGAGCCACTGCTGTGGATCTTTATCCATCTTATGGAAAACTGAGTCATTGTTGATTGCACTGGAAAAATGAATGAGCTACAGCGCTTTATAATACCTACTGGTAATGTCATTAGCATTGCTAACGGCTTAAATGGGACTGATACCTGAAGAAGTCTGTTAATCAATCACTGTACACTACCTGTGTAGCAGGACCAGAAAATATAAACAAGACTCTTGTCTGTTTTCATGACTCTCTAAGAGTCCTCACCTACCAAAATAAAAACTTAAAAGAGTTTTCAATTTAAAATAGTCACTGGGTGTCTGATGTGCTGCAGCAGGAGACGGTAGTAACAGAAACTTAGGATTCAACAGTCCTAACCCTCTACAGAAAGCTTGTGGCACTGCTGGATTCCATGTCAGACACTGCAAACCTGACTCACTCCTCAGCACCAAAAATCTGCTAAAATCTAATGCAAATAATGAAAACCTTTTACAGGGAGCAGTGGAAAACACACATATATGATAAAAGCAGCCCATTCCTGATAGCACCCTTAACTGTATGTTAAAAACAAATGACTTTTATGTTTATGAAATAACAAAAATGCAAATGTAATTTTTAATTAATAAACAAATAATTCTGTTATTAAGTGAAGAAACCACTTCACTGAACTATCTCTGCTCCCACCCCCATATGGGAAAATCCCTGTGTAATTTTATTTGAGTTGACATCCTGTCAGCCACTGTGTTTTAGCCTCAGAATATTAATTTTCCTGTATATAATCACTATAAACCCTGCATAATTAGTATCAGTTGTGCCACTGAAATTCTAACTATTTCAATGAAATATAAATATTATTTTTCTTCTTCTAGTCAGAGAAAATTGATTATCGATGTTGTTTCTAATTGCCTAAATTTAGTTATTTATTTGCAATTTTCTTTCTGGTAACTTTCAGTGCCATCTAATTGTTTCCCAGACAAGGCCACAGACCTTGCTGTGGGGTCAGAATCCTAATCTTGAATTAACACAAAAACACCAAGATAGACAAAATGTAGAAGAGGGAACCTGTTGAATAAGCAGTTCAGAGTTTAGATGACGTCTGACCATATATTGCCAATACAAGAAAGAAATATTTTATATATGCAGAGTTTGAAGCTACTCCTTCAACCTATTATGTGTTCAGTAAATGCACAATCAGAGTAAATGAATGATACTTCAAAGTACAGACCTGAATAGTCATCTGTTCCATAATCTTCTGTAGGGTCTTCAACCGGACTAGAGCGCACTCGTTCCACTTTTGGAAAATCATTTCTTGGTGAGTAAGGCTGGATGGATGTTCCGTACAGTACTAAAGACCATTCTTTCAATTTGCCTAGAAAGTAAATATTTAAAATCTAGCTTTAGAAATCGATTCCTACTTTCTGTCTTACCAAAAGTTATTATTAGTAAACATGACTTCGTGAGTTCATAGCTACATGTTCAGAACTCAGATTTAATAAAGGGATTATGTTTTGGTTAATACTCAAGAATATTTTACATTGGCTTACAGGATATATCTTGATGAACATACACAAACAATCTTTTAAAATTTCGATGGTAAGACATCAATGTCCCCTCCCAAAACAGCATAACTTCTAATTCACGTGTCCTAGTTTTCTGGCAGATACATCACTATATTGTCTGAGTTTGTCACTATTATTTTATTCTCTCAACACTTGAGTGAGGAAAGAAAAAATTGTCTGCTTGTCTGCATCTTACTTTTTTGGCAAGTTTTTTTGTGGAGGAATGGACAGATAAATGTGTGTCAAGTCATCAGTTCAAGCTGTCAGGACAAGAGGTGTGAACTTGCAGCCTCCACCTCCATGTCTTTACTCCCCTGTGAATTAATTCTGTGACAGAACAAAAGGATTCAGGCCGCAAGACAGGCTTAAGGGTAGTGATACATGAAAAATGCATCCCTGCTTGAGAAAGTGGAGAACAAGTTTGGTCTTATCCTGTTCGTTTGATTCTATTTATCCATGTTGAAGCAGCAAGTTGTAAATGTCAGTTTCTCACCAGCAAAGACAGGGAAGAGGGGAGCTGGGAGCATTTGTTTTCTAAATTTGAAAGACCCTATTTTTGGAAGCTTTTATGTGGTTAAAATACTCCTACCTTGAACTACTGATTTAGGAAAAAGAAAGTAATCCAGGTAAGCCTTCCCACAGGAAAATCACTTAATATACTTCCTGTAAAATTAAATTCAGTGCCACTCAATGACTTGTTGCTTGAGGTTTTTGCAACCTGGGCAAGCAAATTACTTTGACCATTATTAAAATCAAGTTATTTTTCTGTATGTTCACAATGTCATCTGGTATCCTCTGAGGACACAACAAAAACTGAACATTATCTCTCTGGTTTTACATTTGTCTGTCAAACATAAAGCAACAATAACAAAAGCCACAGATTTCACTGAGGAATGATAGCTAACTGACAGATGATAACCTAATTTTTTTAAGCTGTTTCATACTGGGGTTTTAAACTGGGGTTAAAGACGGGAATAAAACTGCTATCTCACTGTCTCTGCCTATCCAATTTAATCTTTATTTGATAGAAATTTCTGCACTGTACATAAAACCTTTTCTGTTTTACACTCAATTTTAAAGAAAAGAGTATAGGCAAGACTCAACATCATAAAACAGTTCTTTTGTACAGTAATTTCCATCTTCTTGCAGCTGAAGCAAAGCATTACTTTTAAAGACACTTTCAATCTTGATTTTAAAAAGTAATTGAAGAACCTACCTCAGCCAAACAGCTGACTAATTACCTTAGCTGTCAAACTCTACACACCTTATTTTCTATTTGTCTGTTCCTAGGTCTAGCTTGCAGCCATGGAACTCTTTAGAACCCACTAAATTAAAGCAACTCCAAATCACGTATTTTTTTCTTCTACAGACACTTAGCGATCAAGTCACCTCTCAATGTTCTTTTGTGAATTCAGCTGTGTTTTGAAGTGATTCAGCTGGGTTCTTAAAGACACTTTCCTTTTAGTAGAATTGTTATATAGGGAAGTTGTGCTTTACACAAACATTCATCTCGTCATAGCCTTTTCAAAGCTACAGTTTCTCTGCATACATCTCTGCTCTTTTTCTGATTTAACAGACTTCTAAGGCCACAACACACAATGCAATCAAAAAATATGCGCTTTGCTAAGTTAGCCAGACCTTTCCATCCTCATTATTATTTTGCTCTAATGATCACTAAACTTTCCAAGTGTTGATTTTATATTTCTTCCAGAACACCGGTAAAAATATTGAATATTAGAAAGTAATATCTGCAAGGACTCACTAACAGGCAAAAGTGCTCAAGCCCCGTGTACTGCTGTGTCTGGACTACGCACACATGGAAGGGCTTGTACCAACATACCTGCAGCAAGGATTTGAGCCTTAGTAGTATACCTAGTGCAGCAGGACAGTGAGGGGAATAATGCAGGGTC
>VZSV01000296.1:73181-106476 GCA_013398735.1 Nothocercus julius
ACTACCTGTGTAGCAGGACCAGAAAATATAAACAAGAAGTTTCTTGTCTATTCTGATGCCTCTCTCATAGCGTTTCATCACCAACCAAAATAAGGAGTTAAGCAGTTCTCAATCTAAAATAGGCACTGGGGGTCTGATGTACTGTAGCAGGAAATGATAATAACAGAAAACTATGATTCAACAGTCCTAATCTTCTACAGAAAGCTCCCAACACTGCTGGCTTACATGTGGGAAACTGCCAACTCGACTCAATCTGAAACTCCAAAAATCTAGTTCTATTAAAAACTAATGTGAATAATGAAAACATCTGCAGGGATCAATGGAAACAGCATGTATATATAAGATAGTATTCAAATATATATATACACAAACATATATATAAAGTAGTGCATTCTTCATAGACACCCATAAATCTATGAGGTGCACCCAAGAGTGCTGAGGGAACTGTGAGACGTTATTGCTAAGCCACTCCCTATCATCTTCAAGAGGTCACGGAGAACAGGAGAGGTGCCAGAGGACTGGAAGAAAGCCAATGTCACTCCAGTCTTCAAAAAGGGCAAGAAGAAGGATCCAGGAAACTACAGGCTGGTCAGCTTCACCTCTGTCCCTGGAAAGTTGATGGAACAACTCTTCCTGGATGTCATGTTCCTGGAGCAGCTCATCCTACAGACCATCTCCAGGCATGTCAAGGAAAAGAAGGTGATCAGGAGTAGTCAGCATGGATTCACCAAGGAGAAGTCATGTTTGATGAACCTGATAGCCTTCTACGATGGGATGACAGGCTGGATGGATGAGGGGAGAGCCGTGGGTGTTGTCTACCTTGACTTCAGCAAGGCTTTTGACACAGTCTCCCATAACGTCCTCATGGGGAAGCTCCACAAGTGTGCGTTAGATAAGTGGACAGTGAGGTGGATTGAGAACTGACTGGATGTCAGAGCTCAGAGGGTGGTAATAAATGATGCTGAGTCTTGTTGGAGGCCTGTGACCAGTTGTGTCCCCCAGGGGTCAGTACTGGGGGATCAACATGTACAAATACCTGAGGGAAGAATGTAGGGAGGATGGGGCCAAACTCTTCTCGGTGGTGGCCAGAGATAGGACAAGGGGTAATGGGTACAAGTTGAAACACAGGCAGTTCCATCTCCATGTGAGGAAGAACTTCTTTCCTGTGAGGGTGACAGAGCCCTGGCACAGGCTGCCCAGAGAGGCTGTGGAGTCTCCTTCTCTGGAGATCTTCAAACCCGCCTGGCTGCCACCCTGTGCCCCGTGCTCCAGGTGTCCCTGCTGGAGCAGGGGGGTTGGACTAGATGATCTCTAGAGGTCCCTTCCAACCTCAGCCATTCTGTGATTTTGTGATTCTGTGACAGCACATTAACTGTACCTTAAAAATATATAACTTCTATGCTTGCAAAATAATGACAAAAATGTATATGCAAATTTAAGTTATTAAACAAGTAATTCTGATCTTAAATTAAGAAAAAACTTCACTTAACTCCCAGCTCCCCATGGGAAAATCTCATGTAATATTTTTTGAGTAGGCATACTGTCAGCACTATGTTTTAGCCTCAGAATATTAATTTTCCTGTATATAATCACTATAAACCCTGCATAATTAGTATCAGTTGTGCCACTGAAATTCTAACTATTTCAATGAAATATAAATATTATTTTTCTTCTTCTAGTCAGAGAAAATTGATTATCGATGTTGTTTCTAATTGCCTAAATTTAGTTATTTATTTGCAATTTTCTTTCTGGTAACTTTCAGTGCCATCTAATTGTTTCCCAGACAAGGCCACAGACCTTGCTGTGGGGTCAGAATCCTAATCTTGAATTAACACAAAAACACCAAGATAGACAAAATGTAGAAGAGGGAACCTGTTGAATAAGCAGTTCAGAGTTTAGATGACGTCTGACCATATATTGCCAATACAAGAAAGAAATATTTTATATATGCAGAGTTTGAAGCTACTCCTTCAACCTATTATGTGTTCAGTAAATGCACAATCAGAGTAAATGAATGATACTTCAAAGTACAGACCTGAATAGTCATCTGTTCCATAATCTTCTGTAGAGTCTTCAACTGGACTAGAGCGTACTCGTTCCACTTTTGGAAAATCATTTCTTGGTGAGTAAGGCTGGATAGATGTTCCATACAGTACTAAGGACCATTCTTTCAATTTGCCTAAAAGTTAAATATTTAAAATCTAGTTTTAGTAATCACTTCCTATTTTCTCTCTCTTATAAAAATATATCATTAGTAAACATAACTTTGTGAGCAGTTATGGAAGACTTGGTGTTTCATCTAAGTGTCTTATTCTAATATAGACAATGCAATCTTTGCTTCACTGCAAATTTGGAAAGCTTACATTATTCATTTTGGTTTTCACACTGTATTTTATTCCACTCCACCCTCTTGCAGGTCTACTAGAAGTCTGCACTGCAAGTTGAACTCAATATAAACAATAAGGTTATTAGGAAATTTTTTATGTATTTCAACAAGGTGAGTTTTTGCATCAGATTTCATTTTTCCTCAGAACATTAATCATCCAATTTTTATTATTTGAGATAACTAGCCACATATTCAGTATTCTGATTTAATAAAGGGGTTACATTTTGGTTAATATTCAAGAGTATTTTTCATTGGCTTATAGGATATATCTTGATGAACACAAAAAAAAAAATTTAAATCTCCATGTTAGAATGTCAATGTCCCTTCCTAAAACAGCATAATTTCTTATTCATTTGGCCTAGTTATTTGGCAGATACATCACTGCATTGTCTGAGTTCATCACTGATATTGTATTCTCTCAGCACTTGAGTGAAGAAAGAAAAAAATGTCTGCTTGCCTGAATCATACTTTTTTGGCTTTTTTTTTTTTTTTTGTGAAAGAATGGAAAGGTAAATGTGTATCAAATCATCAGTTCCAGCTGTAATGATACATGAAAAATACATCCCTGCTTGAGAAGGTGGAAAACAAGTTTGGTCTTATCCTGTTCTCTTGATTCTATTTATCTGTGTTGAAGAAGGAAGTTGTAAATGTTAATTTCTCATCAGAAGAAACAAGCAAGAGGGAAGCCGGGAGCATTTCTTTTCTATATTTGAAAGATCCTATTTTTGGAGGCTGTTCTATGGTTAATACTCTTCCATTTGAACTATTGATTTAGAAAAAATGTAATCCAGGTAAGGCTCTCCACAGTAAAAACACTTAATATACTTCCTGCAAAATTAAATTCATTGCCACTGAATAATTTATTTCAGGTTTTTGTATTCCTCACTTGGGCTTTTTCAACCTGTGCAAGCAAGTTACTTTGACCTTTATTAGAATCAAGTTATTTTTCTGTATTTTCCCAATGTAATTTGGTATCCTCTGATGACACAAACAAAACTCAACAGTATCTCTCTGGTTTTTACATTTGTCTGCCAAGCATTAAGCAACAATAACTAAAGCCAAGGATTTCACTGAAGAATGACAGCTATCTGACAAATGATAACCTAATTCTTTTAAATTGTTTTATATGGGAGTTAAAGATGGGAATAAAACTGCTATCTCACTCTCTCTGCCAATCTAATTTAATCTTTATTTGATAGAAATTTGTATGTAAAACCTTCCCTGTTCTATACTTAATTTTAAAGAAAACAGTATAGGCAAGACTCTACATAATATAACAGTAGTTTCACACAGTAATTTCCAAGTTTTTGTAGCTGAAGCAAAGCATTACTTTTGAAGAGACTTTCAATTTTGATTTTAAAAAGTAATTGATGAAGAACCTACCTCACCTCTTGCCAAACAGCTGGCTGTCAAACTTGACCTTGACTGTCAAACTCTATGCACCTTATTTTCAATTTGTCTTTTCCTAGGTCTACCTCACAGCCATGAAGCTCTTTAGTCCCCACTAGATTAGAAAGACCCAAATCACACATTTTCTTCCTGTATAGACACTTAGGGATCAAGTTACCTCTCGGTGTTCTTTTAAGTGAAAGGAAGTTATTGAAGGCACTTTCCTTTTAGCAAAAGTTATACAGGGAGGTCATCTCTATAGCCTTTTCAAAGCTACAGCTTCTCTGCATACAATCCCTGTGATTTAACCCACTTCTACAGCATATTGACCACAATATATTGAATGCAATTAAAAAATATATGTATTTTGCTAAGTTACCCAGACCTTTCCATCCTCATTATTTTTTTGCTCCAATGATCACTACACTTTCCAAGTGTTGATTTTATATTTCTTCCAGAACACCGGTAAAAATATTGAATATTAGAAAGTAATATCTGCAAGGACTCACTAACAGGCAAAAGTGCTCAAGCCCCGTGTACTGCTGTGTCTGGACTACGCACACATGGAAGGGCTTGTACCAACATACCTGCAGCAAGGATTTGAGCCTTAGTAGTATACCTAGTGCAGCAGGACAGTGAGGGGAATAATGCAGGGTCTCTCAGGAGATTAGTTTCCTTTTAAGAATGATTCAGTAACTAGAGTGAAAATTCACGTGACTTGCCAGCAAATAAATGAAGTCCGCCTCAAGGCAGGTTTAATTTGCACAATGAAAATATTTCAATAAATAAGTATATACATACACGCACACACTTTTATAATGAAAAAACAAAGTGTGCATACTTGAGCCAAAGTCATTCTATCCCCATTTTTGGCTGATTCCATCATTTAGTTTGGCTAGAATAACCCCTTACTCTGCTTGTATTTAGTACGTAACAGAGGTCCCACATTATATGTATAGGAGACAGGGCATATCGGTGCATTTCACAGAAAGCACATGTCTACCTCCATAAACTGTACAGAATTAAAGGCAGAAATCACAGGCATTGGTTTTATGAACCGGACCCTATATTTCTTTACGGGTAACAGATGTGGCAATACCTTTCGATGCTGGGTATGATGACATGTTGGCTCTTTGTTCTCAATTTGATTATAGGAAAACTGCATCTCTTAATTAGAATACTTTTCAATAGCTAAAGAAATACGTGCACACACAGAAACAAGAAATAGACATGATAATGACATCAGTGTGATAAACTGCAGACTACAGTGATAAAGAGGAGAGGCATCATAACTTGTATTCAAGAATCTTTTACTTACTTCACAGCAGTGTGGAGACTTATCTTAACAAGCCCAAGTGGCTGAGCTTACCCACTACTCTACTACTAATATAGGGAAGCACTTTTGAAATTGTTTTGGACAGAAATGTTATGGTACAGCTTCTGTCATGAGGCAAACACCAGGAGCCTGGGGGCCGAAGCTACCAAGAAGTAGGTATTGCATCTTCTGAGATACAAATGCATATTGAAAACTAACAAGTTTAAAAAAACTGTTTTATGCTCAAGTTAAAAGATAGTAAAGAATAAATTTTCAAGCAGGATTCTCTGAGCACAGCAGCTTCCTCCACCACCCTTGGCAGGCAGATCTTCATATCTCCTGGTGTTACCACCCACTTTTACTCAGAGTTCAGGCTTTCATCCTTAAAGAGCAAAGAAATCAGTTCCACAAGATCAGCCACTGTACGCTGGGAAGAGTATATACGAAGTATTGAAATCAGGAAATCAGTAAAACCATATGGCTCCTCATACTTAAAACAAACAAACAAAATATTTTGCAGGAACAGGTTTTAAAGTGTAAAGCTGGAAATGTAGCTGTCTCTTTCAGACTGTCCTGGTGACATAAAAGGGCTGTAAACGATGCCTGGAGAGGAGCCCAGGTGGACAGCCTCCAAAATGGCTCTGTGTGACCTCTTTTCCAAGCTTTAATACAGGGAGCATGCCAGGGCAGGGAAAAGAGGGGAATGGCCAAAATGTGTTGCTCTCTGGCTATCTTTCCTCCCTGTTGGATGAACTTCTGGGTGCCAGTAAACACAGCGGTGAAGGGCTGCCCCAGCTTGTCCTTCAAGCCAGAGAAGCTCCTGGCTGCTTTAAGATTAACAAGTGCTTATTTAGGTCTTTAGGTCTTCAGTAGGGACTTACGGGCCTCTTTTTATATACCAGGTTTTAAAAACTATGGCTTTGGATTGCAGGTTTAGTTTCTTAAAAGGAAGGTTCAGGTAATGCAGATGCAGATGACCAAGGCAGGTAATAAGAGAATTTGATTACATATATGCATTTTTTTCTGAAAAAAAAGTATATATATACACATACATACATATGCACATATAAAAGAAGGGACACTGCCTATCTAGCCATCTGCTGCATTAAACAGAACATAATTCAGCCAACTAATGAAGAACAGAAATAAAGGACTAAAATTCTCATTCGAGTTAATAATATTTAATATTATTTAATACTTAAATATTTATAATATTTATAAATAATATTTAAATGAGAGAGCATATTTTTGTCTAAAAAAACTGTACAAACTCAGTTAAGTTTGACCTATGAAGCAAACCGGATCACCAGACAACTCCATGTTCATACATTAGAATTCCTAGTGTACCTTGGCTTTCTCTAAATGACTGTGAAAAATAGTCCTACTAAGCTTGCAAGCTGTAGGAGGGAACAGGACAAGCCTCCCAGGGCTGTTCATTCCTTTGAGAGAGTCACATTAACCTTGAATAGGTAAATGGCACATAGCCTTCATTTCAATCTAACTATTTTAACAAATTGAATTTTAATCAAGAGGAAGAAAAATCATTCTGCTCTATGGAGAACATTTCCACAGCTGGTAGCAGAAATTTTGGGGCCTTTCTTTGACAAAGTAGAATCAAAACAATTAACCTTCTTCTAGAACAGCCAACCAGACTCTCAGGTTCTATCATGCTAACTTTTCTTATTTTAAACATATAGTTTTTAAGTATATTATTCAGCATTTTAGTCAAATTTTCTTTATGTGTGCTTTTTTGTGTCCTAGAAACAATAAAAGTACTTATATTTTGCAAGGTTCATTCAAATAGATCATTCAAATATCCCAAAAACATTCATTCAGGAACAAACTTATTTAAAAACTCATTTATTAAAAACTCATTTAAAAACTAATTTATCCTATTGTTAAGCTCATAAAGAAATGTTTTTATGGCTTCAAATTCTTTATTTTGAGTTAATATCTATATCTTAAAATGCAGAACAGCTTTTTAGCAAATCAATTAGAAAATCCTGACTGTTCCATGAGTTTACTTAGCTGCCTGATGTGTAATGTAACTTGCAGCTTATTAAATTATAAACTAATATTCTACTGGTAATGTTATGGCAATTCTAAACATATTTCCTAGCAGAACTCTTATAACTCATTTTTAGATGTCTGAAAGTAGTAATTGGCTAGATTTGCCACTTCCAATGCAATATTATAGCTTGTGTCCAGTCAAAATAGTAAAATGATTAATGATTTAGCCTTAGTGATAATTTCCAATGCATTAGTTGTATTCAGCTCTAACAAACAAAGAGATTAAAGCTCTTTAATATATATTCCTTGTTGATATAACATATCTCCTTTCCTTATTTTTATTAAAGGAAATTTTTATGGTAATTAAATAGTTGGGTTCTTAGGGTTTCCACCTATTTTGATGTGAAGCCCCAAGGGAAAGATTGTATTCAGTTTATATGCATAACAGTGGTATTTTTTTCTGTGTATAATATCTCTATTTCAAAGTGGATCTCAAGGTTGAAATTTTCAGTAGGTCTAAAAGGAATTATATACATATCTCTCATAACAAATAAACAGGAGTAAGCACCCACTCTCATGAGTCTCTTTGAAAGCCCTTGCCTTGACCTCCATTTCCTCTAAGGTGCTCATAGTGAAATTTGTAAATCAAACTGAACTGTGCAGTGGGAATTATAAACAGAGGAATATCTGCAGCCTCAAAAATTCTTACTAAGAGCATAGTTCATAAGTGGACATATATGTGGTCTGAGCACTTTACCTATATGCTCAGGAGCACAATGCAACCTATTAGTGCAGAATGTCACAGATTTCTGTATAAATGGATTTTCTAGTTATGTAAACACTCATAAACACCATTATTTTCCTTATGGGTAAGATAAAAAATACAAATCAAAGAACAGCATGGAAATAAATTCATAGGCTCTATATCAGCCATGAGAGTCACTGGCAATTTGAATACAATAGAATATCTCTGAGCTGCTCTAACTTCCTTTGAAGACCTGTCTGACAAAATTATATTCAACATTCAAGAAAACAAGATGCCTATATATTATAACTTCTCTCAAATGTGACACATGAAGTTTCATGCAGTCTTGTGTCTTTTTTCCTTGAAAACTCCACCTATTAAAAATTTGCCTTGGTTTGTTCAAAGCACTGACTCGTGGTAACCTGTCTGATGGAACAGGAGTCTATCTCTGCCTGAAGAATTCACAGGTCTGATATGATCCAGCTCTACATGGCCAAAGTCACTTCTTACACTTTGAGACAACAACTCTGAAGGTGAGAAAAGGTGTAGTGCACCCTTGAGAAGGTGAACTTCTCCATAGAAACCAGAAGTTCAGGATAAAAGAGAACTACAACCCTTAAATGACAAATAAGAGCAACGTAAAAATGAGGAGTGCATTGATAACTGTAATTAAGAAAAATGCATAGCTCTTTATACCTCTGTCTTCACACTAAACCAATGAGATGTTAGAGGTGTAAATAAAAGGTGGAAAAGAGTTGAAGCAGTCTTAACAACCACAAGCATCCTTCTGACTCCCCTGAAATCAAACACAGGCCAGAGTCATACCTGGAGTCTTGAAATTTCTCAGCTGAGAAGGAGTGTCACAGATTTCCAAGATCCAGTCACCTGCAGCTTTTTCACTCCAGCAGTGAGTAGTCATAAACTCCCAGTTTTTAAATCCTTCCATGGAATGATCAAATAACCTAAAAGAAATCAAGGTATTTGTGTAAGTAAGTGCTACTTTATCAGTGGAGCTAAGCCTTCAAGTGTGCAGGCTTTGATGATACTCTAATTAGCCACTCTATCCATCTCCACCTTTGCAAAATATTAATCATGATGGTTTTCCATCACATATTTCAAACACATGTTCCACTTTGTTTTGATGGAGAAGATCCTTTCCATGTTGTCATTCATCATATTGTGAAAAAGAATGCAAAGAGGAGTCCCTGTAAATAAAATTGTTAATAGCGTTGAATGGAAAGAATGTGGCTCCAGGAAAATGCACAGAATAGAGTACATACTTTGCTTTAAAATGACAATGTAAAGACCAACAACTTTAAGTTGGGCAAGTTCTGTAACATTTCTTTTTGTTTTTTTGGATGGAAGTACTGAAAAGGGATTTAAGAAAACAAAAGCCTTAAGTGTCTGAGACAGTAAGAGCAACTCAATAGATGTGATTCCTCATGAGATGTGATTCCTCAATAGATGTGATTCCTCAAATATATCTGATACTTTTGTCTCAAACCTGAAATGATCAAGCTATCACACTGTTCAAACACTTGACTGAACTGAATTTGGCAAAATTGAGAGACTAAGGATGTCCGATGATTTCATCTTGCTAGTAATATTACCATAATTTAATTATTTAGGTCTCCAGTGAAGAGGTTGGAGCTCAGGTCTGGATTACAGTAATTTCTAGCACAGGAGGCCCAGTTTAAAGGCTGCAATGTGATGCTGATGGGGCGGGGGAAGGGGAAGGAGGACTGGCTGGAGATTTTACTGCCTAAAACTGGAATTTATTAATGAGATTTTGGAAAGACACAAGAGAACTTTCATTTTTGTTCAGTACTCACAGCGTGTTGCCTGCTACCCTGAAGCTATTAATGGGAGGTGCACTCTAATAGAGACTGCTGCCTCTAATAAAAATGGCACAGCTCAGCTTTAAAAGATATATGTACATATATGAAGATATATATATGTGTCTGTGTGTATATCGTTTTAGATCTCCCTCTCTCTCACAGAAAGACAGAAAGAGAACTACTACAGAATGAGAAATATCACCATTTTAATTTGTTCTTTATGTGTGGAAATTCCATAGTTGTTTTTTCACAAATACATGATTGGTACAGTAGAAAATCCAATGGACTTAGAACACTTCCATAAAATTGTGAGCAAGCTAGTGTAGGAATACAGAAATACTCTGATCTATCTTTAAAAAATATTTTACACCCACCTGATTCTGTATTATTTTCTAAAAGCATTTCAAGCTTTTTTCTCAAAAGGTTGTCAAATTCAGTGTGTAAACATTGGCAAAACGATTTTTGTGGCAACGTTATGCATTAGGTTCTGCTGAAAATATTCACATAAGATGCATAAGATAAAAGGCCATTTTCTTGTCAAAAGATTTGGTCAGTGGCCAGGGGCCTGAGCAGTGGGTGAGCCTACATATTCACAGTGCACTTCAGTAGGATGCAGATCTTTGGAATCCTTGTAGGATTCAGCTAATACTTATTTTCTGTCTTTCCTTTGCGTAAATTTCTTCTATTGGATACGAATGTCCGTAATATTACTCTTATTTATTAGTCTTGGCAATATTTACTGAAAATACATTTAAAATAGGCTGCATTTTCACTGATAATTGGTTGGGCTTTTCTTCTGGTGCTGTTTTGTAAATAGAAGTATGCCAACAGAATTGGTCTGTTTCATATCTCTGTTAAATCAGTTGTTTAAATACAATAAATTTCACAAACACACACAGAGTTTCCTGAAAAATAGATAGATATTATCTAACTAGTTATTATCTAGTTTTTGCATGTGAGTTTTTGCATGTATGTCATTACATAGGTTATTTCAGTCAAACTGTCACACAGTGTTTTGCTGATAAATGGTGTAATACTTTTTAAACAGTCTGTCAATCAGTCAACACAGTAGTACTTCTTTTTGCCATTATGGCCACCAAATTGTATAGTATTATAAAATACCATGCAATTACATTTGAAATTCTATATTCATTGGGATTGCATTCACATACATAGAAACACCAGTTACTACTTATTTTGACTGGAATTACTCTGACATTTGCCACAGCATCCTGTATTTAAATGTGTTTATGTGCCATGTTTTGGCATTTTAAAATGCTGTCAGATTTCTATTTTAATCTTGCTTCACTCTTTTAAGCCACTTGGGGAGGAAAATACAAAACTCGCTTATGACTTGGCCTTAGGTATACAAAAACACTTTTACCTAAAATTACTACGACTTAACATAAAAGTTTTCAAATTGCCATCATTTATACCGGGAGGGGAAAACTTAGTAATATTATTTCACAGGAAATAGACCAGTTTTTTGAAAGAAAACTTCCCAGAACTTGTTTGGGACCTTAATCCTATAAGATAAGATACAAATTTGACTTTTTTTACTACATAAACTAAATTTCTACAAATGATACCAAAAAGGAGACAAAAAGAGACTCAGATCAAAAAAGATTTTTTTTTTAAGAAAAAAAAAAAGAAGGATATGGACTCTGCCGTTATCTGTATGTGCATGTTGTACATACTCAACAGACCAAGCTCATGTTGCTCTGCTCAAGCACTAAATTCTCAAATCAAAAGAAGTGAGAAGTGCTACATACATTTCCCCTTCAAGGGTGCTGAGTGAAAGGATGAAATGATCAAAATAGTTAGGGAGAAGTTCTGGCATACTTGTCCTTATTCAGAAAGAAGGACATACAAAATAGGATCTTTTAAGGAAGACTAAGACACTTTAGGTGGTTAATTGATTTTGTTATTTGTCAGATCGATGCCAAATGTATATATACATATATACTTACTATATATTAGTTTATGGTCTTATAAATTGTTAGTTGACTGCTACAGGTTATTATAGATTAGAATTGTTTAGCGAGATGCCTAGAATAATCTGATAATTTTCATGGCAATGCTTACATGTATCTGCAACACCAGCACTTATAACATGCTTTTAACTACTAGAGTGGCAACGACTGACTCTTCAAAAATTGTTACACAACAGAAAGCCAGATCTGTTATTCAGTCATTCAGGTGACCTTTGTTAATAACACCACCTTTAAGGTGGTCTGTGACTAACTTCAGAGAGACTAATTTTGGGCTGTTGCTAAATAGTAATACGTTTAAAAATAATGATTCTTCTTGCTCTGAGTAATTTGATGACATACACTTCACCTGTCATATGCAAGTCTGTAAGAGAATACATATGCTTGCAGGGTATAGACTAAAATATTTCCTTAAAATAAGTTTCAGTTGTTGAAATGTCTTCATCTCTTCTACTGTCATTGTCTCAGACTAGAAACTGTATTCCCTTTCTTGTTTAGAATTTAACTTGAAGCAGAAATATTCAACTGTAATCAAATTTTAGAAGCAGAGGAAGACAAGTATCTCCTTTCAATGGATTCCACAATTGGGAACATAAGGCTAGTCTCTCACAATTAGATCTGGTAGCAATAAAGAAAAATGCAAGTGTTTTAGATTTTTAGCAAATCTAAGCCCATAAATGCGCAGAAAAAATATTTTGCTTTGACCGGTGAGCAAAAGGGGTTGCTATGGGGCTTCCATTTGGTAAAATCACAACTGGCTATCACAAAAAAGAAGTGTGGCAAAGAATTTTTTTTATGACATCCACATCTTTTTTCATTTTTTTTCCTCAGAAGGTGCAGCTGAACCTGACTGACAGCCATGCTCTGCACATTGAGCTGACTGCACTGGGAGCCAGAAAACGTGCAAGCTGCTGGTGACTAGTGGCTGGGGCTGAGAGCAGTGGAGGCAGCTGGGAAGAGGCACCCATTTGTTGTGTCTTTGAGCCTTTAGCTATGACATGCTCTAGCCTAATAAATTAGTGGTCTGGCAGGCAGGTAATCTTTTCCTGCTGGGCTAATGGGTTCCAAGGCTTATAGCGAGCTAGAGTTTTGAGCAGAGGAGTGCGTCCTCCTGAGCCATGTACCTGCAAGCACTTGGGTCAGCTGGTCTCCTTGCAGTAGCCCTTCTCTGCAGGGCAATTGCTCCAACCGCCTGTCAGCAGGAAAACATAACCTGAGCAACCACAGACAGCCTGGACTGATTAGCCCGTGCATTCAGTCAGGCACATTTACACTGAAGTATTCAGGAGACGAATGTTTCCATGAAATAGTTTGTGGCGAGACAGGCAGTTCAGAAGCTTTCTCCCCTCCCTATGGCAGATGTCTTAAACTTCTATAGATACAAAAGATCTTCTAGATCTAAAAAAATAAAAGTACTTAAAAATTACACATATGTCTCTATTTTTAAAAATGCCTTTTGGATTTGGTTATCATATTTAATTTTATGAAGCAATCCAGATCTCAGTTTGAGCTCAACCTGAGCATGAAAAATTTGCTTAGGGGAGAACAGTGGGAACAGCAAGGCACAGGACCGTAGAGCCTGAAATATTGTTGAGTGCAGCAACCATCAACTTTGAACATGGAGAGCTTGTCCCCAAAGACTAGACATATTAGAATGAAATGATCTGTTTCTACCCAAAGGCATGTCGGGCTGATGAGCTCCACACGCCATGCCGGTCAGCCAGCTGTGCAGTTCGCAGTAGTAGTTATCTCCTTTAAGGCTGTAATTTTCTTCCTCCTGAACTGTAGGAATCTCACTTTAAACAGGCATAAATCGTAATGCAAGAGCATGACTGAATCTGGTGCCATATATGTACACTTCTTCTAACCATCGGTCACAGAGTTCTGAAAAGGAATCTCTGATTAAGGTAAGGACGGTAGGGGAGTTACTGTTCTGCACACAATCAAATTAATTCCTGCCACAACTCAGTGTGACAAGTTTTATTATGCTTAAGAATTGAGAAAGGCCTACCTTTCATAAAGCTAGAAAAAGGCCCACTCATCCTCGCCATAGTACCCGAAGCAAATTTATCTTGAAAAGCAAAAATCCTGGGTGTTCTTCCTCTCATCTGTTTTACATAACTCTCCTCTTTCTTTTTAGATCAATACAAAACCCATAATCTGAGACATTTAGCTGGGTCCTAAATCTGTCTTTATCCATTTATCTTCACTCTCACTTCTACTATGGAAAATTAATTCAAACTGTTAATTATAGATGTCAACTTTCCACTACAATTCAACTTGAAGTATTGAATTCTAAAAGCCAATACATACCTATTCTGCACATTTCCATGATTTATTCTTTACTTGGCTCAGTCCACAAATGAAGGCATGTGTCATTCTAGATCTCAGATATATTGCACTTCTTTCTTTGTCCACATTTATCTTTGAGCATCTTCCAGGATTGATTTTAGAGTTACATGGAGGATAGTGTCAATTACATGTATTCTCTCCTGCACATAAACCTAGCTTTGGCCTTTCCTGGGGAGCTGAGAAAATCAATAACAACTTTTCCTCTTTGATTTAAAAAAATGTTTACTAGTTTGTTTTTGATGCTACATCTCCAGTAGCCCCAGAGCTCCCCACTCTACATATTGCTAATACTGACAGGATATAACAAAAGTACTCAATCCCTTTTAGAGGTATTGACATTGCAATTGCAGGAGTGCAAAGAATGGGTGGTAAAAGGAAGGGTATTGGAATGCCTATTCAGAAAAAGAAGACAAAGACAAATGAGACAAAATGAAACATAGCAAGTTTGATTTGTGAGAAACAGTTTTCCAAGAATTCCTTCATCCTGTGGATATAGCACAAGCACAGGATTATTATTTGCTTATCCTGGATTTAATAATGTCACCATAGGGAAATTTTCAGAGTTACTTGAAACACTCAGATTCAGAACAAAGGCTATCCCTATCCTTTTCTTTTTGCCCCTAAATTGTTGTTGGAGTCTAATGTGCAAACTGTAATAAAGAAATCAGAATCCAGAAATCAGAATCCAGAAATAATCTCCTATAAAGAAATGATTTCCTCTACTTCTGATCATCTAGAATTTTTATGAAGTGATCTAGGAAGTGAGATTAGATGAGAATATCTCACTTCTGATCTAAGAGTTTTTCACAGAGGAGGGCATTATTAAAATATACTGATTATCAAATGTTTCACTATGGAAAAAAAAAAAGATGGTATTGAAAATACTTCCTTTTGTTGTTGAACAGAGGTATTATTCATGTCAGTGCCATGTAAGCATAGGAAGCTAGTGGCCTTGAAACTTGCCACCACGGGGTTAAAAAATTTCAGTTACACAGCTCTAATAGCAGCAGCAGCTTCAAATTTAAAGGGCAAGATCTAAACATGCCATGACTTTGGTGGGAGACAAACAAGCACCAAGTTTGCCCCTTTTATCCTCTTTCAATTTAGCAGTTCCTTCATAGCCACCTGAATTGAGTGTCTGCTAGAACAGATCTTGGTATGTCTCAAAATACTCTGAAATGTATGCTGCCAAATCCAATGGCCAATTGTTTTTAAAAGGCGGATACTGTTCCCCTTTGGACTTAACTGTAGTCATTTTGACTGACTAAGCCTCATCCTTACACCAGCCAGCACTTTCCAAGCCTGTATTTTCCTTTGTTGCAGTATATCCAATGTAACCATGTTAAGTACTTTCCAAACAGCAAAGCGGTTGTTCCCTATAATGCCCTTTTTGAAGAATGCACATGAGGCTCAAGCCAGTGCCAGTGTAATCCACAAAATGCCTGCGAAGGAATCCACACTGCCTCTGACTAACAAGTTTTCTTACTGAAGTCATTTTAGGGGACGCCAACATTAAGAACAAAATATGCAGGAAAAAAGGCCAGATTTTGCCTGTGGGACCTACTCATCAATGCACCAGGAACTGCACAATGACTCTTCTGCCAGAATTGGTGGAGAAGTGCACATGTGTAAAATATAATTTTTGCACTTTAAGACATTTTACCAGCAAACTGTTTTGAATTAAACCCAGATGAGTAATGGTAAAGCAATGAGGTTTTCCCTGGGTTCAGTAAAAACAGCTGGTATAGCTGCTATTAATCAAGTATGTGTGCATTAAAAGGTCTTGCATGTCTGAGAAAAGCGTCTCAGTCAGGTAGCAGCAATGCATAGCAGCCTACGGCAGGTTTTACTATAGGAAAAAAAAAAACAAAAACCACACCCCTCTAAGAAACCCCAGACCATTTGCTGCCAAGACTTGCTTGAACGCTACTTGTACTTGAATGCCTTTATTCGGATGCCCTCATGATTAACACTTTAAACATTAAGTGCCTCAAAACCAAATAAATTCTCATGTTAATGATTAACAACTCTCTGGTTTTCATATTAAATTGCATGATGCTAAAAAGCTATACACCCAGCTACACTCAGTATACTAATTCCAAGACCACTAAGATGTAACATTTCCTACAGAAAGTCCAAACAAAACTAGTCTTGAAATGTTGCTTTGAAAATTGTTGTGTTCATGTACATCAGTTTATCCTGCAACAAGGCCTATGAAGGCTCTAGTAAATCTCACACCTAGATTTTTCCAAAATTCATTTATTCCTTAATACTAGTACCCCAGAGCTGTGAGTTGGCATCAGCCAAATATGATTGATAAATCTGTATATCCCTGAAGCTTGCATGGAGAACTAATTCCTAGTGTGACCATATGAGTATTTGCTCTTCCATTTGAAGAATTTGCTTTTGGAAAAGGTAAAACATCAAGAGGCATTTCAAGTTTCTTTGTTTTCTGAGTACACTTCTTCCAATACAGGATAAAAAAAAGAGATGAATATCTCATATTTTAATGTATACATTTCCTTTTGCTCTCTACCACAGGCACAGAAAACAATTACTTTTTAAGGAACAGGGGTTACAAAAAAGATTGATTGAATTAAACTTTGTACCTTTTCCACATACTAGTCATCACCAGAGGTGAACTGTGAATACTGGAATGTCTTTATCTCCCACTTGCTGTGAGTCAGCTGCAAGACATGAAAGGCTAGATCCAGAAGTTAGCTGTGTTAAGACCACTGAGTTTACACAAGCTTGTTTTGTTTGGATACCTAGTTTAAGGACTTTTAAATTTCTCCATTTGAAGCATGAAATAACTGCTGCATGAAAACAGAACAGAAAACTAAAGAAGGATTCCTTCAAAGAAAAAGCAAAAGCCTGCTCCATAACTGTTTAGAGGGTAGATGTCTGCCTGTGGTTAGCAAAGAGTAAGTAAGTTCTTTGTTCAGTTCAGCAGGAAGATAGGTAGATGTGTGTGCGCACATGCTTTATCTACAAGGCACTGACAACACTGGTAATGAAATACAGGAGCGGGGGGGAAAGGGGCAAAAAGGGGCAAAAACTGCAGAACAGCTTTCTCTCCATTCAATGTGTTAATGTAAAGGGCTTGAAAAATATTTTCAGAATATATTCCTTTTCTTTGAAATTAACTTCATCTTTAATGAAAATGTGTGTTTACCCTTCAATAGGAACAGAATCCATTTGAGCTCCCCTTGTCTCTGTAACAGGTCCTTCCTCTTGAGAGGAAAGATAGGTCCTGCCACCACTGGGAGACAGTTAGGAGCGCAAGTCTCCAGGGCTAATCACCTAGCATCACCAAGTCTGGTGGGGGAATGTGGATGGCGAGGCAGGTCAGTCCCGCTTCATTAAACTCTTTGAAGGCCAGTACTGGAGATATAAACTTTTGTGAAGGCTTGAGCTGGAAGGCAGAATTGTCACAACACAGATGCGACACGTATAGCTTTGGCTGCTGGTAAGACATAATGCACTAAGGTCAACTTTTGAGTAGGAGCCCACTCTGTGTCCAGTAGAATTGCAATCATCTAAACCTACTAGTCACCAGGGCAAAAACATTCTTTATCATACTATGGCCCCTGCAGGAAGAGTTGTTTAGCCACCTGGAGAAGTACGGATGCATTGCTTATCACTGTAACTATTTGCATATTTGGAAATGAGATGGAGTTTGAAGAGGTCTCTCATCAACTGTAGGTCTTGATTGTTGATTTAGTATTATGCATGCGCTGATGGCTTCATCAAAAGATTTCTTACACTCCACCAAGGAAAAAGGAATACCTTTGGGCAGTCTTTCAATTTGCTGAGAACAAATGCAAATGATGCAACTCATCTCTAAGGCCTAAAATTGCACTAGAAATGCATTGGATAGAGAGATACTTGTCTGAATCCAATTTGAAAAAAAAAAAAAAAACTTCATGTGGTCTCACAGTTTCTTCAAAAACATGATATAGAGGTGATAGCAGATGAAAAAAGGGACTGATCTTTCTTAGTGGCTAATGTTAGAGGGGCCTGACAATGTCTAACAGCAACTATCCATCACAGATCTGTGGGATGCAGGAAATTGATTACTTTTTTATTATTATTATTTTAATAGGCAGTTTGTAGATGGAGCCATTCATTTCAAAGTGCTAATACAACTTTTCAGCACTCTCCTACCAAGTATGCTCAGGCATACTACTTCTATACAAAATGAAAAAAAAAAAAAAGGATATGGAAATTAATAACATCAGGAATCATTACCATATTCAAAAAGCTTAAATAAAATAATTATAGAGGACTACTATTCTGTCTGATTTTTATTACTAACGAACAAAGACATAAGAAAGGAGGGGAATGAAAAAAAATAAGTGCCAATGGTATAAAGAAACATATTTCCATTCAGCTTCAGTTTCTTTCTGTGATATTCAGCCTATTCATTAATTTCTTTGCACTGCTCAGCCTTTTAATACTTGGGGAGCCAGAGAAAACTATCAAAACTGACTAATCTCAGTTTTAAAGATGGTAATCCTCAAGAGCTTTACTAACTACTCTTCTACTGACAGAGATTGCCATCTTTCAGTTACTTTTATACTCCAGTTTCCCCATTTCTCTCAGAAAAATAATATGGATCCTGCATCTGTCAGTGAACCTACTGTAATGACTTGACTACTCTTTGCTGCTGCTGCAAGATCAGTGCATCCTGACTGTACTCCGAGGTTGGGTTGTTGTACTGTACCTGTTGGCCAACAGCTGTGACCTAGTTCCTGAAGGAGAGGTCAGGTAAATGGCCAAGTCTCCACGTCGAGGGTGTGTGATGGTGATGCGCACAACCACGTGCTCCAAGTAGATCACGTGGTGGTTGGGGTTATCAGAGCAGCCAGTGGCTTTGTAAATGGAACGGACGACACTGTCAGGTCGTATAGTTCTATAATACAAACATATAAGAACAACATCAATGCTTTTCACTTGTTCTGTGAAATAAGACAATCAAATCACTTTTGCATAACAGCGAATGTCAGTGTTGGACAACTACTTCTGAGAAGTCAATAGCCTGTAATCCTTATTTTTAGCATTTATTTCCTAGCTGAAACTATCACCAAAGGGTAATTATTTTACTGCAGTCATTGCCAAATATCTGGCTTTCTATTAAGGGATATACTGACATGTACATATAGTAAAAAAGGACAGTGAAAAAACCTAATAGCAATAAACCTTTGGGGCAGAGCATTTTTTGTGGATTAGTGGCCAGCAAAGAATTGTTGGGATTGTCATGGGATCACAGCTGGTCATTAAGTTCCAGGAAATGCCTGGCATATCCATAGACCTTGCTTAAGTAATAGCAAGTATTACATATTATCTGTTGCAAACAGTGGGCAAACAGTGTCTGACTCAGCTGGTTTAAACTAGCATAACTTCCAAGCAGACTACAGTAGTTTTGCACGTAGCCTCTCCATCTATCTACTAAATAAAATGTTCCTCAGTGATTTTATTGCTTTGGAAATGTGCCTTATGACTGATGCTCACCCTGTATGTACAGATTCTGCATGCCAAATTTTACTCTGATGCCCAGTTCTACAGAGACCTCCCCTGAGCAAGAAGGAGGTCATTTAGTTTTAGCCTCTGAACTATAGACCTTCCTGAGGCTGTCAGCAGAGAAGTAACATAAAGTAAGATTTTAATGAAAAGACACTGGAGTTTGTACTCATCTTTCAAGGTGACTGCAGTGCACTCATCTAGACATTCTTGTTCTTCTGAGCATCACCTCTAACAGTGCCAATCAACACTCCGCCTGACTTATTTTTGACTTGCAAGTTTTTGGGTAGTCTTAAATTAGATGTTTTTTCTGAGAATTACGGGAAGCAATCTTTACAGGCAAATGACCTGACATCTGTGAAGGTGAGAGATCCCCAGTGTAGACTTCAAAATTAAGCACAATGCAAGGGAGGGGTAAATTATACCCAATTTCCTTCCATAAGTTTATGCCAGCAAGAGTTTTGGCAGCGGGTATTACTTGATTTGTCGATCTGTGTTTTCCACACACACATGCTGTGGAGGGACTGTTGTCCACTTTTCTGCTTCTAGCACCATTGCTTCAGCATCCATCAGGCCAAATCCATACAGGTGGCTCACTGCAAGGTACAAACAGAATGGTTGCAGTTATAGCATAAAATCTTGCCTTTCATCATAGAATAATACCAGTCTCATCCTAATGACCATCGCTTCTTTTCCACTTACTTGCTTTGGTTCAAAGCTCAAAACCTTGCCAGAAACAACAAAGACTATATCTATTTTGTTCACTGAATCTGTTCACTGCTTTGTTACAGAAGAAGAAATGAGTAATACTGCCTTACCATGAAGAGGATAGACCAGAACAGAGGGTTCACAGTTGCCTCTGTTTGCCCAGTCATCTCATTTGACAAAGTGTTGGAAGATATGAAGCACTAGAAAAGGGTTATATATTGCTCAAATAACACACAAACACATATTGAAGGCAACTGAGTCACTCGACTTGTGAAGTATTAGACTGTGCCATTTATAACTGCTGTGCTGTCTTCACTGTCTTGAGTGTAAGAAGCATGTGGATGCTTTCCTGTTCTTATTTAGAGCATGATTCTCACTATCCAGGAAGCCAGTTAGATTCTGCATCTGCCTACGTTTACCTCCATGAAGAGGGAGAAAAGCTATGTTTTTTGAAATCTGAGGGTTTAAAGGTTAATCTGGTTTTCATGCAGAACTGGTATCAGAAAGGTTGTTTTTTCTGTTTCCTTTGCGCACCTGTAGATGAGGGATGCTGAAGATGGTGTGCACAGGCAGAGAGCATACACTCTTGGAGGTTATCATTATTTTAATGTTCATTCCTGGGTAATTACAGATGCCTTACTTGCACGCCATGCCATGGACAGTAAATCCTTACTCAATTCCTTCACAATTTAACTTCTTATCTAAACATATTCTGCCCAAAGAAGCAGAAGGTTTTAAAGCAGCATCTTTCCTTAGATACCTGTGAAAAAAGTGCTGAATTTCTAATACACAGTACTTAGTCAATGATAGATCTCTCCAACAGGTTTGCCACGATTGAAACTAACGTTCTGATAATTTCAAGAGTACTTGATAATTTCAAGAGCACAAGATAACTTGGTGGAACCATCTCAAACATTCCAGCAACTCTCAAAGAGTAAGAAGAGAGTGCTTTGAACTTCTACTTAAAGACCAAGTTTATTAAAAAAATGTCCAGTTTGTAAAGGAATTAGTAATAATCAGGCTTAAAAACAGACTCTAAGTTTCACTTACTGATCTTCAGTTTAGCCCTGTGTTTCTGGTGGCAGTTCCGATCAAAACAGAAACTTGCAAATGGATTTTGATGAATTAGAAAGAGCTACTAACCCTGTGGTTTTATGCAACAAATCTGTGCCCTTGCTAAAATCCTGAGGGTAGGAGGTGAAAGGAAAAAGCTGTGGAGGGAGAAGTTCAGACCACATGTAACACTTAATCAATAAACCAGCTTAACTTGCTATTGTAGAGGGTACTACCAGACAACCCTCACAAACATAATGCCATTTTAATTAATAAAGTGTCAAGATATGATGTAAGTCTTTCCAACTGCACTTTGCAGAAGGCTTGTGAAAGCAGCCTCCATTCACAGACAAACCAGAATTCAGAGGATTACATCCAAAAAACACCCAACCTTGTCAAACGAGTAACAATTCAAAGCCTAAAAATAACTAATGCTTAAGGATCCCCTTTTCCAAATATGGCAATATCTAATGCTGTCTGAAACTGCCAACTGAAGAGGGTTCTTAAATAAAAAATCCTGCAAGGCATAATGACTATGCAATGAACTGGTTTTCTTCCTATCTCCTTCCCCTTCAGCTCCAAACTCAAGTGCACAGAGCATGGAAATGTTAATTTGGAGAAAACTAAACACAGATCTCCTGCCAAATGAGGCAGGTACTGTTTTCAGAAATGAAACAATAAGACTGTCATATATGAAGATAATTAAATTCAGTCCTTCTTCAGACTTCTGAATCTTCTTTAATGTATCCCACAAAAAAATAACAAAAAGACAGGGAAAGAGAATTCCTATTTCTATATGTGGGTGGGCCAGGCAGAAGAAGCAGAAGAAGGATGAGGAAGGCTTAGATGGAGAAACTCCTCATTCTCTAGAGGGCCTCTGTGATTGGGAAGCTCCCTGGTCATTCACATTGTCTTGCAAAAAGAGCATCTTCCAATCAGAGCCTGTTTATCTGTGCAGTCATCCACTGCAACAAACACTCTGATATTTAAAAATCTGGTTAATAATCATTGCGTTTGCTCTAAAGAACAGTGGGAGGAATTACATCATTAAATCCCATGGTCAGTAACAGTCACTTACAGCACTATTTTTAACAATGAAGGATTACATTTGCATGAATGGAAAAATCTTTAGAGCTAACTCATGGAAAACACATCTCTTCCTCCTGAAAGGAAGCAACCTGCAGTGGCTGCAGTAACCCCAGGTTATGGGGTTGTGTTAATTGTCCATAACAATTATGTTTTTTGTTTTAATAGTTGTAACACAAATACCTTTTTTTTTTCCTTGAAAGACATTCTCATTCAAATAAAAACATCCTACCAGTCAGGGGTGCTCCTAAAACTTTCTGCATGCATTTGTCTGTCTGCAGCATTTGCACTTCAAACCCCTTGATTCAGTGGGCTGGTTAGCAGCTGCAGGTACTGAGACAGGTCCATCATTTTCGAAGACTAAATAATAGGAATTTGAGAAACCATCACTGAGTTAACAAAAGTAGTAACTCCCCTGCGTCTCAGAGAAGAAAACAGATTTTGCCTCCTACTGCCTTCAAATTCTGCCTCTTCATCTGCTGGTGCTGCTGTGGTCTTTGTGCTGGGCTACCTCTCCCAGAGGGAAAAAGAAAAGACCTTAACAGTGCACATAAAAGCCACAAATATTTTCTGGTGAATATCTGGAACTGCCACACATTTGTATGCAACTGGTACTGAGCTCATTTCTGTTAACACAAATAGAAAAACAGTATTTGAAAGATACTGATGATTTCCAGGATGAGATAAGGTGACTGCAAGCACAAAATGCCCCAGGACCCTGCTTGCACATACCTACCTCTGTGCTCTCTGCATTATCATTGCTCTGAACTAGCATGGCACTCTGTTGCTAAAAATCCCTGAGCATGTTCACAGGGGTGTAGGGCACCCATTCAGAGATGGGAGGAGAACCTGAGGTTGGTGTAACGTAAGCTGCCAGCTAAGGGACAGCCTGTTGTTGTCACTAAGCTGAAGGGCTACAAACTGTGACCTCCCAGGGCTCACGGCATCCATGGGCAGAACTGCCCTTGAATCCTCCCTCTACCCAGGCAGCAGCACAAACTGACCCACTCCTATTTCTGCAAAATCACAGGCAGATGCAGAGCTTTACAGACACAGGACAAGTTCCAGAGAAAAACTTGCCTCCTGGAATACAAGGTAAATATTGAGTTTTAGCTGCTCCCTTTATTCTTATTATTATTAAAGAAAATAACATTTCTAGAGGCCAAAATCCATTTATTTATCCCTAGAGCAGTTCCAATATTAGTCCATCATAAAATCAAGGCCTGCTCAACTGCTGCATAGACTTTTCCAGCTTTTCCCTTTGTTTTTGCCTGAAATTCCTATTGAAAATTCAATAACTTTCTTATTAAAATACAAAAAGGATGAAAGCTACACCCGAATCTAAAGTCAGAATATATATCCCACTTTACTAAGAGAAATATGAACTCCTGGTATTGATAAATCATAACACCAAATCATGCAGACTCCATAAGAATTGGGCCCAGACACTGAAAGCATAACATTCCCAGTGCCTCTGTGCAGCTAGACTCAATTTGCTATGCTGCATTTTTCATTTCCTACCATCAGGATGTCTCATCAATAGTTAGATGCTAAGCTTACCTTGCTATTCTGCTCATCTGACAAAAAAACACTGCAGACTACTCTCTCCCCTCAGTATTTGGGGAATTTTAATTTTCTGTACCCTAAAAGCCTCATTGGAAATACAAATATTGCCTAGCATCTGTGATAATTTTTTATACACATAACAAATACTAAAGCAGTAGGAGAGAGAATCTATAACAATTATAGTGTTTCAAACCAGAAATACACAACTGTGCTAAGCTAGATTCAGCTGTTTGCTATGTAAATTGTTACAGCTGCTCATCTATGATAACTTAGGATCTTGCTCCAATCTCATCCAAAATGGGAGCTACAAAATTAGAGTCTAAAATGTCCATTATATTTTGGTTCTCTTAGATGCTGCTTAGCAAGACTGGAAGACATGCGACTACCATTTTTTTCTTTGGATTTTTGGACTGGTCTTCTGTCATTCTATGTTGTAACTCAGTTTTGTTTGTGTACATGTGTGTGTGCATGCAGAGAGAAAGATACTTCTCCAGTAAGTTTTTAATGGTTATGTAGTCATCTGCAACAAAGGACTTAAAATGCATTACTCTGTTAAGTATTTGAGTATGAGCTTGTTTCTGCAACTTAGTGCTGCACACATTTATCAAGGAGAGATGATCATGTGTAAGTTTATCTAGCACTATGGTCAGAGCAAGCAGGACCTTTTTTTTGCATCTGGTTAGGGAATGAATACAGTAGCCTTTATTGCTCTGTTTGGCTCTTTATTGCTTTGTTTCAGATCCTGTTTTTTTGTATGCTGATGACAGATAATGTGCTGGCAACTGTGTACTTGTCAACATAGCTGCCAAAATATCTGTGTTTTAACAGCAGTGAAAAGCTTTTAATTTCTACTCTTTCTGTTTGCTTCCTCGTCCTTCTCAAAAGGAATTTCAATATTTCTTCCTATAGTCATATGACCACAGTCAATACTTTCTTCAGTTACTATTTGAAGGATTTCAAATATCTTAAAAAGAAAAAATCTTAAGACCCTGCAGTTACTCTCATCCTGCAACTACTTCAACCCATCCTAAACCAATATTTCTTTTACATTTGACAGTTCATTTGCAAACATAGAGCTCTAATTCTACATTACTTTAAGTTTCTCTCATTTGCTTGGTATATCAACATGCTTCTAATTACAAATAGGAATGCCAATTTTTTAAAGAAAATTAAGGGACAAAAAAGGAGAAATGCTACAATGACACACTACTTAAACTATTTTCATTTTGTTTTGTGATGTCTTAACTAAGACAACATTGATCTAAATGAGACTTTATCTTCTTTCAGCTTACTTATCCTTAACCCTAAATTCCCCTGTTTTGTGCCAACCTATGATCAGTCATCTATGATAAGAGGATGTGATTTCTGAAACACATAACTGCTATACAGGCCAATAATGTGCAAGAACTTTCTTTTTTGCTCTTTGTTGTAAAACTAACTCCCTCATACTTTTTAGACTTAGCACAATATATGCATTTTTATATCTTTGTACAGAACCAAAACCCACATTTTTCTACCTAAAGTCAAAGCAAACAACAAACCTAGTCCTCCTTCCCCACATAGTTTGCCTAAAGATTCTATCTCTAAAGATTCATCAGGGAGAGAAGAAAATTGAATTTTTACTCTTACATTGCACCAGAGAATGATTTAAGGGACAGAAAGTTGCCCAATAAATTTTTTATAAAAGTGGCTGTAGCAAAGATTCACAATGAGAAACCAAGGGACTTCTATTTCTAGAAACATGCTAACAGAATATGCTTTTATTAGGCTTCCAGATGTGTTCAGCTGATGAGACTTTGCATCCACATTAAAAATAAAATAAAATAAAATTAAATTAATCACCTTAAGACACAGGAAATTAAATTCAAAATTGCATTTGCATTCACATCCTGGCAGTAATTATCTTTTTCAAGAGCTGAAAACACATATGTTACTTAATCAGGGAAATATTGCTTGACTAAAAAGACTAAGAGCAAAAGGTTCTTTTGGGTTGTCAGAGTTAGACTGGGCTAATAATGACAGCAAGTCCCACCCAAATACTTTCCTCTCTGACAAGGACTAGCAGCCTTATGGCAGAGGTCGTTAGTCTTGGGATTTAGACACCCACGGTCCATGGTCACCACCAAACACCTGTATGTACTTGGCATGGCCTTACCAAGTCCCCTGCTTCCCACAGCAAGCACCCAGTGTGGTTACTGGTGTGTTATCAGCACTCAGTGTTGTTTGCAGAGCTAGATTATGCAAGTGCAAACCAAGTTAACCACACCCTTATAGCACACAAGATCTACCGTGCCCTATAAATAGGGATATTTGCAGCAGTGCCACTGAAAGCTCCAGTGCATTTTGCTGAAAAAACCCACAGCCAACTGGCTTACCTAGGTGGCTAAAGGATTTTTACAGAAACCCAAAACCTGACTGCTACCTGCTGGTGATGGAGAAGACAGAAAAGCTGATGCTTCTCTTGGATTTCTGTACTGGGATTTGGCTGTAAATCATAAAGACTCTTCTAAAGACATTCCTTATTTATATCACTTAAAATGAGCCATCCTACGTGAATGGAATAAATCCAAGGATTACGAGTAGTTAAAAGGCATTTAAAAGTGCTGAAATAAAGTAAAAGGTGCTGAAATCAAGTTGGTGACGATACTCCTATGGGGAGCTACAGTTTTTGAATTCACTCATAGACATTTTGCATTGTATTTTACCAAAAAGCACAATGATCTACTGCAAAACATGGCACTTTGCATCTTTTCTCTAACCAGAACAAACCCCTTGGAAACTGCACCATAGAATACTTCCTGTAACAACGCGCTTATTTCCTCTTTAGGAGCCAATTTTCCTTTATTAGGAGCAAATATATGCACTCGTAGGTGCATTTAGGATTCCACAATAACTTGGAAGTAGACAAACGTAGTCATTTTATCCTATCGAAAAATAAGAACACCTTTTGGCGAGTGCCTGTCTTCTACTCTTCATCCCAGAGCAGATGATGACAGATGAGTTAAGGAACTGTAAGAGGAAATGCTGACAGATCATTAGCAGGAGACACAAAGTTACCATTTCTGTGCTATCAGATGAATCAGATGCACAATGCTTGCTCTGTCTTGCACAACAGCTGTGTCTGTTCAGAGCTGTCTGTGCTCTGGAGAGATATTCATGCTCAAGCTAATTCCTGAGTAAAGGGCTGCAGCAAATTTCATCAGAGGAAGGATATACACAAATGTGCCCACAGTTGTAATGAAGTGTTTTGCAAATTATTTAATACTAATTACAGTAATTTTTAGAGTTGAAATTATAGCAACTTCTCCCCAAAGCACAGAAAATATTAATTAACTAAATAGACTTCACACTGTCTCAGTAATGCTATACCGTAGATACAGATCAAGAACCTGAGGTAAAAAGGTTCAACAATTGACCAAGATCACACAGACAGTAACACCAGTAATAGACCTTACGGATTAATTTCTGCATCCACTGAGTTAATAGCAACACTCCTATTGATTTTCATGAGTTGATTTTTTTCTAGAGGGAAGTAGCAATACAGTTGTACACAACTTCAGGCATCTAACTGATCTGAATTGTCCTGCAAAGGCACCAATCCTTCCCATTTATTAAACAACAACTGAAAACTCCTAGATGCTCTAGGTTCTACCAAGATACTCTAGATGACTAAAACACTGTGTAGTAGATGATGTGAACTGCCTCCAAACAGGCCTGAATCCCAGGCCCACTAAGTAGAAATGTTCCAAAAGCAAACAACAACAAAAAAATGCCAGTGTTGTAATTCCTGCATTAGAACAATGCAACAGCAACAAAGAGCTTTTGTGTTCCCAAAGGCAAGCACTCGTTGTTTAAAAAGATGCAACTGCATCTTGCACATTCATGACGTGCTTGCTATTAAATATGAGACTGGCCTGTAACATTTCTTGTGATTGCACTACTCCATCAGTTAGAAGATAGAGAGGCCATGCCACTGCATGTAGCTTTTAGGGCTTTTATTCTAAAATGTGGCATTCATCCTCCCTATATAAAGCATCCGGTTTTGCAGAAATATATCAGTTTATCTTTCACTTTTTACTTCTGTATTCCTGGTATTTCTTTGCTTAGCACTCCAAACTTGAGATCTACATTTCACATTAAGTGCTTGACTCTGAGGTTATGAGTCCACAGGGCAAGACCATTTCTCCTCTTCCCTGCCTCCTCTCCCACACTTCTTTTCAGTCTTTTGCCAAAGGTCGAAGATGGGCTTGTTAAAATAAGAGGTCAAAGGTTATCATTCGCATGGTCTGTGCACTGTTACTGTTGCCAGTCTACTTGGCATCTGGAAAACTTGGAATTGCAGACTATGGTAACTGTGCATAGTTTCGTATCTAGGACAGATGGACACAGGCCTGCCAGCCGCACAGCAAAGGCACTATCTTCTGAAATTATTTGTCTGCTGTTCTGGTCATAGACTAGTGGTGATTCCCAGTAGTATTGAAACAGACATTTAATCTGAATTTAGCCTTCTGCTTGCTATTTTAGAAAAAATAATTTGCATTGTAAAACACTGTACATTGCAAAAAAAAAAAAAAAAACAAAAAAAAAAAGGTTTTTTTAGGCTCACAGTATAACTATAGGAAACTAACCAACTACAGCACAAAATGTCAGTCTACCTCTTTAAACATCCCAGCCTAAGTATGAAGTTTCTCCTTAGACTCCATTTTAAATTCACAGCTCCATTCCTTGCTTTTTTTGAGACATCAGGGAGCAGTGCTGCAGAGTTGGTGAGTAATGAGAAGCTCTGACAGTGAAGGGTTTGAGCCTGGGAGAAGTAATGAGACACCTCCCTGACTTCTCTGAGCCATTCCTTCTCTGTACATCTCCATCTCTGGAACTGTACAGATATATTTCTCATGTCTCTTTCCACCAAAAGCAAAGTTGGGTGGATCTCATTTTGTGCTAGGGAAAAGAAAAATAACCCCAACAAAAATGATTTAGCTTGCAGAATCCAATATATTTTCCAGTTACCTTCCCCAAATCCTATGGAGATTTTTCAGGTCTTGCTCAAGGCTACTAATGTTCAGATACCAGGCAATTTGTATGGGTTTAAAATATGAAACACTGAAAATTTCTTAATGCAATTTTAATATTACATTTTAAAAACATTATTCACAGCTATCAGCTGGAAAAGGAAGAAAGAACCATTGAGAAAGGCTGCAATCACCAGGAAATAAAAAGCCACAATCTATTTACACTACTAAAAAAATATTTTTTAATGCTTGTTTTTCTCATCTGTTTTTGTTTCCAAATCCCACCTCCTATATTTTCTCTTCCTATAGCAGTGATACCTGTAATAATTAACGATAAAGGTGTGAGTCCTATGATATTTAAGCATGGATATGAGATTCCTGAGGACGCACACCTTTTCCTATCTTGTACACTCTCTCAATGCTGGGGAGAGATGCAGTGACCCTTCTACTCACTGGCAGACTGGCTACTTATTTCAGCTTGTTTGCTTCTCTGCCTTGCTGGTGTTATACTCAATACCACCCCATGCTCAAGCAACTTCCCGCAAGGGGCTACAATATGAAAGGTTTTCAGATGAAACTAATCAATTCAGCTAATATAAGACTAATGCTTAGCTAGGCAAGTGATGCAAATATCCCTTTAAGACTTCAAATTCACATAGGTTGAAGACTTGGTCACAAGCAATGTAAAATATGGTTGGAATGTCTTTCCAAAGATTTATTTCCTTTTCTGCGCCATTGCTCTCAGATGTCTATGCAAGGTTCTGGTTTATGTGGCTCACATTTGGAAGTGGCATGTTATATATTTGTTCTCAATAAATGTAATACCCACAATCTTAAAATTCTGAGGCTTAATGTCTGGTGAACATGACTCTGGATCCAGGAGCCCGGATTCTCCTGAAGTATCATTACACCAGTAGTTTAGACAACGACACTACAGAGGCTTTTCTCAAGGACTAGCATATTTCCAAGCAAAAGCCGGCTTAACAGGATTTCCTGGGAAGGGCAGAGCTGCAGAAGCAGCTGTGTCGTGGCTTGGCAGTGAAGCCTGCTGTGAGGAGATGGCTGGAGGATGTGGCATTCGGGGTATCCTGGTGAGGAAACACTGTCTGGAACCAACAGCACATGGAGAGAGCAAGGGAAACAAGTCACGTGTGAGATAGTTTGTGTTAGGGGATGTTTCTCAGCAGGTTGAACCTGAAAGACACTGAAAGCACTCCAGCTTGTCTTCCTGGAAACACCAGCTTCATTTTTCAGTCACAAAAATTATGAGTTTATAGGATATAGTTTGCTCCTCTCTTATGAAGAAAGACCAGTGCAATTTCATGTGACTAGGGTGAGGTAACTGCTCGCAGCTGGGTTCTTACAACAGCCAGGATGGCCTGTAGGGGTGCTTAGGGCTTGGCTCTAAGTGCTATGTGCATATATCAGCTGAAATCCCTAAGACAGGAATTTGAAAAGTGTTTTGATATATGAACACCTTTGGTTGACATCTCACTTCCTAGAGTTTTTAATATTTCCAAGAGTCTTACACCTGCTTCTAGCCATGATTTCAAAATAAATTAAATAAAAACCCTATTTAAATATGCAGCAGAGCTTTGCTTGTTTATCTTCTCTGAAATATATATGCGGTTGTGCAGATTCTCACACAAGTCTCTGAATTTGTGCCTAACAGTTGCCTTACAGCAATTTAAAGTTAACCAGTGATAGGAATAGAGCTAGTCTCATCTCTTCATCATTCACAGAATTGGTAATGTGCTGCTTACAACAAGACTAATCACCAGTTTTATTAAGCACTTTAATTACTGAAGTATATTCAAAGGCCATTAAACACTAAGGTTAAGATAAAATACGAAAACTCTCCTAATGTAGCCAGCTGTGATACTTCGTCTAATTTAAATGGAAGAGATTTAGCTTTGTTAGCCTATTATTCCTTTTCAAATCACATCATTCAACTTCTGTAGGCAGAAACCTCCACTAATGCCTAGAAATGGCCTGAAACAGAAAAAAAAAAGTTCATTTTTTGATTTCTCTTTAATAGGCATTTTATTTCACTGTATTAGGTGATATTACCCACATTTAGAGCCAGGAAGAACAAAATATGTTCTCTAAAATCAAAAAGCAACCTAACAGTATCCATTCCCTCCAAATGGCCCGCTTCCCCAGAGAACTTTCTTTGACAGTATGTGAAGCTTCAGTTAAGTACAAAGAATTGTTCAGATGATTTGATCATTGTTCTTAAAACTGCAGTGTTTCATTTGGTTTCTTTCAATGTAGAAACTAGTTGGCACAAGGCCTTTTATGAATGGTGGGGTGAGCTCTATTGTTGACCAAACAATTGGCAGAACAAAGAGTGCTTGCATACTGATCGGCCATGGTAGAAAGAGAGCAACAGCTCTGGTATCTTCACAAAAAAAAAAGGAGAGATGTTCTCTAGCTTTCTTCCATATTATCGGTTAATTAACCACTTTAATTGTAAAAACTTCCCTGATTTTGAAGTGAAGCTGAGCAAAACGTTATCTCTTTACTAGTGGAAAATTTTATGTACAACTCACTAGACCAGAAAATGAGCATTCCAGAATTTCTTTTTTAGAGTATCAGATATTAAGTTCCTATGTAAAGAGGTCTACTGGCTGATTATAAAACAATAACTAAAAACACTAACAAGAAAAAAACTCTTGCCGATTCCTGACCTTATTCTGTTGACATGCATCTAATGAAAGCTCCATATTTGCAAGAAAAAGCCTTTTGCTTTGGCAATCATTGGCTGGCTCAAGTGCTTTTCATGAACTAAGTTTTTCTTTATGTCAATGGAAGACAGAAAAGAAGGAGATCTTAAGACCAAAAACAACATGTACGACCTCTGTCTGTGTGTGTTCTGCAAGACAGAAATGCTGCAAGTGACTAGCAAGGCTTGGAGTTGCCATGCAGCCCAGCAAAATGGTCCACTGAAAAGGCATGATGACCCACTTTCAACTACCAGCCTTTGCTGACCCTTTGTGGAATGAGAGGTTCTTCAAAGTTTTTGTTCTTTTCACCCTTTCACTTCTCATTTCCAAAGGAACAAGGCTGTCTCTCTCTTTCTCCTCTCTTTTTCTTCCTTTTTTTTCCCTCCATCATGCACGGAAGAAAGGGAGAGTGTTTCCTGAGACATTCTTTGTTTTAGTTAATTTTAAAGGCAATCTTCCCCCCTCTTCCGTTGCCTTGGAAGAATGATGGATCTTGCCATCAACAAAATTATGATATAATTCCTTAAGGAACTCAGTCTGATCAGAGTAATTCATCTATGAAAAACTGTACTTTATTTGTTACTCTTGGCAACTATGAAGGATAATAGTGTAATATTATACTAAATATTGCCACGTGCAATAGTAAAATACTGTTTCAGTCTCGCCAGCAGCGGTGTGCAAACCCCCTTCTGAGCTCAGGTTTGGATGTCGTGATTTAATCTAAATCTTTTGCTACTCCTTCTTCCAAAACCAACAGAGGTTTAAAGAGAGCTGAATTTTTATTGGAACCATTTGCTCAAACTAAGTTGCCAAAATAATTTAGTTAAAACTCGTGCTTTTATCTGGGTTAAAGTTGATTCCTGAGCTCCACAGAGGTTGAGGCATTTATTTTGTCTTCCTCTTTTTCGGTCCACCATGGAGTCTACAGCAGAGCTCTGCCAGATCAGGTTGTGTTTCCTGACTTCCAATGGGCACAGCTGAGCTTACCCATGTTCATGATTTTGCACAAGTGGTGGATAAACCTTCCTCGCTTCTCTTCCCTGCTATCTATCTGCTACAATAAATACTAAAACAGTTGGCTCCCAGGGTTCAGATTAAGCTAGCTGCAGTGGTGAAACAGTGCAAGTCCTGCCACTGATGCCGCTACAGCTGGCGTTAGTGTGACATCTCCTCTGCTGAAGAGTGACAGCTGCTGTGAAATGCAACACGGGGTGCTTGTCTCTCTTGGGAAACAAGTGGAAAAACACAAAACGACAGAATTTTGTGAGTGAGCTGGGAAAAAAATAACTTCATCTGATGCTACTTGAGAACTACTGTTTAAATTTCAGCCAATTCCAATAAAATGATACCACAGTCACAAACTCCTGCCAAAATATAATGCCATTCATAGTAACAAACACTGTAAGAACTAAGGAAGTACCTATTTCTTACTGTGTGCATTTTTGCATGTTGGTATATACTTTTTGTCAATGAGGTAAAACCAATCTTGTGAAACATCAAAATCGTCATATTGTGAGGGGCTTGGAGTCAAATGTCCATTTCTAAATCCATCCTCTGCAGTTAGAATCTCATTTGGATCCAAAAATGAAAGGTTT
>VZSV01000296.1:106496-122953 GCA_013398735.1 Nothocercus julius
TGGTTTCTATTCAGTTGCAGCAGAAATGCCATAGGTCAGAATGATACACTAAAGATGCTCTGTGGAAGCATGCCTTGATCTGGAATAGATTAAAGTTGGGTTTCAGTGTTAAAGTGAAACCAAGGAAAAGATTTGATGGTTCTTCTATGTTATATCCTGCTTTCAAGAGATCCTCACACAAAAGACTTCAAATCAATACTTACGCTGATCTTAAAACAGTACTGCAGTCTTCAAGCAGAAATTTCTGGAAAGTTAACTAGAGAACGAGAAATAAGGCATTCTCACTTTTTTTAGGTGCAATCCAGAATGAAGGCAGTAAGAATGAATGGGAATCAGAAACCAAACCATGCTGAAATACAAAATCGTATGAATTCAAGGTTCTACCTTGCGTCGTCACTTGAAAATATGTCTTATCCATTTTGTACCACTGTATATTTCTCAGATTACAAAAGATACAGCCTAGAGATACAAAAGTTACAACCTACAGACTTTCAATATGCATATTTTTAAGGCTAAGGAAGACTTAGCCTTTTTTCCTTCTTTGCCTTGGGCTGCAACAGTGTAATATACTGCACATCTTGAGGTGATATCTGATCTGTCAAGATCACTGGTTTGTCACTGGTTTGACAAAATTTCAGAAACCTTTATTACAGCTGATTGAGAAGTATGTGTCCCAATAAAATCCTGACAGCTCAACAGCTCTTCTTCTAAATCAGAGAGCAATCTTAAACAATAAAAAATATAGGGAGACTTATATAAAGCAGAAATTTGGAAACACTGTTCTGCCATTTTTAATCAAAATGAACAGCAATCCTAAATAAGAACATGGGCTGAATCTAGTAACTGCCACAGCTTCAGCTCTAGGCTATTCTAGCTATAAAACCTATATTAAGTATACAAGAAAAAAAATAAAAACACCTGATATATTTAGTTTTCTTCCAGCAATGTACAAAGTAGGGCTGAAAGGGACCAGCAGGATCTGGTGGCTACCATTCAGTGGCTGCCATTTTTGTTTTTAGCTATTTTAAGAGCTTTGCTTTATTGAAGAGAGGACAGGCTCTTTTTTAAAATGAAAGACTCAAAGCTAAACAGAATGAGAATGACAAAAATGACAAAAATCCTTTAGCCATTGATGGCAAAGAAGAAAAGAGGCTCACCCTTATAACCAGCTGCATTGGTTTTCCAGTCATTAGCATTCAGATGTCCTGCACGTGAAGTCCTTACAATAATATGCTGTATGTCTCTCCAGGTCAGAAATGGACTATGGAGAAAGGGAAAGACAAAGTGAAAAATCAGACATATTCTATACAAACGGAGAGATAAAAGGTCATGCATGCTAAAAAATATCCAAACCAAATGAAGTTGTCTTGTCTATGCTCCCTTCAAAATAATTTTCTAATTTTACAGCAGGACTGTATTCAACTACTTATACAGTTTGGACTTTTGCATTAAGCAGAGTATAATGATACACAAGTAGTATTCCACTATAAGAAACTTCCAATGCTTTGCTAAGCAAAGGAAGATAAAGGAGTACATTTCAACCAGATGTAGTTTGTATGATTATCAACTATGGTACATGGTTACCTACATTGACCAAAGAAAAAAAAAAGAAAGCCAAATGATGGTTCACTGAACAACTTTAATAAATCTTAGTAATTACACCCTCAAGTTGGCAATTTCTTTAAAGTTTCAACTTCTAATTCAAATGTCTCTGTTGTTATTCCCTTGAATATTACCTTGAACCTTGGAATTCACTGCAGCTGTGAACACAACACCAATATGAATAGTTGCACAAGAAGTGTTCGATAGGAGAGATGTAAATTACTTTAACAGAGTCTTAATAACCTGTCTGCTGGGATAATGTAAGATGATGCTCTTTGCATCCTCACTATGAAGTTATTACCTATTTATCTTGCAGTAACAGGGGAAATCTGTAGGGACTGTAGTTTTCTTACTGCTCTTGGATCCACGGTCAAAGATCCCAAGGAGAATTATTTTCTTAAAAGACCACTGAAAGAAGTATGGCCATAGTAGGGGCCTTTTTGCCTTCTGCTTCCAATTCCTCAGCTTTTCTCATCATTTGGTAGCACATGAAGAAGAACACCATTCCATTTAAAGAGTTAGTTAGTGGAGAGAATGGAATGGGTGACTAAACAGCTGACAAGAAACAAGCACTCTAGCTCACACTCCTAGAACCCCCAGTCACTCAGCATCGTGCTCCTAGTGTCCTTAAAGTATCATTATCTGCCTGTGCTGTGCTCAACAGCACAGCTCCACACAGCTGTTAGGATGAAGACAGATCAAAATGAAATTTATCAGGCTCATGTTAGTTGTCTACACGGCCCAGAAATAAAGAGTCACTGAAAACCTGGAAGAACTTAGTTCAATGCCTTAACGTTTTCTGTGTCATATAGAATGAGAAGACACTAGGGCTGGCAGACAAAAGACTTCTTTCAGGTGGTTGTTTTTAGGGCACAAAGACCTATACCCAGGCACTTCTCTCCTGCCACATGTTTCCCTGGCTTCACTCACAGCTGGAAACTCCTCAGTTTCCCTGGCTTCACTCACAGCTGGAAATTGTGGGAAAGTATGAGCGTGGGGAAGTGTGAGCGTGGGGAAGACCAGCCACGACTGATCTGAGTGGGCCACTTCCTGGAGCAAGGGGAACATTGCTGTTACACTGACACATGGTCAGGTCACTAGAAATTTCAATGAGAAATATCTCTGGGAAGCAGCCATGGCGCAAAAGGAAACTTCCACAAATATCTGATTCTTCTATGGGCTGTCATGGAAAGACAGGGATATTTCAGTCATCTCCCTGTTGGATGTGCTAAATGTTGTGCGGGTTGCCTCGTTGCCCCAGCAGTGTTTTATATCTTCCAGATTTCTTTTTTTTTCCAAAATTCGTGGAAATACTTGAGGAATCTGTGTTGTACGGCACTTAACTACGGAAGCAGAGTCTTCTCCTGTGAGATGAAATCAAGCTAGTGGGAAAAAGCAATGAATGGATGTGATAATGTAATGGAATGAGCACTTTCTCTTTCTTTCACCTGTGTAAACTCAAGTTTTTAAATGTCAAATTTTACCTTCCACAAACTAGAACTTCAGGAGAAGGCAATAGGGGCACAGAAGTTATTGCAAAACTGCAATGAACCTGTTCCTAGGAAATCCTGCCTCTTTCATATTTCCAGTGATCTTAAAGACAAATATTGATGGTCTTAACCAAAAGAAGCTTATGTGCCTGGATGCAATTACAACAAATGAAACACAGTTACATTTCAGAACTATGGTACAAAATTCTACATAATGGAGAAGAACTTGGGATGTAAAGGCATTCACTCACATAACTAATTTTTGCACATTTTACTTTTCAGTAACTACATAATTCTCCAGCTTGAAATCCAGTATTTACTTAAAAATCTCAGACTGCTGTTATGCAGCAAGGTTGAACAAGACAATCCAAAGTAGGGTACCACATGTTTTTACCACACATGCTTTTCTTGCTTCCCTTGCAGTAGTACCATTTTAGTTCTGAGACTACACTTTCCCTCACAGAACATTACCCTGTAGATTCATGAGGTCTATGCTAAGATGATGTAAACTGGCCTTCATAGCTACGGTTGGGATATCACAGGAAGTGGAGCTGGAATAATCTGAAGAAGGATAATGATTTATATGTGAATCTCTTATTTATTGCATACAGATTTTTTCTGATACTTCTTTTTAGCTGTATCACTTTGTTGATTTCCCTTCTATATCCGTGCATAAAAGGAATGTGAGTACTTTCATGTTTAAATTATTCTTCAATGACAACAGAGAGAGACAATGCCTACCAGGCCCGAACATTTGTTAATACATTAATATGCTCATAGATAAAGGCTTTTCTTTCTTTAAGGCGAAATCTCTCACGCTAGCAGCTGGACTATGATGACAGAAGCTGTGTATCTGCTAAGCTGGAAAAAAAAAAAGAAACGCAAAAAAAGGAAATGTCATGGAATGTAATGAGCATTAAGAGCTTGTAATATAGGGTATGCTTGGACAGTCATGTAACATGTTTCAAGAAAAAAAAAATCAGTAACATTTTATACGAGATCAGGAATTTCAGGAGGAGTCTGTGTAAAGTCTTAAGAAAACATGTTTCAGGCCTTCAAGAAGACCCCTAGGAATCCCAAGAGCTGCATTCTTTATAATCTGGAATCTAAACAATCTGTTATTCCATAAAGCAAGCTGTCCATGCGCCTGGCGAAAAATAAAGTACTAAAATACTCTTCTCAACTTTAAAAGGAGAGAGTCAAGATACAACACATTCAACTAATATTTAAAAAGAGATAGAAGAGAAAAGATACAGGGATATAGTAGCCTCCACTTAATAGTACTAAACTCTCTTAAATTGGAATTAAGCCAGAAAATGAGATTAGGTTTCAAAATCACAGTTTACTTTTAGAAACAAAAAAACACAGAACATCTTGAAATGGAACCATTTGCCATTTTATCTGCTATCCTTATCTAATCATAAAAAATAAGTCAAGAATTTCTGAAGCAGAAAGCTTCTGATCAAAGGTCTGATTTCCAGGCCACAGAAAAGGTATATAGTTAAATCAATCTGCCTCTCATACTATCTCCACATCTGTCTGCTTATTACAGAAATCATGAGATACATTTTGTTTATGTTTTCTTCTTAAGGAACAATAGTGTGGGAATATTTATATCTAGAGATTTAACAATGTAAGAACAATACTCAAACTGATTTCTGGAGTGTAGAATCTGACCTTAATTATACAAAAAATTGAGTTATTGCCAGATTGAAATTTCCTCTCTACAGTAGACACTTCATTTGAAACAAAAAAGGTCTGTAACTGTTTGTCCATTTTTTTTTTCAGAAACTGAAAAAAAAAAAAAAGGAATGAAATCAAAATAGCAGTTCATTTGGAGAAAGAAGAGGGTTTTTGGTTTTTTTTAAACAGGACAGACAAGCAGCCAATTTTTAAAGCATCTGGAAAAATCAGAGAATTGTCCAAAAATTTGTAAAACATGTCAAAATTGGAGCTTAAATGAGCAAACAGTTGTTTGCTAGCCATGTGGGCCAGAGATCCAGACAAGATGTCATTGATGTTAATTGATTTACCACTTGATTAATCTCAGAAGAATTAATAGCTAAACATCTTGAAATGAGTAAATGCATTAAGAGGAACAGTACTAACTCTGCTTGATAATGGATTGATTTCAAAAAATTTCCTTCCAAGAAAAAAATTTTTCAGTGTCTCATCTGGAATTGCCTTGGGATTGTACATACCAGACAATACTCAAAATCGTACTAGAATAAGCAGAAGTGAGAACAATTAGATTCAAAAGCTTTGTCTAACAACCAACAAGTAATGAATGTCATGTCATAGAATCATATCATAGAATCATAGAATGCTTAAGGTTGGAAGGGACCTCTAGAGATCATCTAGTCCAACCCCCCTGCACACGCAGGGTCACCTAGAGCAAGTGGCTCAGGACTGCGGCCAAGCAGCTCTTGAAGGTCCTCAACAAATTATTTATACTCTGAGGTATTCTCTCTTTTCCAAGCTTCTTAAAATGTTTGTTAAACAAGGTATATGAGAAGAAATGAAACAGGACAAGTGCATTAAGTTATATTACAGTAATAGTCATTTGAGATTTAACTGTATCTTTAAACAGAAAAAAAATATAATTATTCCAGCTACTCAGAAATAGTAGGTCATTATTTCTGGCCAAATCTGATTTCTTCATTACACAAGCAGTTTCCCTCATGACAGTGGGGCTAATCCTGGAAAAAAGTAAGGAATTCAGGCGCTATCCTTTTGTATAATGATTCAATGACTAAAATAACCATTCGAAATAAATAATCGGTGCAAGAAGGACAATTAGCAAAAATATCACTGAATGCAATAATGATACAAATGAGATCTTGCATTTTTAGCAAAATGAATAATGATTGCTGTATTATCTTCACAAATAGTAGTTTGAGCATGATGATGATGGTCCCTTTGAAAATATATTTTTTGTCAAAATAGGCAAGGCTGACAGGCATTTCTGGAAGATTTTTTTTTTTTGCTTTTTTCCAAACAATCAAGAGAAAAAAATAGCACTACAGGATTCCAGGTGGCACTTCAGAAATTTCTAATTTCTGCAAGTAATTTCTGATTCCCTTTCAATTTCACTGACTTAGGGCCATTTGAAAGAAAGCCAGGAGAAACTCAAGTTTGGCTAAAGATAAACTTTTCGCAAAAAAACATAGTGGTAGTTGAAAATACCATAAGAGAAAAGTCAATTATTAGGAGTATTGAGGACATGTGCGATGGATCTCTAAAGACATGAATGGTTAATGATATTTGGGGAAAATATCTTTGTAGAATCCAAACTGCTCTTGGTGACCTTTTACACCGATTGTCGTATTTCTCCTCCTTTCCTATGTGAATCTTAACTGAAGCCCTGGAGAAAGAAAAGCAATGGTATGGCTCTGGAAATAGGATGTTGACTAAAACTCACTATATGTAATTTAAAGTAAATACATTCTAAAACGCCCTCACATTCACCAAGAATCAGTGTGGGAAGGCTCATTGATCTGGACTCCCAACAGTCACTGACAAAATTTAACTTCAGTGTACTATTAATATATGGAATATTAATATCATTAATCTTAATTACTAATCTTAAATACATACACTTTAAGCATCTCAAACACATACATTCTAAAACTTCAGAAGTTTTCTTTTTAAAGCTATATCTTTTAAATTTCTTTTCAAGGTTCTAACAGTTGCCTTTACAACATCATGTTCATCAATTTACGTCTGGATCCACTTTATGCCATTCAGCTGATGTTAGTGCAACATCTTCATAGTTTCCAAAGAGCATTGTAATCTTTCCATGTGACACTATTTAAAGGCTTTTGGATTGGCTACAATCATCTTTTGATTTTAATATCGATTTTTATAAAAAGATTCATGACTATTGGTGTTCAGTGTATACACTGACGATCTGTCCTACTTCATTTTTTTTTACAGTACTCTACAGAGGATAACAAAATTCTTCCTACAAATAAACAACAACAAAAAGTGGAGAACTTAGAGGTGATGACTGATAGTTCTTAAAACAAACAAACAAAAACAAATAAAAAAGTGCTCGTAAAATTGTTCTGAAGGCTCTGAAAACAGGAGACACTGGTATGCACAGGAATGGTGAGGATCCTGATGCAAGAAACAGGATGTAATAGACATGACATGGGACTGAGGTGAAGAGGGAGAGGAAAAAAATCAATAAAGGTCATCTGAATGCAAAAAAATGGGTATGGTGTCTTCCAGGATCAAACTAATTATTTAATATGATAATTAAACTAGATTAATCATTTGCGTCAAAGTATGGATCCTCAAACCTTTCAGAGTTAATTTTGTTTTGTTAATCCTTTCAGAAGAATACAGACATACTTCTTGTCTTCTTGCTCTTCTGTTGCACAGATAGGTTCTGATTTGTGTACATAAAAGTTTTTGTTGTTTTGGGTCAAAGCTTTTATATGATTTTTACTTAAAAATGGGAATATCTAGCTTAATTTTCAATAAAAATAAACTGATTTGCTTCTCTGTGCTGTGTTTTCATTAATTGCTTTAAGCAGAGCAGAGCAGTAAGAGAACTAGAGGTGCTAGAGCTGGTGAATACCATTTTTTTCCTTCAGCACTTTTTTCAGTGCAGCTCTATGGACTGATGGTCTTTTGTTCTGGGCCTCGTAAAACCTTATGCATGCTTGACATATTCTAGCTTTGCTTACAAATGTAACAGATTCAGTCTGTATTTTGACCAAATTCCAAAATCGATGTTTAATAACTTCACCTAACTTCCAAAGCAGTAGCAGACTCCGTCTTTATTCTTCCACACATGATGTATTTCTGAAAAGTGGCCAGTTATGCTCCTGAAAGAGCAAGTGTGCTATTTTTAGCCACAGTGACTCACAGAATAGAGCTGAAAAGCAGAGAAGCCAAAAAAAGTTTTGCTAAAAATGTATTAATAATTGATAATATTCACACATATTTAATCAATAGCTCTTTGCTGCAAAAAAAGAAAAAGTGAATATGTGCATCCAGTTCATTAAAGCTCTCACTTTAATTTTAAGGAAGATGGGTGGTCTTTTAGCTTTCTTTTTCAGGGAATAAGAGTCTAAAGTGCCCCCTCAAAGGAATCAAGAAAAAGTGCAGTTGTACTGTGACATGATGAATATACTCCTTTGGACTAACAGAAGGATGGATAATCAGACATTTTTGTACCTGTATCAACTCAGCAGTGCACACAGTGATGGCAGAGTCCAGAGCCTGTAGAGCACTGTGCTTTCCCCAGGTGCAGAAAACAAGAATCACCAATAAGAAAACAATGAGTGATGCATCTGCATCTTGATGACTTTCTGAGGAGACAGGTATCTGCTACACGTTCTTGACTGTACCTTCTCTAGAGGAAGAATGAAATGGGACTACTCACAAAACGTTTGGAATGAGAAAGTGGAAGCAGTTACAATGAAACTCTGGGTGAGCTGTCAGTTTCAGAATAAATGTTACTGTACATCTGGGGAGACCTTGCACTACCCTAGGGTAATATGGGGAACAATGAGGAGAATGGTGTCCACACTATTGATTTCATCTGTCTAATAAGTCCATTATTCCTGTGCTACTCGTAATACAATAGAGCTACAATACTCTGTTTAAAGGAGACTCAATGGAAGCCTGCAGGGACACTTGTTTTTTTCTTTCTCTTGCACTTGTTTCTTTTCTTTCTGCAGAAATGCAGACAAAAAAGAGCACCCCCCTGTTCTGCAGGCTGATATGTGAACAGCCAGCAGAACTCTGAAGAGCAACTTCAGCAAAAACTCTAGTCAGCCTTGAAAAGCTGAGGCTGAGGAACGCAGAGTGAACCAAGAAACTATAGGAAATGAGCTGCCAAACTCTTAAAATCTTCAACAGAGCACATGACAACCGAGATTTTTCAAAAGCTTATAAAGGGAAAGGCATTGTTTGGCAATGGAACAATGGCTATCCACTTCTACTTCTAGCTATTGCCCCAAAGCTTAGACATACTAAATCTCAACGAAAAAGTTCATCAACTGAACAAAGACCTAGGCAAGGCTGATGGACTTAAAATGATAGCCTTTCACCTTCTCTGTCACTGGAATCCTATATAGAGAGGTCACCTGAAAGCATTTCCATAGGTGGCTTCAACTTGCTTATCACCTTTAGTCCATTATATTCACAGACAAACTTCTCATAATTGGGACAAAATTCTCTCCAGACTTTGAAGACACCAGAGGTATGCTCTCTGTACTATACCTAAGTAGCCAGTATACTGCTTTTCTGTCCTCTTGATGGAGCTTCAGTAAGAAAATCAATCAATATGGTGCTGCAAGTATCTGGTCAGAAATAAGTCTCTTCCTGTGACATTCCTGACCCTTTGCAATTCAAACTCAGGTTGCCTTTCATCTCCGTGATTATATTCAGTTTTAATGCCTTTTAAAAAAATGGGGTGCTTTGTCCCTCCTCTGAATGGATCAGCGCTATCAGAGCTCAGTGAAATTCTTTATCTCTTCTCGGCACTACTTTGCTCCTGCCTCACCCTTGTTTGGGAAGGGACCAGTGAAGTATGCAAGCTCATCTGGAGAGAGTCACGCAAGAAAACACTGAAACTCTCCAGAGCTCTGCCACAGAGAAAAGGCAGAAAAACAGCAGATTAATACTTCCATTTCAGGTGTTATTTCTAACTCACGTACATACAGTTTATCATATCATGGATTGGAAAACATGCACTGGCTTATCAATAGTGGAACATGCAGTTCACTTGAGGATGGATAATTTATTCTTTTGGCAACACTGAAGCAACATAAGACTTTTTTCTTTGGATTCTCGATAGCAACATGGCACAAAGCCCAGTGGAAAAGATGCATCATACTGAGTCTCACTCCCGGCTCTGATTTATCCAAATCCCAAATCCAAATCTTTTATCAGTGAGTGGTCTTTTCGATATCAAGAGTAGATGGCAATATGTATGGCAAACAGTTTATTCTTAGAAATAATATCACTACCTATCTGACTTAAACACTTTACAATTGTGTCGTAACTGTTGGTTTACAACTGGCAAAATTCAGCATTGTATAATTAATACGAAAAAGGTGTAATACACAAGCAAGAAGCACGTAAGGGGATACCAGATTCACTGGGAACTGATCAGATAAAACAAGTGACTACCTGAATACTACAAGAACCCACAGAATATGAAGATTATGAAATGGCTTCTTTGTGTTTTCATAAGGCCCCAACAGGATTCCTAACAAACATTTTAAAACTCAGTTGCACTGTGGTTCCTGAAGGAAAACATGCCATTACATATTCCAATACTAGACTGAAAAAATGACTCAAAGAAAGGTGTGTTCACTCTAGATTAAGATGGGTTCCAAAGTATCACCTATTCACCATTCCTATCATATGGGCCTTATCAAAGCAAGAAAGTGGCAGGTCGGAGCGGCAATATGTCTTGCTCATTTTCCACTGGTTTAATGTATCTTTGCTTGTCAGTTAAAGCAATCTCTTGACCGTTCAAGCTCACAGAGGGGCCAGTATGAGCCCCCCTGAAGTCTCCCAGGAACAGAAGTTAGCTTCTCTTGAAAATTGGCTTTTTTTGTTCAAAACTCTTTCACTGCATAGCTTATGGCATCTGCTCTTTCAGCATGAAATAAAACTATATATTATCCCAGAAATATTCAAAAAGTGTTCAGAACTAAGTGCTCCAATTTGCTGCATGAAAAGCATAATTAACATTCTAAAACACTTTTCAAACTAATCTTAAAAGAAACTCATATAAATATTAGTGTTACTAGCACAGATAATAATACAGTATTTAAGGAAGAATCTATGTAAAGACAGGCTCTATTTGAATGAAAACTATTTCCAGTTAAGCTCTTAAACTGAATCATAAAGTCTTTGTCCTTTATATCCTATGTACTTTTACAAGTATGGGAGAAAATATTTCAAAAAGCTTTAAAATTTCTTTTTTGTATGCTTTTTTTTTCCTTTTTAATTCCTGTCTTTTATTTAATACCATCTAACTCTACACATATCACAAGAGAAAATTAATACTCAAATATTCAAATAAATAAATGAATAAATAATGCAATTCAGAAACTGCTTAAAATCAACTAAGTATATTTCACACTTGCAAATCCATGACATTAAGATTAAATAGATTACAAAATGATCTATCATTTAACTAGAGTCAGTGTTACCACTATGGTAAGTATGAATCCAGGCTAATTTACAGAAGAAAAAAATAACAACAGGGAAAAACTGGAAATACTTCTCTTAGATATTTTTTCTCTTTTTGCATTTCTGGCTGGTGGCTTTATTCAGAAGGTTAGTTGTAAGTATTCATAGACAAGGGAAGTTAGTAAATGGCATGCAAATGAGGCAGTGAAATGCATGAGAAGCACATTTATGTTATCATTAATATAATTTGAATCTATTCAGATACTAAGAGATGTGGAAATAAGTGAGAAAGCTCTGTTTGCTGAAATTCAATACAGCNATTTTCAGCCTGGAGTCTCGTAACATGGAACAGAGCACTTCAAACACAAAAACTGACTAGGATATATATATACACGTACACATTCTGCCTCCATCAGTACATGTGAAGCTTCAATACATTCTTTTCTTTGTTCCTAAGATATCTGTTATCATAGCAACTATCAATTTAAAAACGAAAAACCAACAAACACTAATCCACAGGCAGTATCCTGGCTTTCTCAATAATACACTCGCCAAATTACACCTAAAACAAAGGCTGTGTAAAGTGAAAGCTTCGCGGTGTCTATTAAGACATCAGAGTCAGCAGTAGCTTATCTGTAGGTATTTTGTGCAATAATTCCTTTAAACGTTCAGTTATAGCAAAGATTTGTCAGAAAATGTGCACAAAATGGCATATAGAGATACAAGCTGCAAATTACAATGTCAATTAATTAATAAGTAATTATAAAAGCTTTCAGCAGAATGAAGTTTTAGCACATACAATTTTATCTATGTAAGCAGATTACTTAGAATAAGCTTAAGTATTTTTACAACTGAGACTAAGAAGAGATTGAAAAGAATGCTTTCTGAAATAGTAGCATTACATTTTTTTTCAAATAGTTTTCTTTCTAACCATTGCACTGACAAAATCTAATTATAATGATAAAAGTGCTACACTATTTAAGATTATATTCATTTTTCAATTACGATCACTTATTTTCACAACTGTAACTCAGCAGCAAAAGCATGTTTTGTGTTGAATATCAGCCCATGGCTTCTTCAAAAAAGCAGCAATAAAATCGCAAACATAAACCTGCGTCTATTGGTGACATATACTTTGAAGTGACCATTGTGCACAAAACTATTACTTTCTTCAAAGAAACTGATAGGAAACTGTCCTCAGAATTTAACAGAGCTGATCTCTTAGCATTCAGAATCTGAATTCAAGCAGGACTTGGGGTGCAGCACTACACCTTAGACCTGCATGTATCATTCAATGCAGCATACAACACTGCAAAATGATCTGAAGCACAAATTACTTGATAAATCTCCAGTATTTCTGCTATTCCATAAAGATGATATTAATATATATTAGACACAAACAGAAGAAAAATCCTTCAGTTGACAAAATGCCTTTGAAATAGAAATTTTCTGTGCTAAAGGTAAAAGGACTGAGAAACTACATTTATCTATGTTTTTTTAAGGTGGAGGTGTGGAACTTAATGCATTAGAAGAGATAGACTTTTCATTTCAACACACACAGATTGTAAATTTTTATTTTCTATACTGTGTTCCTTTGTGTTCATACTAGCCTAACAATGTCCCAGTAGGGTTTTTACATTCAAGAATGGATGCTGCAAAAAGGAGCCTCATAAATGTGAGCAGTAACCTACAGCAGCCTGCAGAGCACAGCAGATCCTGGGCAGCACTCTGAAGGTACCTTAAGCCACTGTGAGGATACCTTAAGCCATTCAGTGGAAACTACTTGTGCTCAGCACCATTTCAAGTTATTTCAACACCCTGAGTACTCTGCCTTCATCACCATGGTGCCAGCTTTCCCCCATGTAAGGTGAGCGCGCTGATCTTTCCTGACTTTATAAGGGTACTGTGAATTTCAAATACACAGAGCGTCTAAAGCACTTTGAGATCCCTGGAAAAAAGGTGCCAGATAAGTGCGAAAAATCCATCTGTATGATTAATAATTTATTTTTCCAGAGTATAGCTCAGATCTTACTTTGCTTCCAGTGCCAGTGCAATGATGCCTGCAGCCATAGGTGCAGAGGCTGAGGTTCCCGTATGGCTGTCTGTGCAACGCTGCCTCAGGTCTGTGGTGATCTGGAAGAAATTGAATGTGCGAAATTTAGAACACAGCTTCAGAAATCAGAACAGGTTTCATTTGCTTGAATGAGCTGCCTGTAAGCAGAGGGTATTTTCTTCTTCCATCACAAAGGAGGAAAAAAAGCCTTCTGAGTACATGTTTTTAGATGTTCATTTTCTGCTCAGTGCTCGAAGACATTCGTGAGCTTGCAGAAGTGTTCTCTGTATCGCACTGAAAACATAAGTTAGTCTCTTTTTTTTTTTTAAGGCATGATCAACAAAAGACGTGTAAACTCAGAAAACATGCACAGGGTTTGTAACAGAATGGTTAAAACTCTGCTCTTCTATTACTTTGCATTTATAGAGCACTTCCCATCCAAGAATCTCAAAGTGCTTTACAAATAGGGATGAACTGAACCTCACAGTGTTCCCAACATACAGCTTCATTACGACCATTTTTAAGACTGTAAACCAGAGGAATGGATGGGCTAATGGGGTTACCTCAAGTTACAGTGGAAGTACGTGGCAGAACTGAATGCAGTTACTCTCATGTTAAGTGCTGCCTTTAATCCACAGTCCATTCCCTCCTTCCTTCCTCATGCAATAATTCACATGAAATTAAGCAACAACTCATTTGAAAATCCTGATGTAATCACAAATTTTGCTTAGAGATCTCCAGCCAGTTAGTTATTTGGAGCTCTACATTGTTAAATATTGCTTAATTATATGCTATTACAGACTTCAATATATGAGCTCAGTGCCTCCATAAAGCCATCACATACAACACTAACTACAAAGTCACAGTACTTAGTGTTCAGGATGCTCCTACCGCATAAAGAATTTCAGGTAGATACTTTCTGTAAGGCAATAAATCACACACAAAAATGTATTCACTCTGAAGCTGTTTCTTTCAGGCAAGATTAACCTCAAGTGATTCTGCTCTAAATTTTGCTTTCTGGAGAAGTGGTTACTAGCAAGACCTAGGCACTGTAGACAAGAAGTCAGGACCACCTGACAGCTACTCAAGCAAAATCTATGCAGATATTTCCATTTAATATAATTCACTGGTTGCAACATAGACACACACACACAGATGGGGGGAAGAAGTGGATCACAGGTGAGTGGGAACCAAAGCATACAAAAAGTCCAAGATGTGTAAAAATATCTTTTTAGTTTCAGAACTGGAAGCTACTTGAAATATGGTCTTGAAAAACAGCCACATACCATCTGAACACACTACAAACAATTACAATGTGGGTGGGACACACAGATTTTATAAATACCCATTCATAATATTCAGTAGTGTATATATATTACATATTTGGTATGAGGCTGCTGAAAGTTCTCAAGACAGGTAAGTACGTGCAGGTTAGCACATAGGACTTAGATAAAAAAAGCCAACAGGACCAATGAAGTGATTGTTGAAAGCAAGTAGTGACTGAGTGAAACAAAATGGAAAGTTCTAGAAGTTGAAAAACAAGGATCAAAGCATATACAATGCCATACCCTTAACATATGTCATATTCTTCATGGATGCTCACGCCTAAGAAGAACTCATATTTCTTCATCTCTTACCTCTGCTCCTATCAATTGTTCATAAGTCTGGACAAGGAAAATTCATGGAAAACCTGAAACATGTACCATACACTCCCTATGCTAAGAGAAAGAGCAGGAACTACCCTATGACTACACTCCTAATGTGTGAAGATGAGGTTTTGGAGATGAGATGGAAATGGTCAAGGCTTACAGGACGATGCACATACAATATCCAAAATGCATGAAGGCATTAGGTATCTTGTCTGGAGAACCAATGTTTTAAGCAAACGATGGGCAATGGAAAGGAGACCAGAAAGAAGGAGGGCGGAAAGAAGGACTAGTCCATACTTGTCCCATTCCTGGCCAAGGAACTTGCCAAATTCCCTGCCAGGAAGTGGTGTTTCCTGCCCGCTTTCCAAGAGGACTGAAGGATATCAGTTCAGGCAGGAGGAAGCACTTCCAAAACCGCTTTGCATGCCACAGGACAACACAGCATCATCCTATCTCTGTTTCTCCTACTCTGGAAGAAGAACACTTCTCAGTTTTAATTGCCCTGTACCTACAGAAATCAAGCATAATAAAAGCATGATATCTCTTTATTCTGCAATGTAGTCTCATGTCTCAAGCAGACTCTGTGGCAGCAGTCCGGACTACAGCCCCTTATGGCTGTCTTGTGCACAGCAAACATTTCAGTAGGAAATGTGAAAAGAAAGCTTCCTAAGTGGAAATCCCATTTCAGCCACTTCAAAGGGAAGTTACTGACAGGAGCTGAGATGGTTAGGTGAAAATTACCTCAAAGGCGTGCTTTTCAGCACTATGGATTCATTGTCAGGGACACCTTATGTCTATAGCTCACAAAAAAAAAGTGAACAGGACCACCAACAGGCGAGCAAATTTTGAGAAGAAAAATGATGCTTCAACTTCCAGAACAGCGTGAAGGCAACATCATTAATCACAAAAAAGAAAGTATGTAACATTTGACAGCCCCGTGAAGCTGTCATTACTGTCACTGTGAGGAGCTGTCATCCCTTTTAACTGCATGGAGAGGAGCAGAAATTTCTGAATCTTTTGTTGAACACAACACATTTGTATGCTTCTAACAGTGCAACAAGTGTTGATCTTTGAAAATGCTGATTGGATTACCCATGATCAGTCCATGTAATAATTTTGTGGCCCTGAGTTAAATCTACCCCTTCTGAATCAACTAGATTTGACTAAAGGCAGTGATGCTTCTGGTACTGGTGTTTTTTAATCAACGAGAGATTAACAGCCTTGATGAAAGTCAAATAAAAGTTGGAGCAATCATCAAAACGTAAAGTAATATCTGCCATATGTGGAAGTTGGGCAGCTTTCAGAAAATGCACAGATTTACTAAAGAAAAACTGTAGAAACACATCATAATAGTTTTAGTATAAGCAACTTGCTCTAAAGATTTAAGGAGATGCTATTCCTGAACAGTTATTATTAAGGCTGTACCATCAATCTTCTCATAGTTTCATCTATTGAGAGGTTAATGACTTAGGTCAAAAATAGGATTTTCCTTAGCAGAGA
>VZSV01000296.1:145635-180358 GCA_013398735.1 Nothocercus julius
CTGAAACACCAGAAGTTCCACAGGAACTTAAGGAAACATTTCTTGCCAGTGAGGGTGCCAGAGCCCTGGCACAGGCTGCCCAGAGAGGCTGTGGAGTCTCCTTCTCTGGAGACCTTCCCAACCCGCTTGGCCGCAGTCCTGAGCCACCTGCTGTAGGTGACCCTGCGTGTGCAGGGGGTTGGACTAGATGATCTCTAGAGGTCCTTTCCAACCTTAATGATTCTATGATTCTAATGCTCAGACCTTCAAGTGCAGAGCTTTAAAATGCTTTCCATCCAGTCCTATATAGTGGAAAGAGGTGGGAGCACTGGAAGATCAGGAATTCCCTGATCTATATAGCAGGCAGGAGAGTAAAAGGAAGAACTGAAAATTGGCCTCTGATATCGAAAGTTCTTCTAACAGCTTGTTTCCTTCTGCAGTCTTACTTCTTTGACAGTTATTTATTAAAGAAAATTGAAAAGGTCTTAGTTTTTTCTCACAGGGATGCTGGAGATTTTGTGCATTGTATTATTGAAGCTCTCTGGACTATAACACAGAGCCACTACAATAGTACAAACTACTAGAAAAATTTATATGCAAGTTATAAAAAGGGCGTATGTTCTTGGAGACGAGGCATACACTCTGAAAGAAATGAGTGAGTGTCAATTTCTTTTTCAGATTCCACCTATTTCAAGTATGAAATCAGGCAAAACTCAACAACAAAAGAAAGAAAAGAAGGAAGAAATAAAAACAGTCAAAGGCTTTTTCTTCGTAGTTTCATAGCAATTCAAATTTGATGATGTGGCAGTGCTGTGCAAAGCAGCATTTTCTGGGCTTAGTTTTTCTTGCAGAATTACATCATTACCTCAGTTTTAAAGGACACTGAGGATGATGTATTCCAATCGACAATGAAGAAAACTAGATGAAACTTCAGAAAGGATTGAATGCCTAGCCGGTGTGGCATGAAAATCTATTTTTTGTTTTACATAAACAAAGCTTTTCTTCTTTCCTTAAGAATATGAATCTTTCCCATGCTTTGCACTGGCACGTACCAAGGCATGTTCACCCTTATACCTGCACACAAGAGCGGATCTAGGAGACACACTTTGATGCCAACCTACCTTTCTGATACCGTTCTCAAAGGCCTGACGTGCTAGAGAAGCAGGTCCGTCCACAGTCTTACCATCATCATCAGGCCCCCAGCTGGCGCTGTAGATGTGGATGTGCTGCGGATTAAGGCTCAGAGACTTTGCCTCGACCATGTCTGTCACGTCCCCATCCAGCATCCGTACGCCTTTGGAACAAAAGACACAGTGAACAGGGTGACCAAACCCCAAGTGCCTTTCTTTCAGAGAAAATTGCCATGTAGGACATTGGACTGAGTGATCATAAGGATCCCTACCACTGTTAACAAGTCTATCATTTTGCACAGGTGTTTATGAATAGGTAGGGATATTTTCGTCTTTCATCAAGTTCTAAGAATTATCCATTCACAATTATCTCTCATTATCATTATCTATCATTATATCTTCTGTATAACCTTTGAATTTTACCAGCAAGCTTTAATGCTACAGAAAATATAGAAAAAGCCTTGAACCCTGAAATGTTTGTATGTCACATATGCTTTTCTTTTTCTTTACTGCAATGAAACTGCAGCACTTAATTTGAGACATTCATCGTCCTAAGTATGCTGACAGACGTAAACACGGGATCTCTGTTGATAGATAAACATGGGATTATTCTTTCATTCTATGGGGCTGCAAAGAGGAAACCAGGGAGAAAGCTCTTGTGTACAGATGGATTACTACATGCAGTAGCAAGGGGATTACAGAAAGTTACTGACAATACCTTATGTGTATGTATTATTCAACGTTGAACTACAATATCGTGAGCACCTTCTGCTATACAGAAGGGGCTTTTTAAAGATACAATTCTGCTTTGTAAAAAAAAAAAAAAAAAAATCTGTTAATGTGGGTTTTGATAAATCAGTGTGCCAGTAAAAGGAGTGGCACCATGATGTTCTAAGCTCATAAGATATATAAAATGGGCTATATATATAAGATATATAAAATGGGCTTCCATTTGAAAACTGAGAATATCTTAAAGTTGTTTTTTAAATAAGCTTAACATTTTGATGGAATTTAATCCTGACTGAGAAACTCCTGACAGCAATCTTAACTCAGATAAGAAAGAAGATCGTCATACATTTAGGTTGACATTCAATCAAAGGCATAAAAGAAATTAAATAATAATTAACAGGAAGCTTTATGATAATAGAGAATAATGACACAATTAACAAATTTGAAGTTTTTTCCACCTTAAAAAGACCACTGCTATTTATAAATCAAATTTGCATATTTTAATTATAGGCACATTCTGATTTGCTCGTGTGTTTTCAGGTTGAATTTGCTGGAGTATTTACCAAGACCTTAACTTCCAATTAGCAAAAGGTATAGGGGTTGCTTTGTTGATAGAGGGTCTATGTTTCTCCCTTATTCTAATTGACCAAAAAATGAAAAGTGATCGTATTTATAAGTTCACACATATGCTGCCCATGTTTTGTGAGATAATAAACTTGTCCAAACAGTGATCTCGCAATGAACTTTACTTTATAAAGGGCCACTAAAACAACTTTGGGAATCTCAGGTTTTATTTTTCTTTCTCAGCATAATCTCAGAAATTAATGATGGGTGGAAGCTGTGTTCTCACTTCTTTCAAGCACATTAAAATATATTTGGTTTTAAATAAAGAGAATAAAAAGGCACACTAGGCTTAAAAGAAGGAAAATAAAGCTTCCCTTGATGTTTCAGTAACCATGTAGCAAACTTAAATAATACAACATTCACCCTGTGAACAATAACACTGAATTCTGCCATTGGCATCTGAAATAATTTGTACCTTTTTTTTTGTTAATGGTGAAGTGGTCAAATCTAAATATGGACAAGGCTATGACTTAGGTGTTGCTCTGTTCTGCCAACAATTGACAGACATACTTCAAGTGTAACTTTGATCAATGGATGTCACATCATCTATTAGAAAAAAGTAAATCTTTCCTCTTGCTTCCTTGTCCTTTTTTTTCTATTCTTTTCTTTCCTTTTTTTAATTTTTTTTTAAATGGCTGGAGTAGTTAATTTTGCCGATCACAAAACTTCCAAAGTGCATTTGGCATGTGGTGATACTGCAACAAAAGATGTCCAGAAGGCAATTAACAGGCAGCGTTTCCAGGCTGTTCCACCTAAGACTGCAGCGTTCTATAAACTTTTTCCAATATCCCCCATAAGTGCCAAAATGTAAGTGGCATTTTAGTTAGAACAGACTTTGAACATATCCCAGGAAATATGCAATAAATAAATAAATAAATAAATAAAACAAGCTCAAAGCAAAGTTTATTTTAAAATGTTTGTTTTCAATCAGCATCTGACTTAAGCTTAAAGAAACAGCTGAACTAATTCCTTGTCAGCTGAAGACAATCTACATCTGTTCTGCCATAATTCAGTGTAACTGTTTTCCCGTCAGGACTCAAGCCCAGCCAAGTAACTAAGCACCCAAATCCTCACAGATGCTTTGCAACTTCCACAATAAGTCTGCAACAATAATAACAGGCCAACCATCCCAGCCTATAAAAAGTCTTGCAAGCTCTGTAGGTGGTAATTTGCTACGTGTGATTACTGCAAAGAGTTTCACATTAAAAAATCTACCCCTTTGGTGCACTGCTTCTTTTGTTAATGACAGGGCCTTTAGCTCGGATAACTACAGGCGTATTGCATATTTTTTCATACACATCATCCCATAACCTGTAAGGGAATGGAAGGTCCTGACTGCAGTTTCGCTCATGGTTTCATATCTGCATATTCAATCTCCACTTATATGGTTGCAAGAGATGTTTCAGGCTTTCTAAGCATCTTTTTTTTCTGATCCATGTGGTGATCACAGTTTTTTAAATATGCAGAAATTAGACAGAAAGGACAAACATTTACAAAAAAACTGAGCATTAGTGGTAGATATCTTGTTAATGACTTTCCATCCTAAAGATCATTAATTGTTCAGCCGCCAGCATCTGAAGAAATATTGATGGAAGAGATTTCTTTTTGCATTTGCTTTCCCTCTTCACTATCACTTATGTGTCCGGAGAAGCAGCAACTCACATTTGGTTTGAAGCAAAGAATACCCATCTTGGAGGCCCAAATAAAAAATCACTATCAGCAGGTGCTCCTCTGCATGAGAAGAAAATAATTGCTTTACCTCAACTCTATTTTCTTCTCCTAAAAGGCCAAATAAGGGTCTTTAAATCCCTGGGAAATAAGCAACCTGAACACTAGTTCAATATAATATGATTCAACATTTTTACACTCTCTCTCTGGCCTGTGGAGGGGAAACATGAGCACTGTACATTCACATGTGCAGCTTATGGCTTTTCTGAGGAAAGGCAGGGAGGCATGCCAAGTAGAGGTCAGCAACAGCGAGACTCTTAAATACCCACACCTAAAAAAAGCGGAGGCTTAACCTCCCTTTCCGATAGCCTAGAATTCCCTCTTGCCTCTGATTTACTGCAGATTATCTACTGAGTCCTCCGAGGCCTTATTCTAAAGTACTGATACTTTTAAAGGGTGGTACATGACCTCAAGAGAGGTTTATACAGCTGCCATTGTAATGTTTTCAGCTTTCTGTAAAATACAGTATTACTGATGGCTCTGCAGAAGTGTTGTGTTAAGCAGGGCAGATAAATTTCATTTAGACCAACAAGATTTCTTGAATGCTTGTACAGTCTTAATATGGAACAGCTATAACATACTATGAAAAAGGCACATATATTCAATCTTTACTTGTCAGATTACTGTGCTCACAATATGTCTGTCTGAATCAGTTTTTACACTATATTTAGAACAGGCTGTGATTCATCTAATATGCCTGGGGGCTTTCTAAAGTATTATTGTACATTCCTAATGCTTAATAAATAATAACCTATTAAAAAGCCGTTGTTAATAATAGAGAGCTCTTCAAGGACATGTCTGGGCTGTTGCTGGTCCAACTTGCAAATGAAGCTTTCGCTCTAGAAATCAGCTTTTATCTGCACTGATGCCCTGACTCTCCTCAAATGTGGTCTGACCACACAGCAGGACTGATTTCATCGGTCCAGCTGCAGAACCAATTGCCATGCCCACATCAGACAACCTGCTCATGATGCTGTTGAGCAACAAACTCACTTGGCCAGTTCAAATTCGTTTAAACCATTCTGACAGGTTAACGCTGCACGGGCAGGCTCTTTGCCTGAAGGGAAGTTGTTTCCAAGCATTACTTTAACTTTATGATGGATCAGATGTTGTCTATGCTCTTGAGGCCAGCAGGAAAACAGAAAGCTGACATTAGGTATATATTGTGTGTTTTGGCTAATCTGAAATGGAGCTGTGCTCACATCAGATTTGGATCAAACATGTAGTGATCCAGTAAAGCAAAGATATAGGACCATTAGCTGTGGAAACATGCCCTCAGCTTTGCCTCCTCCTCATGTTTTTGAACTGCCCTTTATTTTATTTATAGGCAAACATGTTTCTGTTTTTACAGATGGCCTGTGCTTTGGGGCAGAAAATCAACTGTTAATGAGTTTAAGCTATACATTTTTCCACTGAAAGGCAACACACTGATTCCACAATTTCATGAAAAATACAAGGTAAGACTTCTCTTGAAGCATTAAAATTTGGCATCGGCAGGGCTATGATCTAGGAGACATGTAGATATCTTGACAGTCATTTCCAAGAATCAAGCTGGAGATCTTGACTGAGCAGCCATTGACTAAGAATCTACAGAATCATGTGGAATCTTGTGGCTGAACCAAGCAAAAAAGTATCATCAAATCTGATGCTCCAGGCAATAATCTGATTACACACAGGGATCAGAAGATATGCTACAACAATGGCCCAAACCCACAAAATTCTTTTGAGTTTCACCATGATGACAGTTCTTTGTTTGGGGTCTATATGAAAAACTGATATTCTTGCTATACACATTTACTTCTGATTTGTCTGAGCTCATGAGTCAAAGCTCTGAGCATGTGAGAAAACCCAAATGTAACTCTGGCTTTTGCATTTTCATCAAAAGTCTTGCTTTCTCTTTTCCTGTGAGTAACGAGAGGCAGTGTCCCAGTGAGCACTGCAGAAGGGTCTGTCACTGCTGACAAACTCCTTCTGTACTGGACTTCAGCACCACGACTGGGTTTTACTTCTTCACACAGCTAGGGCTGTTATCCGTACAGAGCTCTTCCTCTTATTTAGAAAGGTCTGAATGTACACATTGCTTTTCAGTTACATTTTCTTGAAAGGGGATTGCTTCACATACCTCCAATCTTGGCATTAAAGGCGATTCCTACTGTGCAGTGTGAGTTGTTTGCCGTGGCTGCCACTTCTCCAGCACAACGGGTTCCATGCCTGCAGTCAGAGAAACATCATTTTTTCAAGTGAGTAACGTAATCCACCAATACACAGATGGTCAGGATTTATAGGCTTTGACCTTGCTCATCCTCAGGTGCTAAAAAATCCACTGTACCCTGCAGTACTGAGATTCCCATGGCAACTCATGCCCATGTTGCTACCTTCCTAGGAGTGTATTTTAACAACATTATCATGATCATCATCTTAAACTCCTCATGGTAGACTTTCTAGCCATTGAATACACAAGAGTATGTAACAAAGACATACTAAGAAGATACACAGACCCTAGCAACAGAAAGAATTCTGGGACACTGTTCTTCATTTTGAAGAACTTGATGGGCAGAATTTTTGTCCTGCATTTTACCGCACAGACAAACATGCTGCTAGACTCTGCCTTTCTATACACCCTCTGATGAGCACCCTCACCAGAGCAGGCGGTGTGAGCTGCCCTGTGCCTATGTCCTCACTGCTGCTTGTAGGCATGCCTAAGAGTGGCTCCAAGCCTGGCACGCTCAAAGCTGATGTTTAAGTATGTCCTGGTCATGCCTTGGGCTGACACTGCAAGCCTGCTGTCTTTCCAGGGGCTGCAAAAGCAGCTGAAGTACCCTCCGGAAGGGAGTTATACCCTGTGGCTGGAAGAAGAGCTGGGCTGTAAGGGGATAATCTGAACAAGAGAAGAGCCACAAAATGTCTGGGGCTTGCTAGCCCCCTTGTCCACCCTGCGAGTGGGACACCTTCCTAGCCCTGACGCACTCTCTACAAGTTGACAGCGATCAATCATACGACCACTATGGTATGAAAGTTCTTCTTACTTTTTATGTTTTGTCTGCAAGAGCGTTTTCCACTGGTAAGGTCTGCCCTTAACCTTGTGCAGTTAACCAACTGCATCACAGATACCTGATGAAAAACAACACGGAGTGGACAAGGAAGTTTGAGAGTTGATGGGCAGAGAGCAGATGCAGAGATTCACCTGAGAAAGTAAGAGAGATGGGGACGTGATGAGATGGCAGTAAAAAGATAATACAGGGCTTGGGTAGCCACAAAGAACAAGGTCTGGAAAGTCAGGGCAAAAAATACGTAACATGGCAAGCACTTTAGGGGAGGTTAAACGAGGTCAGTCACGTGCACAGGAGTTCTTTCACTGGTCAAGACATCTGGATTAAGGTTGACACTCATGTTAGAGACAAGAATCACAGTTGCTTTCTCTTGGTACTGCCTACTTTGTGTAGAGTCACTCCTTATTTCCTGTTTCTTTGAGTAAGGTCACCCTCCATATAATGACAGTAGTTCTGCCCCTTAACCTTTTGAGATATGTAGAGGAGAAAAAGACAACTGGTTGGGAGTGCATTAATAAAATGCAGCAGCAACAACCAAATAGGAAATAAAAAAGAGAAGAAAGAAAAATGAGCACTAAAAGCAATTAATACTAACCTCAGAAATTCAAAGGGCACCTTTCAATTTATGAGGTAAATTAGAAATATATCCTATGAAAAAATTGTAATCTTTACTCAGAAGACCAAAATGATGATTTAGATGGTGAGGAATCCTACAGTTGGATCAAGGTATCACAATTATATGCCTATCTCCTCAAATCATTTCTTATTAATTGTTCATAATTCATCAAATGGTTGCCAAAGTGCATCAGAAAATTTTTCAAGACTTAATTTGAGGTTTGTTTTTCATACAAAGTCTAATTTTCAAGCCTAATTTTCTTCACTTGAATAAAGCCAGTCTAATTCAATTTTATCGAGTAACATCTTATTCCATAACAGAATAATTTTCACTGAAAAGCTTAAAGTAAATCATTTGGGAATCACACATGATAAGGAGATTAAACAAATCCCCATTTGTTTTCAAGTACTTTCAGACCATGTTCTAGCTGCTGGTCTGTTTGATACAGCCTCTTCTAAAAAGGTATTTAAATTCATAAGGAAATGCCTGTCTTCTGAAGTATTTAGTAGACATATGATTCTCAAACTTCTCTTTTTTTTTCATGATGCAAGATGATTTTGTTAGGTCCCACATGTAAGTTTAGAGTTAGCCTCAAATATCAAAGTGCAGATGATACATTCTACTAAGAAATTGCTGCCTGCTTTGTGAAATGACTGTAGCCCAGACACAGCTTCCCAGGTGGTGGCTGTGCTGGCAGGAAAACCCTCCTGGGGTCTAAGCCTGTGAAGAGCAGCAGAGGGAAAAGACTTGGGATGGAGGGTTTTTTTGGTGTGCAGAGGGGGCAGGTAAAAGCCACACATGGAGAAAACATGCTGCCTGGAAAGGAACGGGAGCAGCTGGAGCATCTCCATGGTTCATCTCTCACAGTAGGCAGTGGACAGCAGTTTGTTCTGTTAGGCCCACGATGCACCACCAAAAGGGTTTAGCTTTTTGGTGGCTCACTGAGGAGCTCCCACTTGCTCACGGGCAACGTTACAACTCCCTCCAGGGGAATGGACGGACCAAGGACAGTGTGACCTCCCCTCTCAGCAGCAACCCACGGGAAAACGGGATTAAAAGCAACACAAACAGCAACCTCAATTTCAGCTGTAGTGGAAGTGACTAGCTAGAAGTAGTCGGAGCTTTAGAGGGCTGGCGTGGAGGTTTTATGGCATGTATCTATTGATTTAAAGCACAGTATGAAATCTCACTTAAAATCCTGATAGAAAAGAAACATATTCCAGATAGACTTAGATTGTCAGACAATTTTACAACATGTGAGCTTAATTAACATTGCTGAATATTTCACTAGTTTTCACATATTAGAAAATCCTTCCTTTTATCATGTTAAGTCCAGTAATGCTATAAATGTATTTTGTAAACATATTTTTATGTTAGACCTTTGCTCCTCTGCCAAGATTATCGTTAATTACATTCTGTGTTTATAAAGAAAACGACAAAATTAAAAGTTGTTATATTCATTTCAAAGTCAGATATATAAAATGACATTTTTTATAATCAGCTTTCCACTGTGTGAATTAATCATATATACAATTCAATTTCTTTAATATACTATCTTTTTAGGGTCCTTTAAGTAATAATTCAATTATGCTGTGAAAGAGTAGACTTTCTAAAACATGTGCATATAAAAATTACATTCTTTCCACATTGCTTTTAATTTTCCTAGATTTTCCTGCCCTCGATTTTGCTGGAGGTCTGCAATTGTGAACAGACCCTGAGTTCTGAAATTAAAATCTGAGAAGCTTTCTGATTAGTCAATACACTATTTCTTAACTAATTAGATAAACAAATATGATGAAACAGATGCCTGAAATTGATTAAGTCCGCTCTAGAGCTATGAAAACTTTTCCTGAGCATGAAATCAGAAAATTTCAAGCTACAAACAGCTTATGGAGGCAGCATTCCTTAGGAGTTAACCATTAGCAAGAGGTGAAACAGTTGAGCTGCTTTCAAGTTAGCATTTTTTGTGACCATATGCATTTCAAAACACAACAATTCCCTGCCTTTGTGGGATGCCTGCATCACACAGAACTTTAAGAAAAAAGCTTATGCAGACCCAGAAGAAAGCATGACTGCCTTTCTACAAAAGCCGATCTTGATAAACTTTAAGGGTCGATGCTTCATTTCACTGGCTTATTTGCCAGCTTATGTTGCAGGGAAATAAGTTCCCAGGCTATTAAATGGCACTTTGAAGAGACACTCAGCTAGAAGGTTTTGCACTTGTCCTTTGTGTTAATGTCACTGTGATGTAGTATCACAGAATGAAAACATAAAAGAAGGCCTGGTTATGAGACATTCTCCCCATCTACAAATGGTCTTCTACCTGGAATCTAGAAGAAAAAAAAGGGATGGAAAGAAGGCTTTTTTTTTTTTTTTTTTTAAATTTTTGTAAAGAGAGACATGAAAAATCCCTCTTCAAAGAAAGATTTAGCCTCAAGAACCCAACAGGTTAAAAAAAAAAAAAAAAAAAAAAGAGATATCACAGTCAATATCTTCTCAAAAAATTGTGTTTAGACACTTGCAGAACTTTCCATCCTAAAACCTGTTTTTCCTATAATTCTATTTAGCTTTAACTGCCTGGGCTCACTACTTGTATTCTGGACAACAAAGTACTGCTTTTTCAGGAACATGTTTAATTTCATTTTTGCATATCAGACAGAACAAAGAACAAAGAAAATATGCACGCAATCCGTATTGATTTTCTTCTCCTTTTATATGGAGAATATTTGTTAAGTCACTAAGATGCTGAAGACCTTCTTAGGAAGATCTTAGTGGTGCTGAATTTTCTGCCTTATCATGCCTTCACTATTACATGGAGAACTTTAAATAAAATGCTTTTATTTGAAGAAATATGCTTCTGTGAAAATGCCTATTTGACTTTCTGCTACTGCCTGCATGAACAGGAAATGAGCAGCTGGATGGTGAAGGCACCGTCTTTTGACAGCTCTCTAAAAGTAAGATAAGCAAAAGAGAAATTTAAGAGCTCTGTGCTGTTCTATTATACCAACTAACTTTTTTTTAGTATCAGATTTTCTCTGAGACAGGCACAGGTAAATATTTCAGGCAATAGATGAAAAGAGAACAGGTGCATGTTCTGTGATTAGCTATTGCTCGCCATTGATATAGGATTTACACATAAGACATCTATCCTGTCGATAAGCTCTCCTTATTTGCCTTTCAGAGGAGAGAAGATATAAGCCATCTAGAACATCTTTAAGATAAAAGTTAATTGTTTCATACCTCTCCTCTGAATGTTTAGAGTGAGGAAATGTTCAGAGTAAGCAAAGACACCTGAAAGGTAATATGGAAAACTCCTTTCATGGGAATTGGCTCTTCAGAGTCTCCACCTCTGACAGCTATTCCTTGAATTCACGAAGACATGCTCTTTGTTGTCTTTTATTCTCCCAGAGCTTATCAAATCTTCAACCAAACAAAAACTCAAGGGACTCGAGAGTTTACTTCTGGTAACCTCCAGCTTTTCATGACACTAACATTATAGTCCAGTCACCACTGAGTCTTTTCAGAAAGGGAACTTAAGGAGAAAAGAATTACAGAGTGTTTCAATGTGAGTCCATCACAGACACCACTGGAAATATCACTTAGTGAGGTTTTTCTGAAAGATATTCAGTGCAAGGAAGAGTTTGTACACAAATAAGTAAAAGAGGTATTCTCTCTTTATCAAGGGATATGTCTACAAAAAAAAGAAAACTTCACATCCTTTGCAAAAATCTATGCTGCACATACTGTAAGAGTGGATATCAAATAATGGTAAGAAAGTTAAAATAGATACTCTCAAAGTTTATACAAGGTTAAGTATATCTTAACAGGCTGGGCTTGAACATCTGCTCCTCTACTTCTGGTAGCACAGCCAACTTCCTCTCTCACCATGATTACATAATAAACATATTGTATATGCATAAATGCAATGCATAAATATTAGCAATAGTTTTTCACATAATTTTAATTATAAATGAATCAAAGGGATGGAAAATGTAACAGGAACCAAAGCAGGTTCCACCACACACTGACTAGTAACAGACCTTTCTGTCTTCTAGTTAACAGATTGTACAACAAATTTATTTCATTGAATAGAGAAGATCACAGAATTAAAGAAATGTTATGAATGCATCTTTATCCAGATCTGAAATACTGATCCTGTTATATTCTGATCTTCTTCCTTATCAAGATATTGGTGCCTTAACTTGAAAAGCTAGTTTATACACAATAATAGAGATTGAGACTTGGAACAAACACTTTTAAATGTAAATATTAACCACAGAGTTACTACAAAAGCAGAATAACCACAGAGTTACTACAAAAGTTTCCAACTCTAATCGTAGGTAACCTATAATTTTCTGAAATCCAAATGTAAATCACTGCTAAGTGAATAATAAATGAGAAAATAATTTTCCTATTATTTGGAAAGTAAGTGTAGATTTATAGGTACACATTATTGTCGCTCCAAAATTATGTGAGCTGACATTTATTTTTGCATAGCCATTCTTTAGTTAACTTTTCAAACATCTCTCTTTTTTTTTTTAATTGGAATATATTTGTAAATGGGAAAATGTGATATTTGAGACACTGCAATGTAATAACTGCTCATAAAAATATATTTTAGCAGCAATCATCAAAATTGCATTTTATTGTGTTCTGGAGTTTATGTGGTGCAGAAGAAATCATTTTTTTTTAGCTGTTCACATATAAATGGTCTTTATTCTGAAGGATGAAAAATAGTTTCCTAACTGGCACTAGGTAGGGACGCTGTTCTAGAAATATTCGGAGGAAGAGATATAAAGGAATTCAGAGAAGTTTATAAGTGAAGGGGAAAAAAAGAAAGAATCTTTAGCAGCCTTTAAAACACAACCTATTATGAATAAAAATAATAAGAATAAAACTACTTTCTGGAGGGGAGATATTTGGATAATAAGAGTGAAGAAAGAGATGACAGATTAAATGTGAAAAACAAGTTACACAAATCTTTAATGTGAGATACCAGGAAAATTGCCAAAGATTTGGATATTATATTACACAGCCAGGATCCTGCTTCTGAGCATCAACTACAGTGTTGTAATGTGGTTACAGCACAGGACTGGAAGCTGGCTTGACTCAAGGTCCCCAAGGCTAATGACTTTTGTTACTTAAAGAATAACTTGGAAATAACTCATCTCTTTCTCTCAGACAAGACTGAAAATGACAAAATGAAAACAAGCACATGGAACATTTCACATCCCAGACACTCATGTCTCAAATTTAACAGCGTAGGTAACAGTGATGCTCCTTTGCCTCCCTCTCTACATTTTTTCACGGTTAGCGGTAGGAAGCCAATTTCTCTTAAGCATGAAGCTCTGAGATGAGTCCAGCAAAGGACTGTGATTCTACAATATCAATTACCATTTTACAGTTTTGTTTATGTGAATGGGTAAATGAATCTGAATGTATAAAACAAGTATGTCTTTCTTCTGTATTTTCTACGTAAGGCATATCCATCAACCAATAAAAGTTCTGATGGAGCCACTGAAATGTGACATGGAATTATAAACAGGCAAACAAGATTAATAAATAATATATTTAGCAAGTTTTATAAGGGAATTATTTACTGACATTTGATGACATTCTAGCCTAGGATAAAATTTTAATCTAGCCTGTTTTCTGGGACTGGGGGACTTATTGGTGAAAAAGGAACAAATTAGTTCAAAAGCCACCAGAGAGCAAAACTCTGGCAGTTGAGCTTTTCTTTATAGCCTTTCATATTAACTGCACAGTAACTTTGTCAAGGCAGGAAACCCAGTTCCAGGACATGTTAATTATAGTAAATCACAAGTTAAAACAGTCACTGGAATTATACCTACCTGTTCAGTAACAACATCAGATCTCTGGGATCAGTACATCTCTACCTGCGTCCCTCTAACAGGAAGGACCATTTCCGAATACTCTCCCAGGCTTTTGAAGGAGAAGCAGATAAGACTACTTAGACCTCAAGGCTCTGCTGCTACATTGTCAAAAAGATCTGGCTTTCACTGAACGCAAGATGGTTGAGAGCCTGTGGAGGGGGTGAAAAGTCGCAGAATGGGGAGGATGTGCTGCACGCAAGTTTGGCTTGTCAGGTTAAAGCATAAAGCTTTGGTTTTATGCTTGTCAGGTTGGCTGATCTTTGACTATGCCTTTTTGTGTGCAGCCCAAAGAAAAGAATAGTATATACACTTGGGAGGAGCTACTTATTATTTCCTGTTCCCCATATTTTGTCTGTGAGACTAGGCAGTTTCATCACTTCACTTGTGACTTACACAGAAGAGGAAAAACAACAGCTCAAACTCAAATTTTGTACACATGGAATTAAAATAACTTAATGACGGAAGGAAATGGACGAAGTAGGACATGTATTCTTGCATAACAAAAACTCTTGCAATTATCTTGTAAAAAATGGCCAATTTAGCTACTTTTTCAACCTTGGATTTACTGATTCAATGTGACAATTAACTTGACTCTTCCCAACCTGCAACAGAGTCTCCACAAAGAGAACAGATTATTAGCATAATCCTAGAATTTAGATTCTGCAATATCTTGATAACCTTGGCTTTTAGAGACAGTGAAATAACACTCCTGTGTAAAAGAACGAATCTCTACATACTCCTAAGGCAATCACTAAGAATACAAAGCAGACTAAAGCGAGTTCCCCGTACCATCTGTTTCTTGATTCAGTCACTATCCCCCTCTTACATATTAATACTGCCAGCAGATGACAGGCCATAAGTAACCTTCATAGGGTCATTCAGTGTTTCACATATCTTTGGGTGAAATTCACTTTGTTTCCAGAAAATTTCCAGAAAGTAGAAACACTTATTATTAGCATTGATGGGAGAGTTCTACTATAGCTGTGGAACCACCAACCTGACAGTAAAAAGAGCCACAGGATGAATCCTGAACATGGAAACTGCAGAGAAAATAGTATCTCTTGCCTATTCATATGCCCTTGCACCAGTCAAGGTACTGTCTTCTAAAGTTCATTAATGCTGTATTTGAGATTAAGCCTCTAAACTGATGCTTCCCCACTCCAAAGAAATGCTGGCTGGACCTTTATAAGCCCCGGCTGACTAGAAAATATCTTCAGCAGATGCCTCAGTGGCACATGTGCTTTGTCTTTCCACATCTTATTTCTCTGTGACAGGTTTTTGGATCCTTGGAAACATGTGTCACTTGTGACACAAAGGCAAACCCATAATTTCCATTGTCAATGCACTAGTCACATTTCCAATAAAAATACAAAAAGACCCAAACAATCAAAGATATTGCAAACCTAGAAACATCCATGTCTTTATTACAAAAACAACAACAAGTGGAGAGAAACACATATCTCAACAGCAGTAAACCTAAGATCAACACATACTCTGTTCTTAGATGTTGGCAGATGTGCTACTTCATCAATGCCTGTCGTACAAATTGCCCTGATTTAACCATAAAGATGTAAAAAAAAAAAAAAAAGTAGTTTATATATTTAATTAATTAAACATATTGTACTAATTAAAATCAAATAATTAAGAATAGAAATGATTAAGTAAAAAAGGAATTAATATTACATGTATTTAAACATATCAGCAAAACCTCCTCTATTCAGATTCTTATGTCATTTTAAAACTGCTTTGCAATTTAGCCATGCTAAGCACCAAAGTCACGTATTAAAACCTGACGTAAGTATATATAACAGATGAGACTTTTTTGCAAACAAGCCCTTATACTAATTCTTCTTATGCAGCTATAGGGATAATATGCATAGTTTAGGGTTTTTTAAATGTTTTGGAATCTAAAATTAATCCTAAATTGGAAACAAGATCTCAGATTGCAAAGGAAGCTACTGTCACTCCGAATATTACTTTACACAAATCAGAAAACTCTTGGTATGCCTTATAAACGCTTCCTCTTAACATGAACTGCACTTTAACTTATTAATGCACTTCTATCAGTGATTCTGAGAACATGTCTATGTACAGTTGATGATATATTACTTTGTTCAACATTTTTTTCCAAGGTTTGGAGTAAGAACTGGAGTCCTGACAGAATGAGTATTTTTGATTGGGCAGTGCCCTCGCCTTTCCTACGAAAATCCACCCATATTTATTTGAGATATTAGGCCCAGAAAACCCAGGCTTGCACACATTCAATAAAGCCTGCTTGAAATTTGCTGCTGAAACTTCCAAACATACCACCTACAGTGAACATGCTCGTACGTAGCAGAGCTCCCTGCATGCCAGCTACACCGTGCTATTTATACAGTAGGCATAAAGCACAGCGTTCATTGTCGGTGGATACAGGGGCAGTAGTGTGTCAGCTGTTTTTTGAGCTAGGGGAAAGAACTGATTAACTGGAAATGGCAAATTTGCCATCCTACCTGTTTGCATTCTGCCAACTTTTATTATAAAGTGTACTGCCTTACCATTTAAAAAGTCATCTTTTTGGACATAAGAAAATACAATTCCCATTTTACAGAACCACAGAATCTTATGTTTGGAAAGGACCTTTAAGATCATCAATCCCAACCGTAAACCTATCAATACCAGAAGAGATACAAACAGATTAAAAGAATATATTTTTGCAGAGCTGAAACAATAATAAAAGTCTCTAATATCATAGCCACAAGTTAATCCAATCTTTGAAAATAAATATGTAAATTCTACATCCTTTTCTTTGCTGTGTGTAAAAAAAGCACCATATTCTCCTTCAAAGCCAGGAAAAATACTTCAGATTTTGATTTCTCAGCACTCCTGCATAATCTACCAGACTGCTTGTAAGCCCCTAAGAGGCAGTTTTGGTGTGCATTACTGCTGGCCCACAGCTGCTGCTATTGCACCAGTGTCAATGAGATGGTGAGAACACTCCTGTGAGTGAACAGACCTTATGTTGTGACCTGTGGTCGGCCTCACCAAGAAGTCAGGCCTGCTGGGCTAGTGCTTTGGATGTCTGTGACCGTAAAGAATCCTTCTGAAGCTACTAAAATTGCTTGTGGGTGCTAGCACAAATTACACTGTTGGGGCGTGAAAACATTAATCTCTTGATAAAAAGACCACCATGAACATCATTAGCATGTCACAAAACTACATCTTTTTATAAATCAGAATACAGTTTTTTTTTTTTCATGCTACTCACTGTTCGTTGTTGTTTTTTTTTTTTTTTTTGAAATTATTTACAGAAAAATATCACAAACATGCTGTCATAATAACATATGCACAAGTAAATTCAGAAATAAACATGTCTGTAGTAGGAAGATGCACGATTTGAGGGAAAATTTCCTTACCCTCTAGCCAGGTTAATTTTTACTTTTGAAGTAGAAGGTTCTGCAACTCCCCATGTCTCTCCTTGAATGTTACATTCCTCTTTAAGGAGGACAACGCATATAGCTATAGGAAACATCTTTTAGTAGACCAGCTGGTTTAACTGTGAAAAAAAAAGAGCACTAAAATCCCCTCCTTCAGGCCTGTCCATATTCCTAGATCTCCAAGTACTTTGTTTTAACAAAGTACTACTAATTCCTATATTTTTTTATCACTTCATGTCCATAAGCCTTGCCCATTACAAATATATTCTGTACTTAGACATTTCTATTTGCTCATCTGTTTCTCAGACTTTTGTATGACAGTGTTTTGTCAGCCACTATTTATCCTCATTCACAGTTTTCATCCAGACTGACACAGAAATGTAGTAGCTGGAGAACTCTTGAAGAATCTCGTTTTGACCAACAATCTTTCAATTAAAGTCCCATCATTTATGTCCAATGAAAAAGACACAAAACACAATACCCCTCTCACAAAAACATACAATACCAGGTCTACTAAAATCACACAAAATCTGAACTGAAAAAATACACTAGGAATACAAGAATGCAGGTCTTGCGCTTTCATGTTTACTCTTCCTTGCCAGGAAAAAAAAAGCCCACTGATCCCCAAAAAACAGTCTAGGGAAATGTTCCTGGGGAAAAAAAAAAAAAAAAAAAAAAAAAAAAAGAGAGGTTTATGCTTTTGTGCAAGCAAGAGGTTGACATATACATGGACTCCTGGGGTCATGAAGCAAAACAGAAGAGCAATATAGCGATGTGCTGGCAGATCATGGATGGATCTTCATCCATGCGGCATGTGATTTCTAACAGCAGATGACTGATTTTGCAGTGCGACAACACTTAAAAAGAAATGGATGTTTTACAGCTCTGGGTCCCTAGAAAACTCTGGCTCAGAGAAATATTAATTACTTATTTTGAATTCCGAGTGCAATTTCAATTAGATATGTATTGTACTTAATCGTAAATTCCATTTGATGCTGTTGTTCACAGTTAAATGGAGATCGCATTTCGTTTTAGAGCTGTATCCATTTCAAAGATGAGTGAGATAATTCCTCCTGAAATAAATTCAAATCCTACTCTTATCTGTGCTAATAAATAATTGTGTTTTTTTTTGTGAGACTTATACTACCAATGCGGCAGAAGAAAAGTTAGATCTTAATTGGAAAGAAGAATTAACGTAAGTAGGCTAATCCTTACACATTCGCCAAGTTGAAAAAAAAACTTAGTAGTTGTTCATCTGATGTTTACAGAGTAAAAAGAAGAGTAATGCATGCAGGGAAGCAAGCTAAGGCTAAAAAAAGACGTGTCTTATCATTTTATCACTCTGACCTCCAGCCAACAGTCTTATCATCTCAAATGTCAGAGAAGTAATTAGGCCTTAGTCTGAACCTAGTTTGCTAAAGAGTAGAGAATTATTTTAGGATGCTATGATGTGCTACTGAAACAAACAATTTTCAAAGCAAGTAAATATGTTTTTTGTAGTGGAGACCCCCCAGTAGTGCAATTACTTCCATTTCTTTACCTCTGCACCTGAATTTCTCTACCTTGATTGCATTCCTTCAGGGGAAACAAAACAAAACACAGCAAAACAAACAACAAAACCGGAGAGCAATCTGACTTTGCTTATAGCATCAAACTTAATAGATTTGACTGTGTATCTCTGAGAAAAATAACAAAATCTAGGAAACATAAAACGTAAAACAAAGCTAGGAACAGTAATAAAATAATTAAATTTTATGTAGGATTAAGCCTGCCTTCAGCACAAAGCCTACATAGAAACATACCGCTTCATTTGCAAACAAAAGCAATGTCTGAAAATGTCTTATAAAAAAAAATCTACTAATTCCATTAAGATGCATGCTTATAACACAATTTGGCAGACCTCAAGTGTTAAAAGCATGCTATTTAAAAAGCAAACAAACAAAAAAATCCACAAAAATACCCCCACAACATTTCAGTAAGCAGTTTTTGTGACTTGGGATTCACAATTACTTTATCAAATTGGTAACTAGAGGCTTGCTTTTAATGCCACAATCATTAAAGTACGGATCAAAACTGTGATTTGGGCATATACGTGCAAAGTCTTAAGAAGCACAGATTTTGCACTGGGCTGGCTACAGTTAAGTCAGCAGGCAAAAATCCATCACCAAATAAAGAGTGGATCTACTCTTCAACTTTTCTAGTATCTTCAAGGTCTCAAAAGAGGACAGATCTGTATTTTCTCACTCAAATTCTGCTCAGAGAGGGATCTTAAATATAAACCAACCTGAAACTAACCACTATTACACTCTATCAAAACTACACTGATGTAATTGTAGACCAGTGGCTCCAAAGATCAAAACCTCACATACAGACAGATGCTTTTATAAAACTCCAACTCCAGGAAAAAGACCATCTGAGAACAAAAAAACTATAGTCTCTGACTTTCCCTAAAAAAGAAAAAGAATTCAGAAAAGTGAAAATCAAACATACAGTAACTGTTAAAGCTTATATCCCTTCTATTGTTGACTTTGAATAGAAACGGAAGATCTGACTCATTGTTATCAATTATTTACATAAAAGAACTCAAACTAGTTGCATAACACTTCAGAATGTCATTTTATTTGTGAGCTCATTGTCTGGTACTTCAGTAATTAGAAACAGGGGAAAAGCTTTCCTGTCGTGTCGTGGTTAAACACTTGAGAACATGAGAGTTTTATATATTTCAAAAGGGAACTGTGCTGCTCCTCAAACACCAACTATTCAGTGAGATATACACTGCTCAGCAACCAACACCAAGCTAACGAAAAAGGGTTTTTTTTTTCCTTTCTGTGAACAACGGGAATTCTGGCAGAAGTTTGTTTTTGTTTCTTCCTCTCTTGTTTGACTTCTCTTAATTTCAGTGACTGCTCAAAGAAATGTCTTTCCTTTTGTCTCTCAACAAATTACAGCTCAAACCACTTGTGCACTTTGGAGGGGATTATGTAATGGTGGGCGATAACATAATGAGCAGATCAGAAGAGTGTACTAAAAAGACAAGTTTTGGCAGTTTGACAAAACTTTCGTTAGGACGATTTCGACTGCCGATGCTGGAACCTGGATCAAAAGACTTCTGAATCAGCCCTGTGGTCCAATGAATCTTTCATTGTCTTGTCAAAGCAAAAGCTCTAACAAGGGACTGACCTTAAAGACCACTGATGAGAGCGCTTTTCGGGGATGAGTGAATCAGCCTGACAAAGAGGCTTCTTGGCTATCCCAGCTAATTGTCCTCAGTTACCAGCAATTCTGGGGTCGCCCTTACAATTCTTCTTGAGGTTTTGCATGATCACACTGACTGAGGCAGCATCAAGAGTCCAAAACACCAACATGTTGCTTGTTTTAGAGCAGACCTTTTTAACTATTCCTATAGGTTAAACACCTATTTTAGAATAAAAGAGAATCAAAAAGATTGGGTGGTGTAGAAACATTGAATTATGTTTCTACAAGATTTGCCTTTCACAAGAAGAAAATTTTCCTCCCAAAAAGCTTTACAGACATTCATCAAGCCTCTCAGTTCTTCCACAAGGGAAACAAAGGATATATGAGGATTACCCCTGAGGCACAGGCATCTGAAGAACAGGCATGTTCATTTGGTAACAGGGACTCTATATATATACAGGGTATACAGGGACTCTAAGCAACAGTTAAAAACAGGAAATTAAGAAAAATAAGCTCCAATGAAACTGTAAAGAAAACTTTCTTCAGCAGAGCATGATTCTGCAAATTGAGCTTTAAGGCAAGGTTTATCTCCCTTATTTTTACAATTGCAACAGTGGGACCTTTAACTACAGCAACTGGCAAGAACATGGATCTAATATCTCATGATCTCCATGCTACATCATGCCCCTAGACACTTTTTTGGGTCACTAGATGATAATTAACTTGGATACTTACTGGTGAATCACTAACACCGCTCCTTGTAAAATGTGGCAATCTAGCTGAATACTGACACAGCCTGAATCGAGTTTCATTATTAACATCTGGTAAGATTGCAGCACAATGGGATACGGTCATAGGGCAGAGAGTTTAAAACCAGAATACCTCCAAAACACTATAAATCAGGATTGCAGTCTCTGACTCCAGCTTCTATACCAATAGCCTCTATCTTAACTGGCTGCCCACTTCAGACCCTGCTTTTCATAAACGAACACTTCACTACTTCATAGAAAACAACTGTAAAATCTGCCATTTCAAAATCACCCTCAGCAAATTCCTTTAAGTTTGCAGAGAAGCTGACACATGCCAGACACCTGCCACTGGAACACTGGCACAAGGAATTAAGCATGCCGTGCTCAGGGTAAGTGTGTTACAGGACACCGCATTGCTAGAGATACCATTAAGTAAATTCTCTTTGCTAATTATTTTCTTATTATGAGGGAGATTTATCTCTCACAGATGCTTCAGTGACATTTGATAGAAACACATTCTGACAGATGATGCTGTCACCGAATCCATGGGGTTTTAGGCCTATGGAGTCTGGTGAAGGTCTAGAGGAGGACTTGGGGTACGGGAAAAGAGCTGACACCAAGAACTTCGACACCTCAGCCTGACGCCTCAGTCCAGCTTGTCTCCAGAGTTAAGCACGTAGATGAAAGCCCCAGGATTTACAGTTCAGCCCCACAAGGGAGCCTTGAGCAATAAGCAAGAAAACGATGACAGTTCTAAAACAATCACCAGTCTTTTTTTTGTTGTGAATAGACATCTGAAGTGCAATTGGTCTCCATCCAAAAGATAAAGCACAAGATGGCACAGCAATGCCTCGCCATCCATCTTATTTTCCCTTCCGTTTTGTCTTCAATACATGATACACCACTTTCAAAGCCATAGCAGCAGCTGCATGCTGGCAATCAAAATGCAGAAGCTCTATAGACAGAGACCCCCATATACATATATATGTTTTTTTGTAACGCTGCTACAGGAGGAAGTTTTCTGATCTTTCAAGCTGTCAGTGAGAGACTTTTCAGGCTCGCTGCCTCCCCCGGTGCTCAGCTCCACTGAGACTCGCTCTAAACAGAGGCATGACAGAGTCATGCAGCTTCCTACTGCTATCTTATTGACCATCCAGGAGGCAATAGAAGCTGATCTGCCTGTTAAATATATAATATCCATTCTGATTAAGTAACTCAGGACATACTAGAGGTCTTCTGCAAAATCAGCTGGTGTAAACGAGCAGCTTGTCACCGTTGGAAGAAAATTAAACCTTCGCATTTTATTGAGCAACAGCATTAATATGACAGATAAAGGAAGGCGGTAACAGATTGGAATGGATGTATTGGTCTGCCACTGAAAAACAATGTCATTATGTGAGATGGAGCAAGATTGCAATTCATTAGCTCATTAACTTTTTTTGTCATTGTGACATAAGATATAAAACTGTTCAGATATTGAAAAGTCTGGACATTGGGAAATTAAGGAGTAGCTTGTACTTAGGATTTTTGAACGGCAAAAAATCTTTGATTTCAAAAATTTTTGCTTCACAAGCTCTATTGGAACACAGCTTAGAAGGTTATTAAAGTAACCCTTCCTAGTACAATGAATGCATCACTGAAAAATGTGAGTATTCTTTCAGCTGGTATTCTTTAAAGGAGTTTTTCTTTAAAACATCCCTTGTTTTAAAAAGTGTCCAAATGAAACCTAAGCTCTGAAATATTAACCCCTAGAAATTGCTCATGAAACATAAAAATATATTTTTGTCTAGTACAAATAAAAATACATTTAATGCTACAGATACTCCTGTTTATTTTTTGAGGCTATTCAGTGGGTAATGTGTAACTTAGAGAGCCCATCTGTGTTCTGGCAAAAGACTGATAATGCACAGCTGTTTTAACATAGATGTTTACAGGTAACAGTGGAATAGCAGAAAAATAATTAAGCAGCAGAACTCAGCAGCAAACCAAAACAAGATGCTTTGCATAGCAGGAATGACTTCATCCACAGCTGACTGCTGTCTTTAGCCTCTGAGCAAAAGGAAGTTCTAGTATAGGCCTGTACCATTTACAAGCTTCATGATTTGCTGCCAATTTGCAGAAACCAAAGTAAACTTCTGGCAGGACTCCTACATACCATAGTAGTTAAAGAAACTATCGTCCCACCCTGGTTTTGACTACAAGGCTTGAAATCTAATTTAATGTTTCTTTCTGTCCTCCTATTCCCTTTAGCTAAGAGAAGACTTCATTTTAAACTTGAAAAATATTAACTCTGTAAACTGTAACTCTGGTTATCTACAGTCTCTTCACAAACCCACAGCCAATTCCTTCTCATTCCTTTTTCCTTACTAACAAGCCTCGGCAACAGAAAGCCTTCATTATTAATTAAAAGCGAAAAGCTAGCAAACAGACCCAGTACCCTGATGTTTCACAGCTGTGTGTAAAGCTGCACAGATACCTGCTTATTTTTACAGCACTTTTTTTTACTCTTTATCATTCCACTCCTTAAAAATGGTTTATAAAATGAGGTAGAATAAACCAGGTTATTTTGAGAAACAATACCACATTTGTACATCCCACCTTTACTGGAAGATACAAGTTGCCATTACGCAATGTTGTCTAGTTGCTATAGCAGGAAGCAGGAATCAACTAAACGGATCTTCCATGTTAGAAAGCCTTACTCTGTAAAGTAAGGCTTTCAGAGCATTCCCTGGTTGTGCTTACCTCAACTTTCAGGCACAACTTGAGATATCTAGTGCCAAATGACCACATATACCGGACAATCACAATTCCTGCTAAGATTTAAAGGATATGTTGGACACAGAAAAATATGCATGGGCTGCTGGTAAGTCTTCTTAATGCTTATGCAGTCATTTAATTTCTATTGAGTCCAGAAGAAATCAGGGAAGGAAGGGCTACAGCCACAAAATGCTGACTGTGCTGAAGCAATGCTCACCAAGGCTGGTACATCTGCAAATCCAAAATACTGATCCCCTACACAGAGGTTGGACTGCCTGTGCTTAAGGCCCTATGCTTAAGGTCCAAATGCAGGCTCTGGCGTGTGGCCGAGGTCCAGACCTCCTGACAACGCTTGGTTAGCACAGCCGAGCTCCCGGGTGAGCTCTCTACCACCATGTCCCTCGCGGGTCCTTGAGAATGAGGCAGTAGGTGTGTTCACCCCAGAGGCAGGTGAACATAAATATATCCTATATCTATATAGGATATATATACCCCACATATCCTATATAACCATTTATATCCTATATCTACATCTAATTGTCAGTGAAAGGGAAGATGGCCTCCTTTTGGGGACATTTTTTGTGAGAAAGAGATGGCTTAATTAATACCCACCTAGATGCAAAGGCTCGTCTAGATACATGTGGCTCCTCATATCGCCAAACAAAGAGGGTGAATCTTTCAAATTCTCTCATCAGACAAAGAGGGCAAATCCCTCATTTGATTTGGGAGACCTCCAACTGAACACTGGCCACAGTGCAACGCCAAGAAAAGGAATGTCTGTGATGAGCCAAGGTATGTCCACAAAGCAAAAACACAAGAGCCTAATATCAACCTAGGGCTTGTGCTTAAATGGTCAATCACGCACAAGTTAGGTGTTCCAGCAGGCAGACTGGCAGTGCCTCTATCCTTAAGGCTATAGGTGATTTTTAAATAAATTTACTGATTCTGACATCTCTGTGACAGTTATTGGCTATCTCTAAGCAAAGCAAATGAAATTCCTCAACAATAAGAGAAGTAAAAGACTTTTTGAAAAGTGCAGAATTGACATACGTTTTAATTTATTTTTCTGTTTCACTGAACAGAGTCTTGGGAATATTTCCTGACAACTTCAGTACAGCACGAGCATTTTCCTTACGGGAACATGGGTCTGAAATCCTTGGCTTGTCACTAACTTAACTGAGTCAATGTGGCAACTGGCTCTTTCCACCATTTGTTCTCTATCAGTGTTCTCCTTTTGGTAAACGTTACACTAACCTATATGTGCAGTATGTTTACGCATTTCAAAGCAAAGGGTTTTACTGAATTGCTCATTCTTGCTTTGGGAGATTTCTAGTAAAAAAGAAGCAGACATGATTCAGTGAATTGAGCTTCTATATGAAAATAGAATGAGAAAGATATGCCTAACAGGCAAAAGGGAAGGGAAGAAATAGTTCTTGCATGTACTTGTTTCTAGACAGAAATATTTGGCAGCATTTATACAGCAAAAATAAGAATGACTGAATAGGAACATATGCTAAGGTTGCAACCACAAATAAATAAATTATTTTATTATTCCAGGTATTATTGTTATAACATATTTTCATGTTAAATAATATCTTTAATTATCACAACTTAGATATGTATGTGTGAATATATATGTAACTCTGTAGGGCTTTTTTTGAGTTAAATCCTCACATAGTTCTCACCCTAGCTTATCAATACTTACCTAGAACCAGGCTGACTGACCAAGTAATAATTTGTCTGAATTCACCTCAGTTTTCATAGTTTTCTTATGGCTGAAGGTCGCTATGACAGCTCCTGAGATTCACTGTAGGACAGAGGAAGCTATATTTCCAAGTAGATATGTGTAACGTGCTTCTGATCTTCAGCCCGTTCATGTATTTTTCTTCCTTTTACACAGAAAGAATTGATAGAGAATGTATTCTCCTATCTAAACTTGCTCCAAGGTTGGTCCAGTTGGTTTCTCCAGTCAAGCCAATGCAAAGTTATGTTGTTGACTTCCAACTGAATTAGTTCAGAACAGCTTTATTATTCTGGAGAATGTCTGCAGGACCATAAGGGAGGAAGAACACAAACCCCAAATAATTTCAGTTGCTAAAGGAAAAGGCTCCATCTCATTGTCTTCCTTCTACAGGCAAGTAATACTCAGTGTTTTCCTTGAAAAAAGAAAACCCAGCAAAACAAAATGCACAGATAGGATTTTGACAACTAGCTGGATTTTAATTCCTCTAATACTAGTAAGATGTTTAAAAATTTAGCTGACAAATAACTACCCTCAGGTATGCATGCTTCCTGAGTTGAAATGTCCTTTCCCAGTTTTTCCCCCAGTCTTTGCCATGGCATATCCAAAGAAGAGCAGGGTTGGAATGACAAATACCAAATACCTGATGCAGAAGCACAACACTCTTACACAGATACATTTAACCAGCCTTGGACATTATAAACAGAAAGAATTGCTATTTCTGGGTTCTATATGGTGTCTAGTATACTTCCACATGTAAAATCTAGAGTTTAAAATAGATGGCTAGAGAGTAAAAACTTCCTTAACTAACATATTTCTTCAAAACGCCAAGTCTATAAAGCTCAAGAGAGTCAGAAGCTAAGGCAGTTTTCACACATAATACACTTTCAATAACTCACTGAGACGACACCTAGAAAAGGCATATTTTCCCCCTTACTATGCATCCCAAGGGGAACGAAAATGGTTCCTTTGACATACCCAGAACTTTCAAACCATTTTTTATGTATTCTCAGACATCTCTAAATACATTCAAAGAATAAGTATCATACAACGTGCATGGGAGAGACATAAAAATATATTTCACAGAGATTTAAATGCAGATCACACTGATTTATGAAGACTCAAGTTTCCTAGACTTTTGTAGCAGAACTGGTACATTCTACTTGAAGAACTGCATTGAAAATGTCATGAATGTCATAGTGTCTTACTTGTTTTCATTGCTGGCATCATAACGAGGCATGGGGTCAAAATCGTTTCCATTGACATCAAAACTGGCCTGCGAATCCTGTAGTCAACAGGACAAAGAAAACCAGTTTCTCATTAATTAGTCTTTGACTCATTTGACCTACACATTCCTCAGCAGGTTCCTACAAGAAAGCAATTACGTTAACTAATTTTCTTGCAGTTTTTTAACAATTGCATTTATTAGGAAATGATTATATATTTTACAATTACAGGATTGAGACATTTTATTTCTTGTTTGGAAAAGAGATGAGGATAACAAATGCCCTGAAAAGCACAGTTCCAATATCTGTGAGGAAGTAGAAAGAGGTGTTTTATTATGCCAAGAGATTACAATCCTTCTACAAAGCTTGAAAATTAAGAGTGTTCATTTGCAAAATGTGGATTTTCATAAATGTTTCAAGATGCCAGAAATTATTTACAAGATGATGACTGAAATTGTATTTATATCTTCAAGGAATAATAACATTTTACCACAAATATTTTTATTAAAGTATAGCTTGAAATGCAACTACAATCACATTTGGAAATAAAAGACATCTCTCTAAACATCCCCTCACTTATCTGCATGTACAACTGTTTCAAATATATGCAGAATATCTGTGCATTTTTGCCCCGTATTTTATATTTACCAAGAATCTTAAAGCTGAAAATAGTTTATAGAGCAAATAGCTGCTGGTTTGTATGGCTCCCATTAATTGATGTGGTAGTGTGTGGTGTGTTGACATGGTAAGCAGTTCTTTCTAATCTACTCTTTGTTCAAAACCCGTGACCACATCCACCTCAAATATTCCTGTTTGCAGCCACACCAGCAGTAGTCCAACATATAGAAGGCATTTGTTATCAAACAAGCAATGTGTATTGCTTTGGGGGAATTCCTTGTTGGCACAAGGAAAAGGAAAGAGGAGGTAGTAAGGGAATAAATAGATGCTTTAAATTCAATGGAAGGATAGTACTGGGATGAAGTGACATCTGATACAGTCTGGGTCATTCAGTGAGCAAGTAAAAGTGTATTTGGTTTATATGACTTCAGAAATTAAAATGAAAGATTTAGCATAAGATCAAACTAGGCATATGTTGACAAATGAGACAATATGCTTTCATTAGTGCTTTTGCAGTCCTCATCTATTTTAAAGTTGAGTTTCACATGCAGGATACAGATATGTGTTGCTAACTTAAAGCAAGTGTCTTTAAAACTATGGACATGATTGTAGTTTTGATGGGTTGCTAATGATGTTATCATCCTCGTCATCTCTTGAATGCAATGTCAATATGACATTATGTCAATGTGACATTATGTCAATATGACACAAATCCTTGCTCAGCGTGAGTCTCTTGTAAAAGATCTAATCTACGTCTCTTCAGGGCATGAAGGTATATACAACTGCCCTGTTTTGGGCAGTTCATCTTCACCAGTCTGACTCAGTCCAAATGTATTTGTTTTCTCACCTTCTGTGAACATAGAGCTTGCACATTTCATTTCAGAGAAATAGTAAGGTTCCCAAGGTCATGTGTCTATTAATGGGTGGTGCCTATTCTTGAAGTATGAAAATGGTGGAAGCATCACTCCAGTAAAGCACAGCCCTGACACTGTAAACAGCTTCAAAGTGTGACACTAAATCAGGAAATCACCTACTACTGAGGCAGCCTCTGCCTATGTTATGCAGTCCTCCCAAGGTATACTAAACCAATCACATAAATGCAAACAGAAACATTATGAGGCTATATGAAATGTATGGTACAGAAAGAGACAGTTCTCCTCCTAATACAAATTGGGGAGGCATTCCCTGGAGTTAACAGAGATTTGCTAGACAGACCCTCAAAATCATTCTACACCCATTCTTACCTTAGTGACTCACAACAAGTCATGTCATTTCCCTTTAATGTTATTTCTATCAATAAAACAAATAACTTTAAAAATAAAAAAGGAGGAGGGTATGCCTAAAATTAGGCATTTTGAGAAGATCTGCCGTCTTGCAAGCTAAATATATGGGCCAAAAAATGGATTTCAGCTACATGGATTAACTCAAAAGCAGTGTATTCCATTCCTAAATTCTGAGAGTGTTGACAGTATATGGATATTAAGTAAAATAATTACAGAGAAGAGAAGGAACTTCAGATGATTGGTTACAGCCCTTTAGAAATGCAGGGCTCAGTTATGAAAGGCATCCAGATTATTAAAGACATTCAGACTGTGCATAGTCTTAAAAGAACACAGATTACCAAAAGTGACTGTTTTTCTGCTGGAAGAACGTTTTCTTCACCTTGGTGTTACCCTTTGAGGAAATGGTCGTATGAGTCCCCTCCTTCCCTCTTCCCTTTTCCTCCAGCTGCTAGAACATGATCATCTCTCTATCAGCAGCAAATTTATTGCAGAGTGCACATAAAGCAGCAAATCTGGACTACTGCGGACTCACATAATTCTGCATCAAGTCTGGATGGTTTCTTTCAATGCCGTCATCCAGGATGGTGACCACAACATTCTTCCCAGTGTAGCCTCTCTTCCAAGCACCTACTATGTTCATATCTGATTGGCAGTGATGGGCATTATCACTGCAGTGCTAGAGAGAAAAAAAGAGATAAAAGGTTTGGATATTGCAGATTACTGAACAGTGTGGGGTTAAGATATTCACGTATTCACATTAACATTACCATTTAAATTAGCAGACAAGCATATAAATATGAATAGCAACCATACAAGATCAACATCTACATTTAGAAATATATTCATAATTAAAAAACAAATGCTAAATTAAATGAAAATTGCTAGACCTACTTATTTCTCTTTCAGCTTACTCTTCATGTTAAGCAACACAAAAAGGAAGTGTTCAGCCACACTAAACCACTAGAAGCCCTGTGTAAAATAAAGCAACTATTCCCGACTGTTAAGCACTCTCATTTGAAATGTGCATTTGAATTATTTGATTTTTTTTTCTGAAAAACAAACCATATGTAGATAAAAGTTGACAAATGCCTGTACTGAAACAGCCATGGAATTAAAACCTACTTTTTGGAGCTTATGTGCTGTATAATTTCTTGACAGAATGTGAGGAAACTAATCCAGATTCATTTCTATCTACAAATGAAGGCTTTTGGCAGATTTTGTGCAATATAAACAGGAGATGATCAACAGTTAAAAACCTGTAACCAAAACAGCACTCTGAAAAACTTGCAGCTTGAGGTGCCTGATGAATTGTGGATAGCTGCATTGTGAACAGCCTGGAGTACAATTTTCTGAGCAACCAAGCAGGAAGTGAGGGAAAAAGAAAGTTTAGGGTACATTAAAATTGAAAGCCGCTTCCCTGACATGAATGCACCCGGCTCCTATGGCGAAATCAGGCTTGCCATGGCAATGAGACATGATCCTTTGAGCATTCGTATGCCCCATTAGCAACTCCCTGACCCAGAGGCAAAGCTGACCCCATGAAGGGCGTCCAACCAGCCCCTCGCCAGCGCCACTTCTCTCCAGCTCCTCTAGTCTCAGCTAGTGCAAGGGGCAAAAAAAGAGGGGCGAAGGGAAGTGGGGGGAGTGGAGAGTGGCAGGGAGAAGAAAGAAATGAAAAAGGGAAAAAAAAAACATAAAGAAATACTTGGAACTTGTAGCGTAGCAACAGCGGCCGTGCGAGCACACTCAGCCTTGGCCGCTTCTGCCCCACTGCCTGGTGCCCCATCCCGGGTCGCGTGGTAACACCGACGCGTCGTGTGAATCCAGCCGGACAGCTGCCTTGTGCCTTGCTTTACTCCATCCCTCTCCCCCTGAATGCAAGCACTCGAAAGGCACCATTAGTTGTATTTGGGGAAAACCTCAGTGGCATCAAGATTATTATCAAATTATATATTTCCTTTTTTTCCCATTCACACTCCTGTACTTTCATACACAAACCAGAGATTTTAAGTACTACTACCTAAATCAAACTATGTTCTTAGGAAATACATACATGTACATAGTATATGGTCCCTTTTATTCTCTTTCCCTCTGTATATCTCCATGAACTTATATATTAATATATATACAATATATATATATGCGCGTGCGTGTGTGTGTGTTTTCACACTCAAAGGCATTTGAAGGACTTTAGGGATCAACTCCAAGGGAATGTATAGGTCAGGCTTTAACTTTTTGTTTCATAACTTGCATGGAAATGTTTGCACGGATGGTTTTGTGATTCTGATCATCCATGAGACTTGCCCTCTGCACAATGAATGCCACAGTTGCACCTGTGAAAATTTCTAATATACAAACAGCAGCAGTAAAAGTGGGTAGTGTTCCCAGGCCCCTTTGCATTTTTCAAAGGTGCAACTGAAATAGCCAGCAGAAAACACCTGCAGGAGGGGTGAGCTCAGGCCCCCGGCACGAAGCCTGGGGCCAGTGGCAGGGCCATGCACCCAATGGGCTCCAAGGTTGGATCCACAGCCAGCAACAAAATCAAAGGATGTTTCGGCTGGTTTCAAGGCAAAGCCAGGCTGGAAAACCTTGCATGTTGCCATTCCTCTGTCTTTCGAATGCATCCACTGAGGGGGGTTGCTGTGATTCCTACTGTTGTGGTTTGATGTGGGGGGCAAATTTGGTAAGAGATTAATCCCCTCGCATTCCAGCCGATCCTCAAAGGTTAGAGGGACTGGGGGTGGCTGGACTCAGCTCTCAGTAGGGATACCAAATACTGTGTTAGCTATACACCCAACTCCGGCAGTATCGGATTCACCAACAGTCTGCTGACTGTAGGTCCGATCGCCTTCCAAACAAGTGGTCGGGTTCATGAATAGCACAATTTATTCAAATGCAACGTTTAGAAAACAGGTTTCGGATGTCAGTACACGAAATTCTCTACTACAGTGTGGGGTTCTTAGCTAGTGCCTAGTGTACAAATGCGCACCGCAACGCCTACTGATCCTCACGTGTCCTGGCGAAGCAGTGGAGTCAGCAGGGCCACTGCACAGTCACTTCAGCCCTGAAACACACAGCATCCCACGGGCTGCTTTGCTGCCCCTCTGGCCTCGCGATGCTCCAGTAGCTCTGCTCCCAGTCCACCCAAACCTCCCTGGCTAAGCACGCACACAGGTGTTCAATCCCCGTTCCCTTGCACCAGGACGGGACTGCATTTTGCCCCGCTGATGCCAGCAGAGCCGGCTGCCCTCCCTCACCTGCCCTGGCGCTGCGGTGGCAGCAGCAGTGGGTCTCAGCCACCAGCTGCTCGCGGCACGCGCGCCTGCGGGCAGGAGGGCCTGCCGCCGTCCGCACGCCGCCTGGCACCATGACACACCGAACCCATAGCTCTGCTCCGCTCCCAGACCCGCCAGAAGGATGGCCTCAGAAAAATCTGTGATTTTCTCTTCCTCTACTGGCTTTTTAGCACTTGATTTTAAGCTTTATTTGCTTCAACATCTGATCTGAGATCCCTCCATTTTCACCACAAATTATACCTTACTCTGCAGATTAGTATGTGATCTTATCCAGGTTAATCCAATTGTGCATACTGCTTTCAAAGCAGTCAGAGATATGACTTCAATCAAAAACAATGTAAATCTTAGGGTGCAATTACTCTTCAAATACTATAAAATATGGTGTAGATGAGCCATTCCATATGAGACAGCATCTAAATGCCACGTATAACTCGATTTCATTCTTTCTCTTTCCTTCAAAATAATTTTTGTAAGAAATTTTCCACTACTGAGCTCCATTCTATTATTTTTCATTAACCATATGCTACTTCTTAAACATTTATCCAAACTATATTGTCAGCTACTCAGCAGCGGACATTTTTAGTGAATTTGGAGGCACAGATTTACAGTGTTACCCAAACGACAAATATGAAGACATGTCATGATAATAAAAATCTTGTGATTTAAATTGGTTGGAATTTGTATGAATAGGCAAGGACTGAATTATTAAAATAATTTTCAACAGTTTTCCTGTCCTCTCTTATATGAATAGAAATAATCTTTCTTATTAACGTACAGAGGGTGGAGTTGGGAAGCTTTGATTATATCTATTTATCTTTGAACTGTTGTTTTTGAATTTTAATTTAGGCAATAGCATAAACTAGGCTAATCTATGGAATTTCCCCCCTCTTCCAGCACATTAAGTAATTCAGAAATTTCCTGCATTGGTACCATGACAAGGCAGTTGCACCAAGACAACCCATTTCAACATACATCATTTTCATCTATCACCTGGAGGATACCATCAAAAGGAATAAACAATCCCTTACCCAGTAACATAAAGTAATTTAATTTAGATTTTTAAAAGACAGTTAAAGGATTATGTTTTCCTTTGGACTATTTAATTGGAAAATGTTAATTACTCCAAAGTGTTTAAAAGGAACTGTCTGCAGGGATAAGAGACAAGTGAAGGACAATTAGGAAGGAAGAGGGGTATAGTAAGGAAAAATTCAGATCCAGGACTTTTCTCAGACTCGAAATGCAAGTCTTCTAAAGGCAAAAGTCCAAAAGAATCACTTGGATGTCTGTAATTGCACCCTTGAAATTAAAAGGTAGATACTGCATTAGATAGGCCTTCTGTTTTGATGTATTAGATTCCAATTATTTGCAATGCACTCTCAATGTCAGACATATGACTGGATCATTTTAGCTATTTTGTGAAATTCTCTCTAAAAATAGCATACTGTCACTATCATTATTTAATGTTCTTTGTCTGCTGCACTAATTTTGATGGTCTTAGGCTTGATGTATCCAATTAGGGATCAATAACAAAGCTGAACTGCTGGACTGAGAAATCAGAAATGCTATTAATAGACTTCTATTTTTTTTGAATTCCAGAGGGAAAAATCAAATTAAAATAAAGATGACTGCAAAGTTCTGTTCTATCTTTTGCAATAAGTGATAGCCTTTAAGAACCTAGGAGATAACCCCATGTTCATCTTGACCTACAGACTCTCAGAGCAGATCAGAACCCTGAATTTCTAACCCTGTGTCATGCAGTCTCTCAGAAACTGCCCATCATGCCCTGTGTAAGTCTTCACGAGGCACATAGCATTGGTTTATTGAGATTCTTGAATTAGCAGTGGTTGAATATGTTGTCAATACCTAAGTGAGATAGGGAAATGCAAGATAATAATCAGAATGACCCAGTTTTAAACATCAATCATATGAGCTGGCAGGTCTTGGGTCTGATCTGGCGAAACATTACATATGCTTCTGGCCCTAGGAAATCTCTGAATACTAGTCCAGAGATAAGAAAAGATAGACCCTTGAAGTATTACAAGAGAAAATCAAATCCCTCTGGTTCCATTAGTCTGGTACCTAACAGGTCCTCGGCATACACAGAGGTGAGCCATGTAGGTTACAGTCCCACTTTCCATCAGCCAGTTTATCAGATACAAGGCCATGAATAGGGATAGGGATAGGGCAGAGATGTGGTACAAAGAGGAAAAAGGACAGTCAGGAGCCTGTACTGGGACCCTGATCAATGGGTTGAGCAGTTAGAAGAGGGGCATGAAGGGCCCATGAATGGTTGGTTGCTGGCTCTCTGTGGAGCTATCAGAAGAGAGCTGATAGAGAAACGGAGCATCTTCCTGTTGTGTGAAGGGAATGTAATGATGGGTGGTGTTCGGCTTTCTGAGCCAGTCTGGGCAAATGCACAGAATCATAGAATTATAGAATGCTTAAGGTTGGCAGGGACCTCTATAGATCATCTAGTCCAACCCCCTGCACATGCAGGGTCACCTAGAGCAGGTGGCTCAGGACTGCGTCCAAGTGGGTTGGGAAGATCTCCAGAGAAGGAGACTCCACAGCCTCTCTGGGCAGCCTGTGCCAGGGCTCTGTCACCCTCACGGTCAAGAAATGTTTCCTTAAGTTCCTGTGGAACTCGTGGTAATTCAGTTTGTGGCCATTTCCTCTAGTCCTATCAGCAGCT
>VZSV01000296.1:186078-196578 GCA_013398735.1 Nothocercus julius
CATATCATTGCAGAGATATAAACTTCTCATTATATTTAAAAGTACCATGATTAAAAGACAGTGACAATTCAAACATGTTTAAAAATGCCTGTAGTACTTTTACATGCTGATTATTCAGCATGATTTTGTGAGGATGAAACAAATGATAAATAGCAGCAATTAAACAAAAGTAAAAGAAAGTTAACTTTGGATAACTAAGCAGGACCTTTTAGCCAGCTTACTACGATATTTCTGGTCTTATTATTACCTGCTTCCAGTGACAAATCTGTAACTTTCGATAAAAAGATTTAGAAACTCTAATCTTTTACCCAAGACAAAAGAAGAAAAAATAACCCTCCAAGCAGCTTGCAGTTACCTAGTAAGCCTAAGCAAGATTGGACCTGGTATTTTGTTTATTCCTAAAATAACAATTAAGCAGATGATAGGTCTTGCTTTAGAACAGTTTTTATAACCTTCTAGAGATTCTATCTACACTGTAAAAGACACGCTCTTCACAATTTTATTTTTAAGCTGTTTTCAAGTCAAAGAAAGTTACTTCTGTATAAAGTTGTTAAGAAGTATGGGAGATGGTTTTATTTAGACTTTATGTGAACATATGTGACAGAATAAAACTAAACAGTGTGAGAAGACCCTAAACAGATGGCTGAAATTAATCATTAACTTTTCAAGGGAATGGGAGGAGCCTGCCACTTACAAAAACTCTCTTCCTTGCCGTGTTTTGTTTTGCAGAGAAAAGGATGGTGTTCAGGAAGCATGTTTTGCTGAAGTTATGTTGGGGGCAAGCTGATTTGGGAGGGAATATGAAGCCTTCCTAAGAGTGTCTTAAGTTTGTGTGGATATGAAGACTTAGGAGGAAGCAGATGATGAGACATTGGCTGTGAATATGACTATGTCACATTTAAGGACTGTTGCACTAGTTCTGTCCTTCTGTCTCTATTTTATGTTGTGGTCAGGTCCCTGTGATCCATGAAGTAAGAGTCTGCTGCTATCTGGCATCAGTGGCGGGGAGTCCTAGGGCAGATGGAAGAAGAGAGGTACCACAGGGGTGAGCGATGACGGATGCAGGACTCCTTCAGGAGGCTGCAGGAAAGATACATGTCCCTACACTTCCCCAAGGGATAAAAAAGGTTGCAGAAATGGGGAACATACAGCTCAGAATATAAATATAATCTCAAATAACACTGCTAGTAACAGAGCAGGAGTTTTTCTTCATTTTCCTCTGGGTTTTCTTAAGACTGGAGCTGTTTGTGCAGCACCTTTACTTCAGCAATAAACATATACTCAATATCTACAAGTCTGTCCCCTAAAAACCATAATGAGACATCAGGATATTGTACCTGAGGTCCTATTATTTCCCTAGATTGGTATGTCAGAGGAGATTATAGCTTGGCAGAGGGCGAACTATATGGTCATGAAACTATTCTTTTGGGAAAGAAGTATAAAAGTCATTTCATACCCTCCAATAGACAGCTGAACATATTTTAACCTAACACTGAAATGCATGCTGTGAAAATTCATTAACAATACAGGATCAGACTAAGATGAATGGCTGCTATTTTTGTTTGCCCATAGGGAAGTGAGTATCCTAGGCACCAGTGGGCTTTTCACCATCTGAGCTTACTATGGTTGGTGAATACAAGGCCCATTCTTAAGAGAAACCTGAGAAGATAAGGCCAAACCACTAGAGGGAGTGGCTATTTATATTTTGTGGATGAGTTCATCTGTTAGAAATGAGAGAATAAGTCTGGAGAAATCTAGGGAGGCCCAGGAAAAAGAAGATTCCCCCCTAAGAATTAAACAGAAGTACCATAGAGTTATTCTTGTTGCTGTCTCAGGAAATTTGACTGAGCTGATTAAATGTTAAGGTCCTGCTGAAATGTCAGAGAAGGTTAGTCCAGAGGCATATGACACAGCAATGTACGAAATGCTGCAAAGTAGACCCAGAATGTGAAATTGCTGTGAAACTGAAAAGAGCCTTAAAGGAAATTGCAGCAGAAAGTCAGGATTCATGTTGTATGAGAAAATACAGATAAACTGAAAGCTTCTGAAAAAGTGCAGATATATTTGCAAACACTGATTTTGTTGAGAACTAGACATAGACCAAGCCTTTAAAGCTTTCTAGTAAGAGAATGTGTTGGGTATGGGGAGCTGCTGCCAAACTAAATCCATTTCCTTACCCTAGAGGACAGCTAGAACATGTTGGCTATCGCAGCTCCACTGTAGAACTTCCCTCTGCAAATAACTTAACTGAATATGTATAGTGACGTATATTGAGTGAAGAAAATAATTTTAAATAATTAGTACCAGAAGCACATACTCCTGTAGAAAGACAGAAGAAAAAATTACCCAGCAGAGGTAGCTTTTAGCCTCACCAGAAACTGGAATGTGTAATGAATCTAATGGGGATTGAAAAGAAAATCATATTCATTACTGTCAGGCTTACATACAGTTTGTCAGTAGTCCAGGCCTCAGCTTTTAAATGTAACACTCAATGATAACAGCCTTAGCATTTACATAGATCTTAAACCCCCCAGGAAATCAGCAGGTGATAGACTTAGAGAAAGCAAACTAAGATCAGCACATGGTTAGAGAACCAACACACAAGCAAAAAAACAAAGAGTTCTTGACTTCATGGTCACTGTTTCTTCTCTCGTGTGCACCACATTTTGCTAAGCACTTCAGCTACAATACCCTCCGTGTGGCTCCACTTCCTACCGTCTGCATTCTCCCTTGTCATTCCCACTATATCCACCCTTCTCTTCTGTGATTCCTGTTGGCCGGTCTTCTGACTCCCAGATTTCTCTGTTTTCAAATCAGCTGTAAGCATATCTTTATTTTTTTCCCTCTTTGTCTTGTTTCACCTATTGGCTGTGCTGTTTAACTCAAAATTCTAACATGAATGTGTGCCAAAAATACTACACAAAGCTTAAATGTACCTTCAAGCAAAGGAGAGAATTCTCAGGAAATATAACTTCCCTCAGTAAGCTACTTCTTACATTAATTGTTATGTTGTGCAATGTAAAAGCATTAGACAGTTAAAAAAATATTTTTATTTGTATAAAACACTACGGTGAGATCTCTGGATTCACTGGAGATGTCGCATGAATCTGCGAACACTTAATAATGCAACCACTCATAAGGAAGTTAACCAAGGGTTTGCCATGTCCATTTGCACTTTGAAGCCATAAAGATACCTGAACAGATATAGTAAATCTCATCTTGTTTAAGGAAAAGCTAATGATCACATACTACAATGAAGTCTTAAGTCTTCAGAAGCAACAATGTGTTCCTGTAATACAGGGAAGTTTAAAGAGCATTCTCCTGCAGAGCGTTCTTAATGTTGATGACACAAGAATTAGTGGAGTGGGAAGTAATGATGGCTAAAGAGACAGACTGATCCGGATCACTTGCGAAGGTGGACCTATTTAAGCAGTGTGCTTCTGATGTAATCATAAATCACCAATTTAGGACTGAATGGGCTGATCATAAAGAAAGTATACAGAAGCACAGTAACAATGTAAAAAATTTAAGGCTTAAGGCAAGAGAGGCACCTGCAACTTCAGAAGATGCTCCATGTGTTATCCTTTCTTAGTTAAGCAGCCGGATAGCAGGAAGGGGATTAAATCAATTTCTGAAAATGAGTAAGGAGACTATCCATGGAATGGTGTCTGCATGTGTCTAATGTTTCAAAAGGAAGGCTTTTGGAGAAACTGAAATGAGTCTTCCTCACTGCCTTTTTTTTTTTTTTTTTTTTCTGAATCAGATGCTGGAAACACAATTCGCTTGTTTGTTAACAAGCTCGATGTATTTATTTTATCCAAGGGAAGGTGAAGAGATGACCTGACTGCATCATGAAAGTGCCTAAACATGGAAGAGATTTTAGAAGGTGGATATTTCTTTAATTTAGCAGCGAACGGCCAAACAAGATAGACATGGAACAAGGTAATTACACAACTACAAGCTGCAATTTTCTTAACAGTTAATCATTAAGACAATGCTCCTAATGATGTGTACATATGCAGTCTTTTTATCTAAAACATATATGTCTTATTGAAAACATAGAGCAGGTCATTAGAAATTGTGACTTTCTAAGTATAGGTTTCCAGTCGTTAATGCTGGACAATCTAAATGACTATAACAATCCGTATCTCTGAAAAAAAAATACGAAAAGGAGTTCAGATGCTCATGCTGGTTTCTGTCAGAGAAAAGCACCTATGTTTCAGAAACTATGCAGAAATCTCAATAACAAGTAGGATTTGTGAGAAATAAACTTTTTTTCCATTAACTGCCTTCAAATAATCTGGGAGAGTTATCTGAGTCTAGAGTTAGGTGCTGCTATCCTGAACATGCATATCCTGAACAACTCTATTCTATATGGGTACAAAAACATTAAGCCCTGTATGAATAAAATTCTCTTCAACACTCAATTAAATATGCAAACAATATGCTATATATAAAAAAATGCATATAAATATGCAACAATGTCAAAACAGAACTGAAATGAAACATTCAAATGAGGGTTTTTTTTTCCCTTTGACCTTTAAATTTTGGAATGAGTGACAACTTACTAAAATGTAAGTTTATACTACTTATGAAGCAAAATCTAGAAATTTTAAGCTGGGGAACATCTCTGTTTAGAAATATACACTTAATTTAAAACAGAGATACGCTAGTACATGCTACTTATATGTTGCTATTTCACACTCCTGCTGCAGAAGCACTGGTCAATTCCTGTATGGATCTAGGACTTCACATAAAGCATCTGAAAAAAAACAACTAACCAGTAATAACAATGTTATGGCAGCCTAATTTTAAGAGAAAGTTCAGGCCAGTTAGCAGCAAATAAAAGTGGCTGGCTTGGGGGACATTGACAGATCAAAACTTTTAAGTTCAGGCTTAAATACAGGCCTATGCTTAAATCTATCCTTAATCTAAAAAACATTCAGGCGGCTGACTGATTTCAGTGAGATCCGTGGGATTTAATGTGTGCCCATGTACACTGCTGCACAGAGCACACATCAACAGCATTTTATAAGTAGCTCTGTCGTTATAGAAGATTTCCCTGTTTTCCTTATTAAACAGCCAAAGGAGTTTTTTTTTTCAGGCACCTGCCCTTAGTTTACCTCTCACCCTTTGACTTATACTCCTGCAGATGCAAAGACTTATCAAGGATATAAGGCACCAAAAAAAGAACCTAGGTGAGACCTTTTCAGTTCACAATGAATGGTTTATTTGATTGCTCTACATTTTTCTGTTTTCCTTTCTCCAACAATCAACACATGAACCAAAGGAAAAAATTCATCTACCAGCAGCATGACTATAACCATAAGGGTCTTACAGACAGGAAAAAGGGGAAAACTGTCCAAGGTTGTCATTCCATCCCTTTTCATTTGAACTTCCATTTTTCAATCAAGGAGCATAGTATCTCTACTCACAACTGCCTAAAAGCAAATATTGTGATGATCTAAGTTTTGTTTGTTTGTTTTTTAATTTGAACATATATACGAGCATGTAAATTGTCCTGTCCTTGCCCACAAAATGTCCGTTGGAAGATTTTAGTCAACCTCTATTGCTTACTGTCTGTCTGGAGACAACATGGGTCATAACCTGTGTCTTTCAGAATCTTTCATGCATACAACTTCTATCTGTTAAGCAGCTTCTATATTGTTTCCAAGAAGAGATGAACAGCTCAGCCTTAGGTTTATTTTTCCTATTAGACTGTGGGATGAATGTTAAGTGTGTGTATGAGTCTTTCAAACGTTGAGATAATCTAAGACTTCTTCTAGGGTTTGGCAAAGTAACAAACCAAGCTAGCTTAGTGGTTTTGGCCACCCTCGTAGATTCCTTCATTGAAAATATCTTGGATTGGATTAATCCTCAAAATGATTCCGTGGCAATAGCTTACACAATGCATAATTTGGTCTAGTTATCAGCATGTCCTGTGTTCCAAAGAGGATCAAAACTGCTCCAAACAGGGTGGTCAACACTTGAAAAGTTTGAAAGTCAGAGAACAAGAAGCTGCCAGACATTGCAAAAATTGACTGCACGTGCAATGTGAATGGGGAAAAAGGACATGAATCCCTACGATTTTTACTCTCGCTCACTAGTTAGTACTATGCAACATTATCCATTAAATAAATAGCAGGCTGATGTTATGTTTAGGCAAGTCTTTTAAGTCTTTGAAAGGGCAGATGAATGAAATATATGAATGCATTATACTTTAACTCTGTTCTGTAGTAGTTGACTAAACTTCGGGAGTGGGTGCAAATGGAACTGCAAGACACAACATTTTAAAAAGGAGGAAAAACACACTAGTGTAGCAAATACACCTAGTAATATAATCAAAACTAAGAGGATAAACATCCTAAAATGAGCATGTAGATCCTCAAGGAAGTTCTACTGCTCTTAACAACTCACTGCTTTCAAAAAGATAGTCCTGTTCCCATTTCCTTGGTTTCTTTGTTCTTTTGCTAGGCTGCTCCTCTTGGGTCTGTTCATGTGGTCCTCAAAGGTAGTGCAAGGGATGAAGATGGGATTAAACAGCTGGGGGTAAAGAGTGCATAGGTAGCACATGTGAGACTACTGCCTAAGACAGCAAGCCTTTAGGTTGCCTGGGGTGTCTTGGGAAGCTTCATCTACTGAAGAGTAAGTTATTTGAGTCAGTACTTTAAAAGTATTGAGTGCTTTTCTAGGATCATGTGTTCTGTAAGCAGACCAACTACCTAGCAGCCATAAGGGCTGTTAACAGTTGACACACTGGCTGTGTTAACTCCTCTCTCTACATTTCACTTTGTGCAGTAGGGTCTTAGTATATCAAAAATATATGCATTTTGGTGTTTCAGTTGGGCTTGCATAAAGCACCTGAGAAGCTGGACTGTTTATTCAAACATTCTTCTGAAAAAATCACACATAAAAAGTTTCCTCAATAGCCTGCTTGCAGCCAGACCAGAAGGCTTATAAGGAAAAAAATCTGCTCCTGATTGTACATGAAACCTGGAAGTGGAGGAGTACATGGAAGTTGAACAAAGAAAAAATCATTCAACCCCTCTTCGCTTAAACTTGCCTTTATTTTTTTCTGAACTAGTTTTCTGGCTCCCAGATGTAATCTTGTAGACAGAAGCTGATATTTTATGAATATAGCAAAACGCTATCTACCAAGTAGTAACTTACTATTTATTAACAAACTGTCTTGTTCTAAAGACATACAACAGGAAACACCACTGTATGCTTAATGTTTAGTCTCTCATTGATATTTATGTTTTCTTTCCTTAGCCTCCTGCACTTACACTATTTGGATTTTACGTAGTTCTGAACTGTTGTGAAAACAAAGCAACTGGCTTATTCAGTTAGGCATTCACATAAAAATGAATAAACATAGTTCAATTATACACTTCAGTGACATACTACTCATGGATTAGTGGGTTATAATGCAATAGAAAGGGTAAGATAGAAGTGGTAAGTACCCCGTAAAGCACCCACACTTGCTTCTCTTGAGACTGTCTGAGTTTCTTTACTCTTCCCTCTGACCACCATGCATTTCAGTTGTATGTTGGAAATGAGCTCACTTTGAAACAAGTAGTATTTAAGTTCCTCCTCCATAGGAAAAGGTCAAGCAGATGTTGCCTGCTTTGTTTCTCAAATTAGAATTGGTGTATTTTTGAAAAATGCCTACCTGTGTATGGGAAGACATGGGGTCTTGTGACAATAGTCTCTTCCTTATTCAGTGTCTTGAGTTAAAAACGATCACTTTACTCATTTAGGCTAACTTCCATTAAATCTGCATTTAAAAGCCACTGGGGACGCTTTCATAAACATATGCACAAACACTTGCTGAACTTATCTCCAAAATGGCATTGGTAGAGCTTAATATACTTAAAGTCTTCTCTGCTGCATTTTTCTCATTTGGCTAGAAGTAAATCCTCTCACAGAGCTTGAACAGCAGTTTAAACTCCCAGCAGAGATTTCATGACATTAGAAGCAGCTGTAAGTAACATCCAGGATGGCCTGCATTCAGTGAAGTGATGCAGAACACAGTTTTATTGAAAGGCTCCCTCCTCGTGGTGAATATTCCCCTTTTTTATTATTATTATTTTATGTGGTTGAAAAGAGAGCCTTGGGGAGAGCAGAGATTAATGTCTTCTTCTTACTTTTAATTTTCGTCGCACTTTAATTTTAGTCTCTCAGCACACTAAGAGAACATTGGCATTTGTTCAGGTGATACATGGAAGAATACGTCAGAGCACAGATGTAAAAACTGGAAAGCTGGAGCTCTGATGCCCTCATCCTCAAGGCATCCTAAGTCTTACAGTATTTATATTCATTAAAATACAGACAGAATGATATTTTAAGTATTCCATGAGACCTAATAAGTTAGAGCTACATAGTGATTCTCCAATCTACCATTTGTAAAGGACACTAAATAGATGCAACTCTCTAGGGAACAGAATGGTTAAGAAATTTTTTTTAAAAGCGAGGAACTAATTTTCTGCTCCTTGACTGAGCAGTAATATAGTTCCTATTTTTAGTAGCAGAAATTTATATAACTCTCATAGACTACGAGTTGGCTGCTCGAGAGAACAAACTGGAAACAGCACACCAGTTTTGTCTTTAGCAACCAGACCACAAGTCAGGCAAATTTCAGTATCAACCCTTGTGTGTACTCTGGCTGTGCATTTCTAGTCATTTTGAGTTTCCAGATGTTTGTGGAGTTTATGTGAAAAGAGCAATACAATATCAGTTCAATGGAAATCATACTTGGCAATCCTTTTACCTGCTTTATCCATACTTTCAGTAGGCAACAATACCAATAATAAGGTAAATAAGGTGTTTGAAGAAATGCAGTGTTCTTCAGAGAAAAACTTCCATTGCCACTGAGGCAGGTCACAGATTGTTGTCATAACTTTCTAAAAAACTAAGAGCACATTCATCCCAGGCAATGAAAAATACAGCAACTAAGCCAAGCTACAACATATGCCAAAACATTAATATGCCATTCCACCTTGGCTTTCACTGCACAAAAGGAAAGAAAGGATGATTCTTTGGAGGACAGTGAAAAAAAAAGGGTGTTTTTTCCTCAGCAGCCAGTTAGGAGGTGGTAAAAGAAGGTGATGTGTATGCAGAGTAGTGGTACTAACACATGGTATCCTGCTTCCAACATACCCTGACTTGCATTTGCCCTTGCAGTGTGCCCTCTCCTCCTCTCTCCATTTCTCTGCAACTCGTTTGATCAGGCAACTGTTACCACTCCTCTGTGTTGCCTGACAGTCCCACTCTCCTTACCTGACCTCATTAAGGACCAGGCTAGAGCTGTAAAACCCTTTTCTCCATGCTACCTCTCACACTTGGCGTTGGGAGAGAGGTACAAGATAAGCCAGCTCCTCACAGATCTCATCAGCAGCACTAAGAAGGCAATTGGCCCATCTTACTTTTCCCCTCCACCTTACTTAATAGCTACAGGACCTTGGGATACTCACATTACTCACTGCTGATAAAAGGCTTATTAGCCCTATCCTGGCTGCCTTCCAAAGTCCACTACATAGCGACAGGAGTGTTGGTCCCTCTAGGCAGATGCTACTATATTTCACCTGTTACCTCAGAAATGCATCAGGAGAGCACGATCCATCCCTCACTGATGTACTATACTGGAGGAGTTTTTTGAAGACACAAAGTAAGCTGGGTTCCCTGGTTTGTCATAAAAACTCAAGGCAGTGCTGACTGAACAGGTCTTACTGAAAGTGAAAATTCAAGGGACTTTCCCTGGATTTTGGTTGCATCCGAATTGCAGAAAGCAGCCAGCTCTAGATGCTACTAATTCAGAGCTTATCAGTGCATATGAAATACTTTAAATTGCAATGTAAGTTACATTTCATCTGTCTGATGGCATGAGGCTGAATGATAATATCTGGCTGCTAAATTAAACTTCTCACAAACAGCTTTCTAAAAATCTGAATAATCTCAGTCTGATCTTGCTACAGATAAAACTATCAACAATATTATAGCTCTATCATCCAGCTTACTCACCAAACAACTACTAAACATTGTTTTCCACAGTGGCTGTTTTATTTTTCTCTCTTGACATGGCTATAATACGATTTCACCTTGGAATATATATAATAATTCACTGACTCACTCTCCATCTATTTGCCAACTCATCGTGTTGATCAAGACCCAGTTCAAGCCCCAAGGCTGCCTTATAAACCCCGTTTGCTGCTAGACAACTGGGCAGGTGACCATTTACTGTCTCCTTTAGTTTACTAATTATTTATTCACAGCAGAACTTTGCTTATCTGACTGTCCTTTCATTCTAGCTCTGGAAATCAAAAATATACTTCACAAAGTCCACAGAGTTAAATCAAAATACAAGCAGCTAGAGAAGGGCAGAGCCAGGAACTGTGTCTTTGATTGGGTTTACAGGTTTCTGTTAGAAAAACATTTTAGTAATTTTGTAAGAAAAAAAAGACTTTTTCAGCAACCCAAGTGTATATGCCTTTTTTTTTTTTT
>VZSV01000296.1:200299-221983 GCA_013398735.1 Nothocercus julius
ACAAACAGTTTCTGAAAAGCATTCCATTTAGGGTAAAAGCTGTTTTCAAGCTTTCAGAGTTCCAACTCCCTTAGCCACATCAATACAGTAATGTAATAAACATAAATGAAATAGATTTCTAGTGTATGAGGAGAGTTACTACCTCAAAAATGGAGAGATCCAGCAGGTCAAAACAAGTAAGATGGAACCATTTTTCCACGGGAAAAGAAAAACATTACTAGTAACCTTCTATATTTAGAAGGGCCCATATAATAACTATAGGTGGAATTTTGGAAGCAAGATATTACTTAGTCTCTTATTCAAATACAGTAATTCTAGAAATAAATAGCCAAGCTACTAGACCTGCCAACTGATGACATGCTTGTGTGCTACATACTTGAAGACAAGGACTTCTGAATGTCTGAGCTGACTTGTTGTGAATTACTGCAGGCATATTATGTTTTTGGTTTTCAGTGTGTGCAACTGCATGAATTAAAAGCCAAAATGAAATAATTATAAAAACTGGAAAAAAAAAAAAAAAAACAAAAAGCAGTGTTAGGACAATCTTTTTTATTCATATGAAATACTGAGCTAGCTCATTGGAATTAGCAGACACCTGAAAAGATAATGTCTACTTACATGAAAATAATTTTACATTTTCCCAAAAGACATTATTTTCCTCCCTGTCTGAAGCAGTTCAAGCCATCGGGTCATAAACCATCTGAGCGCCCTATTCTTGGCTATGTAGGTGATCTTCTGAGAAAATAAGCTGTAGGGAGTTAGTAACTGTTTCACCAGTGTTCCGTTACACCAACGGAACAGTAGGGAAAGACATCAAGTCTTTAATGGCCAAATGCAGGCATATGAGCTTGAGTCAATTGCCTAACTTGTTGCTCCCAACTGCCTTAAACTAAGAACATGAACTTTTCATTTGCATCTTGACAAGAAAAAATAGGATATTTTTAAAAACTGCTTGAATAAAAAAATTCTCACTCCAGGCTTTAACAGTGACTGTAATGAGGAAAAAAATATTTGCTCAGAAAACATGCAACTCGTGCAGACAGAAAGCAGCACAAGTAATCCATTTATTTCAACAGCATTATTCATTACTAAACAGCATGCACATATAGCATTCAAAAGACATTGTTTGGGGCTTTTTTCCTGTGTTTCAGGACACGAGAAATTTGTATCACATTGGTTTTTGAGACAGGGAATTGAACACACAGAAAACAAGTGGGTTCGCTGCTCTCACAGATTGCAGCTATGTTCCTTCCTTTCTCATTGCTGAAAGCTTAGCCTCTAGTAAGAAATTCCCAAGGCATCATGCAATAGGAAGAATTCATGAATGAATGCATTAACAAGCATTTCCTGTTGCAAGGCTGACTGGGAATTCTTTAGAATGCTTGTAAGGAGTTTACAAATCTTCATTAGTTACATAAGAAAGTTAAGAACATTCACTTTTTCTAAGCATACTATTATTTTGGCACTTTTCAAAATATCACAGTAGACAAGCTTAAACACTTGCATGAAACAGAGTTAGGGCTTTATACATACTTACCATGTACCACATGCTTGGCCACTTGGGATCATTGAAGTAAGTGGACTGGGTACCACCAGGTTTATAATCCCTCTTTATTCTTCTTTTAACCACCTGCTGTTGTATCCACTCCACCTGCCAACAAGGAAAACATTTGGTAAGTGTTAGGATTCCATGGAGATTATCAAGAAATGTGTGAAACCTTGGGAAGTTTCCCATTACCAGAGTCCAAGACATATTTCATGTTAAAGAGTTCATTTTGGCAGTAGGAATGCACAGCTCACCTTGGCATATAGTTCACTCGGGAATATGTCCAACTTAGTCAGTGCCATAAGTCTCCATAAGCAACTACGCAAAAGGTTTCATCGGCTATCATCTTTTGAACAAAACTATTATTTTTTTAATTTTTCTTTATCAGACTAGCTTCTCTTTTGAATTTATAAAAGTATTTACTTCTATAAAGTTTAACAACACATCACAATGAGAAATGAATGACGTTTCTGACAGTTTTCTTTCTTTTAAGTTTGTTCTGGAAAACAAAATGTTCACTAACATACACAAATGTTTTGCTTAACCAGTATTCAAGTGGTTCAACCACATGCTGAGAAGAAACAAATTAAGCTGTATTTTTTAGCAGTGTGACTCTTTGTCAAAATTGACTCATTCGAGTTTTTGGGGACTTCATTTTATTCGACAGTGCTCCCCAGAAAGAAACAGCTGGATACTGAGCAACAGGTTAAATAAAACAAAACAAAATATAAACAATCAAACAAACAAAAAAAGACCTTGAAGCAGAAAAACAAAGATCAGGTTTAAAAATCTAGCTCTGAAAGTCAGCTTCCAATATTCCTTCAAAGACTCATGACACATCCAAAAAAGTGACATCAGCCTTACAGCACATTATTTCTGTCTAAATGGAATGTAGTTTCTGTAAATGTAAATAATATAAACTATCCACAAAGCGAGGTTATATTTATATGCATATACCTTCCCTGACAGCTCATATTTCTGCCCAATTGTTTCTGAGGATATAACAGTAAAAATTCAGCTCACGTCTTCCCCAGCAAGACCATTTCTACCATTTTTTACTGGTAGCCAATTCTGCGCTTTCGACTTGTGCATTTTATGAAAATCTGTGCATGCACACATGCATAAATATATATAAAAGAAATTTATTATCAAATCACATATTTTTCTTTGTCACTTGTCAGGAAACCTATTAATGCTTTTACTTCGCAGGCTAATGTCTCCACTACACATTCTGAGCTTTTCAGAGCTTTACAGATCCCCCTTCCAAACCTCACTATCAGCTTTGGCTAACATTACTAGAAACATTTTCAGCTGAATGAGGGGGCTAAGTCTTCTATGCTGGCAGAGTATCATAACCTTAATTCATCTCTTAGCTGTAGAAATGAATCACATGAGCATGTTACCACATCCTTAAAAGTTAGGCTGAAAGTGGTCTAAGCCAACAGATTTCAACCCTGCACGTGCTATGAGCATACGCAGAGCATGCCGTACCATACAGGGCAACTCATTACAAAATCCACTCACATCTGAGTCTGCAGGGAGAAGTTAACCCAAGAAGATGAAGATGTTCCCAAAGCAAAAAGAATGAGATAAACTCAGCACAAGTTGTTTACATTTTCATCCACTGTGCCAGGGCTAATGCCAACATAAATGCAGAAAAATTAACAGAATAAGGAAGCCACCAACACTGATATTGCTGTATTGCTGCAAGTTAAGATCCCATGGCATTTAAATTAGCATTATGAAGTTCTCTGGAAAGAAATATCATTAGCAACTGGGAGAGGTTTCTGAAGAGCTCTCCTTTTTTTTTTTTTTTTTAAATGTAGCCAGAGGAGCGTAAAGTGGTGCAGGACACTGTGTAAAACAGGTAAGTGTAAGCAGAACTTGGATAGTGTAATAGCGTTTCTATACGGAGGACTGAGAAGGGTTTTTCCTAACATGAAAACTGTTTACTATTTAAGGTGAAAATACGTATTTATTTGCAGTCTATTCAGCTGTAAATATCTGCTGCCTACTAAAAAAAGCTGAAAGTAAAGTCAAGAAGGCAACATGGTGCTTGCAGAGACTGATAGATCCAGACATTGATATCTCAAAAACTGCCTGTTTCTTTTATTTCAGATCTTACTGAAGAGACAACTTACAGATATTCTTTTTAGTCCACACAATCACAAACATTACCTCACTGTACCATTCCAGTTTAAGGGAACAATACCTTGACACGTATAGAATTTCTTTATGTGTATAGATGGATTTCTGTGCATGTATGTATTTATACAAGAGCATGAATCAACTGAGTCAATCTGCAAATCCATGTTATCTTGTGGTCAGATTGTAATGAAGTATGGATAGAAACTCTTCGGTATCTTATAAATTCTGTCTTTAAGAAAAAAAGTTAAGCAACTGCTCTTCAGATAATGTGTCACAGGGCCTGTCTCTACTACATACTGGATTTTGTCCATAATTTTAATTTCCTCAGCTCCTAGCAGAGTTAGGGAAAACATATCAAAGAGTTACCTTGCAAACGGCTTGCATGCTCAGAGCCAAAGCCAGAAAAAGACAAAAAAACATTACTCCTTGTCTTGCCACATGACCGAATGACAATTTTATGTTGACGGAACCAGTATAAAACACTGGGCTGCACTGTGCACCTAGAGCTACCCACAAACATGTAAGGGGAGGTGGAAATGGCCTTTGGACCCTGTGCATTCCCATGAGAGAGACAGGGCAGGATGCGAGACAGAACGACCAAAAACAACACAGTACATCTAGACATTGGTGTGATTATAGCCCTGTCTCTAGGATCTTTCACAAACAGCTTTTGCTGGGATCTTGATAACTGCTTTCAAAATTGCACTGAAACACACATCCGGAATATAATTAAAATCATCACAAGAAACCCACACCCTGAGCTAAGAAGTGAGTGCACAAAATTTAATTTGCAGAAAAATATAATTTCTATGGAGATGGAATAACTTACTCCAGTAAATTATAGGGTTTGTTATTTTTCACTAACAAGCAAACAGATAGGCTTCAGTCTAAACTAAACTGTTCAACCACTGGGTTATATTAACAAAGACTAGGCCAAGACTCAGCAGTTATTTTAGTACACTGGCATATATTTCCTTTAAGTGTTTTATGGCTATTTTATGCACGTGTCTCTGTCAGATGCCTAGCATATCTTGGATTTGTTTGATTCTGTATGAAAAGAGTTCTTTTGTATAAAAATATTTTATTTTAAAAAGTGTCTGCACTTCCTAACCCTTAGGCCTTGAAGGAAAATCTCTAGAGTAATTGATTACACAGATTCTCATTTCTTGCCAAAAAGAGGCTCTATGCAAACAATGAGGTGCATTTTAACATTTCCATAAAGTCACACTTACTGAGGGGGAACAGTGCACATTTTCCCATTGACTTCAGCTTCGAAAGTTCCATTTCCTGAATGTCTAGAAATCAAAGCCAAACCAGATTGGAGACCAAACTATTTTTAAAAATCATCATTTCCAGGCTCCTCACTTCAGCACTCACGAGGTTGTTCTGTACACGATGCAACCCTTCTATAAAGACCCGCATGAAACCATGCTATGGAATAAAAGCTGCTCTGAGCTATTTCAATCACACCATTCTTTTATTCTACTTAAGTGCTAAAAAAAACATAATGAAATATTATATCTATGTGAAACAAAACTATTTTCTAACAGTTTCCCTCTCATTAAGTCAATATAATTCATGGAAAAGTAACCCTATATAAGAAAGTTGCATTAGGACTTTTTCCAGTGCAATACACTGTTAAAGAAGAGGAAAAAGCTGAAAAAATAGGGAAAAAAATAACTTGATGAAAAAGATTCACTTATTTATCAAAGCAATGCAATTTTTAACATATATAGACTGGATACTCTTGTGAAAAAGGTGTTATTTTGTTTTTAGAATACATGATGAGGAGGTCTGCTTAGGTAAATATTTTCAAATTGATTAGAAATGTGTAGCTGACACAAACTATGTAAGCAAATCCAATATATGAAAAGGTAATTACTAAATAGCAGAAGTTACAGAAAAACTGGAAGCATAATTCTTTCCAGTATGAGGAGAGCACACATAGGGGAGAAAAAAACCCAAACCCTAACTCCAAAGTAGAGAATTAAATTTCATACCCCAAATCTATTATTTTAATGTCCCAGAATGACACATAAAGGTGTCGATCTTCAGACTATGAAGAGCAGTTGCTGAGTGTGCCGCTCCCAGGCTAAAGTTACTGCTTTAGCCCTTTCACTGCCAGTCACTCACCTCAATCTGTCCTACGCCTGCAAGAAGAACTATAGAAATTCCTGCTCAGATAACAAGAAAGCAGGTGTCACAGGAGCCCAATAAATTGAAGAGAAGAGGGGAGAGAAAACTCAGATAGGGAACGTGTAAAATATCACAAACAAGCAGTGAATCTGTACAATGTTAGGCTGGATGAGTAAAAGGGGCAACACTCATCAAGTGGCAGGCTGGAGCTGGACAGCTTCGATGCATCTTCACTTAGAGTTTGTCAGCAAAACAAATCATTCTTGCATAGCAGCCTGCCCCACTGTGTGATGTCCTCATGCTGCACCTAATGTACTTGACTCCTTCCCAGTCTAAAGCATCTTCATATTTATCTGTAAGTGATTTTGAATATGCCAAGTTAAAGAAGGACAGGAGTGAAGCTGGGACGCTCCCAAGACAGCAAATGAGGCCAGCATGCATGAAGACTGTAACTCTGATGTAAGGAATAAATTTCCTACCCAGAATCTATTATTTGATTAGTCTGTACGAGAAAAAAATCCATAATTGTTCCTACAGGTCACAGCAAAAATGCAGGCATTTGAACATCTTAGTGGTCCTGTCACACAATCTGCTGTGGCACAATCCCCTTTTAAACACACCGGTTGACAACACTCTGTTTTTTTTTTTTTTTTTTTTTTTTTTTTTTTTTTTTTTTTTTTCACATTCCAATGAAAGAAAAAGAAGTCAAAATTCTCAAAATTAAAGAGCATAGAGAGGATATACCAATACCCAATGGCTATATTCTGGATATTGAAGGCTTGAGACGCAAACTGTTCCTCAGTCATACAGGAAGTGCAACTCAGACCAGTGACACCTCCTCCTGCCTATTTTGTGCACCACAAAAGTGAGACCACCAAAGCTGAGCTACTCTACTCTGCTCATTTTTTTTTTAGCAATTAACTGGGCACCAGGCTGTTTTCCTAACTTATGAGCATTCTCTGAATTTAGTAGCAGCAGCCACTTTGCACATAAAAATAGACGAAGACAGTTGGATAAAGTATCTGTTGACATAGGTCAACAGCATGGAAAATTACTGCAGATGCTATTTGATAAACTGCAGGAGACTAAAATGGCATAAAAACTCAATGAATCCAGCAGGGTTAAGTGATGCATTCTTGCTTATTGACAAAGTGCTTCTTCAGCAAGGGTCATTCACAATCCACAATCAAAGCTGCTGTCATAATTATGCTACGCATATACTGAGGAAAAGCAGGGGGAAAAAAAAAAAAAAAAGCTTGGAAGAGAAAGGAAAAGCAGAGAAGGAAAGGAAGAAGCAGAAGATGTTTGAAATTACCATTTATGCCCAAACACATCTCAACAGCAGTGCAAGCTACATTAGTCTGACCCGTGAAACAAAACTAAAACTCAATGCATATTTTTCCATCTCACAGCCACAGAAAAGCCTGTCAGTCCTGGTAGGAATAAGTGGTTTCTATCTACTTTGCTACATACAGGTAATCCGTTACAGCACTGTGCTCCTCCACATAAACAAGTGCACTCATCTAGAGATGGGCATTTTAACTTAAGTAAACCCTTTGCACCCATCCCATCCCAAAGCCTTTCCAAATATCAGCACATCTTGGTGTACAACCGTGTATGGTCACAACAGTATATTCCTGCTTTAGGAACAAGACTTTAGAGGAACATATTGAGAAGAAGAAATGCATATCCCAGGTGGAGGTGGTGATGCAGCCTCTCTGCCCCAAAGGAGTTTATTAGCGGCCAGAAATGTGAGGGAAGACAGGCATCAAGCTAAAATTTTCAGGAAGCTCAGCTTGCCTGCAACAGCCAAGACTCATGTCTGACTAGAACAACAGGGAACAGTGAAAGTAGCAAAGGCAAAAAGCATCTTCAGTCCTTGGGGAAGTCTCTTACCAAGTTTCATATTCATGGGTGCAACTGCAAAAGTTGTTGAGTGAACATGAGTGCAGCCTCTGCCAACCTCCTCTCTTGAACGCCACACACCAGGGCAGACCACAGAGTAGTATGAAATTACAAGCTGAAAATCACACAGCAGCTTTGTGGGAGAGCTGAGAACAAGTTCAAGGGAGCCTGGGCTTCTCTCTTGTGGCTTCCTGCAGCACCAGCTCCCCTTGTCTTATATAAAGCACATTTCAACCAGTTTGGGATTCTCCCCTTCTTCAGACAAGAAGCACAGTAGGCACCTCAAATGCGACTGGTTCAGTTTCCGAGAAAACTCAACCTTGGAAAAGCCAAGAAAGATTTTCACGGCAACTTTAAAGCAACTGTCATGTTTAGACAAGCTATTTTTATCATTTATGGTCACACTTCATATATATTTTTAAAAGAAAACAAAAACTTATGAACGATAGACTTACTTGGTTCAGTACCCAAAGCTAAGCGTGCACCATTACATACAACAATAGCGTATCTCCTTGTGGGGCAGTGTAATAGTCTTAAGAATTTCAGTACACCATGAGGATTAGTATTAATATCATTCAGAATGCAAATTGATATGTCACAACTTCATCTAACTTACACTTAAAACTACCTCTTCTTAATAAACTGAAAACCTGATGCTGAATCCAGGATCTACTAGGGAATGAAATTTCAAACCTTCTAACTTAATTAGTTTTGCAGTTTAACATATGGCAGTTGAACAGCCTAGATTTTTATATCACTGTAGGAATAATATTAAAAATTTGTAGAAATTTCTAATGGGATTTTTTCTTTCCTTAGGCTAGCTCAATAACTCCTATCGTAAATCTTTTTAAGTCCTTCAGACAACTGCACATGCTAATTTCAGATTGTCTTAAATAATGTACTAAACAAATTCTCAGTAAGACAAATCTCCCACTGGGTCAAATTTTGCCATTAAAGAGGCCGTCATAATTTCAAGGGTCTAGATTCAGTTGGTGTTCCATAGCACCTATTGCCATACTATCCACATCAATTCAGCAAATGCATTCAGAATTACTGACACAGTAGAAATATTCCATAATAAATATATAATAGCCCACTGTGGTATACTGGCATAAACAAGGCAAATATAGGATGCTTCTTGAAAATATTGTCTTCGTTGGCCAAAAGGTATCTGAAATAGCCTCATCTACTATTCCTGCTTTCTACAAAGGAAGAAATTATCACGCTCAGAGTGTTTCCAGTTTTTGCTTAGTGATACTTTGCCATCATGGAAATAAATCCTCCATGGAAAAAGACAGTCACTAAAGCATAACTCATATATCACATAAAGCAGTATTGATTGATATCAGAATGCTTAAGCTACAGAAAAGTTGATCATGTTTTGTTTTTCTTTCATTCTGTATCACTATTGCTTAGTACATGCCTAATGACAGGAACAGGACGGATTCTTCTTTTTAAAGTGTACCCTTTACCTAGAAGTATATATTTAGAAATCAGAACCGGGCCAAAGGTACTTATCTTAAGCTTCAGTTTTAGCATTTTGAAACAGAAAAATAATTGGATTTTGCTCATGATGAAAATACCAATGGCATACTTTGTAACACCCTATTTCACTATTTCTTTGGCACTACAGATGTATTTCTAGCACAATTTGATGAATACTCCTATTTCTTCCACAGCTAGCAAGTTGGTCCCTGGTCTATCACTTCAAATTAAGACCAGGGAATCATTAATAGTCTCATTCCGTACAGGTTGTGGAGCAAAAAAAGAGCACGACAAAAGTTTGGTGTCTTTTAAGTCACTGATGATTGAATCTCTTTTTCTCCTCACCTGTGACCTGACTGTGACATTCCTCTTCTTATTCTGAACTGGACTGGAGTTTGAGCTGGCAATGAAGTTTGCTACTATTAAAACATTGGTTGCTGCAGATCTTAAACATCATCACCTTCTAAAATATTCTACAAAGAGCTGTCCATGAGCATGTCCATGAGTAAGTATCCTGTCTCATGGAGATCTGCAGTCCAATGCCCCAGACAAGTGAGAAAGGACTGACGTTTTCTTCCAATCCTCTAGGTTGAAGAAAAGCAAATGTTATTTTCCAATGGAAGCACGATTCCCGCACGTCAAGAACTGTTAGACAGTGCTAACATCAAGGTAGTATCTCTCGATTTCTGCAAGTCAGTCCACATAAAATCTGGAATGATGTCTGTATGACATGAACATACTGGTTGCTGCTTTCCCGTGTTTTAAATCAGAAACAGGGGCAACATCTTGGCTTTTAAGGTCCCTCACAGTCCCAGTCCAGATTTTGACATTGGAAGTCTGTCAAGAACAATCATTTAGTTAAGGGTCCCTTTCTCTGCTTATAATTCACAGTATTCTTCCATATTACAAATTCAGAAGAGGAAAACAAAGAGTGTTATTTCCAAGGCTGTCATACACAGGACAGAGTTTCCAAATGAATATATCAAAGCTTTTCAACCTCCCATCAGATCACTTACATGAGAATACAGTTTGGTTTGGACAGTCTGGCCAAAATTTCTGTCATCTATGTTTATGTCACTTGATGGCAATCTTTATGAACTATTTTTACTTTGTCTTCTGTTGGGATAAAGAATTTTAAAATAGCCTACTAAAAATGTGACACTTTACATGATTACAGACTGTGAATACTCTCTGGACCAACAAAACGCTTTCTCCTCTGACCAGGACAGTCTTTCAGCGGGCAAAAGTGCATCCTCTGAAGTATACAAACATCAGCTTTGTCTGACATCATCTGGGAGGTGCCAAAAAGATGACTGCTGTCACCACAGCAGACGTTTCAGGGGCTTCAAAGACTGTAAGTGCTTTCTTAGCCTTTCCTATTAGTACTTTTATCGTATATCTAATCACCTGTCCAGTTCACTTGCCTGCTGATAGGATGGACCAAAAAGTGAAAGTAGAATCTGGTGGATTATACCAGTGTAGACAACAGCTTAAAAGCTGCTTACAAGCACTGCCACAGCCTTCACCATTAGCTTCCCACATCCAAAGCAAAGGAATACAGCACGGGTTCAGGAGAAAGGTAAAAGTACAGCAAAAAAACAGAGCAGCAGATGAGTGGTTCTATGAGGAACTTTTAGCTGAGGAAAAGAAATTTGATGGGTGTTCATGTCACATGTATTTTTTAACTCATAAATTCAGAACAAAATCAAATGGCTAGAAGTTGAAGCTAGATAAACCCAGATAACAAGAACATTTAACTCAGAAAATAGACTAAAGGCTTGTGCAAACTCCCCACTGTTGGGAACTGCTTATTTAAAACTGGAAGATTTTTAAGACTTACGCGCTGCCTTAAATAGAAATGATTCCAGAAAACCGTAAGGCATCCGGTCAAAGATGGTTTGACCAGATGACCACAATGTTTCTTTTGGTCTTAAAGACTATGAATCTAGTGGTAAGTATATTTGGAAGAAACAGTTTCAGAATATTTCAGAATTCAGAAATTCCAGTTTTATATATGATCACATAAAGCTGTTATAATAGCTACTGATTAAACTGTGGACTAACTTTGAGCTTGTTAAATGTGCTTAAAAATGACTCTTTTCTTTTTTTAAAAAAATTGGCTCCTCTAAAAAGCAAGCATAAACAGACCTTTTGGCCTTATATTTATTTAGAATATCAGTGTCAATGGAAGTGATGGAATTTGTTCTCCCTCAAAAAGAAGAAATAATGTCAAACAATAATCTAGGTTAAACACGGCTTATGTGAGCAGCAGTCAACATACCAATACATACAACTGCTTTAAGTGGATTATATGGAGAGGATTTATAGCACGAGAATTTTATTTTCCTAAAACATTGTTTGTGTTCATAAAATGCTCTGTGTGGCAGCAAGGAAAAACACTTTCACAGAATAAAATACATTTTACTCACTTTCCATTTGCCACTTGCAGAGGTTTTTATTCAACTATGAGCATTTCTGCTGTTTCATAGGTAGGGAGGAAGCAGCACAGAGGAGCGAAGTCTTTTCACATGGGGTACGTACACCTGGCAGCACAGGGTGGGGAACGGGGCATAGTTGCCTGGCACCCCATCTAAGCCATTAAAACTTCCAGCTTACAGGATGATGAGCATCTGCTAGTCTGAAATAGAGTATCTAGCCAAGGGAAAAAGAGAGGCTTTCCAATGATACTGACTTTTTAAATGGCCCTAAGAGAAAGGAGGTTCTAATAAGCTTCATGAAATATGTTTTGTTTTTTCTTTTTCTTTTGCCTTTTTTGGGGGAGGAATGTATTTCCACGTCTCCATCCCTCTTTTTGTTATCTTACAAACATCCTGCACTATAACCAGGTTCAGATGAAGCTGGATCCCCTCAGAAAACGGTGTGTAAAAGCTACTCTGTCACATTCCTAGATGATCTGCTCAAAGATGCTCCTTTCCACAATGTGTTTTTCCTTCAATCTCTCTCTCTCTCTCTGGGCTGATACTCTGGTCCTGAAGGATCAGCTTTTTCCAGAATGGTGCATCTTTCCCTGGTTCAAAAACAGGATGTCCCCACTTCTTCCTTTTCTGACTCTTTCTGACACACAGCATTTTTACACCACAGCAGTCAAAACACCCATCTGCTATCTCTCGGCCACCACGAATGCAAACTAACTCTAATGTTATCAAAGAGACACTATAACATGAGACTGCTGCAGCTGTCAGGGCTGCTGCCTTCCCTGGCAAGCTCTATGAACACGGATTGTCAATGACAGTACTAATTCTCCTTTCTTTAAACATTTAGTTGCCCTAACATTTTTCACCTATAAAACCACTTTGCTGCTGAAAAAATGCAGGAGCCTGTACTGCTGTACTGCCTGTACTGCTTTACTAGAATTGTAAAGTAATTCAAATGTTATTAACACCTACTAGCACCCACAGACTAAAGATTTCCAAGCAGTTTCTTTTATAACCTTCTGCTTATATATGTTTATAACTACCATGGTGAAGTATTTATTTCATCAGTTTAAATTTCCCACACACCTCTTTTACCCAAAGTGATTTGGTTGTCCTTAAGGCCAAGTACAACCCTTCAGCAGTTCCTGAAGCACTTTTCATTTTTAGACTGAAAATACAAACAGATTTCTTTCTTTAAGGTAACATTTACACTTTGAAAAAGGAGCTACACAAGCCTATGTAGTTTTAAGCATGGGCACTGCATGGGCCTCCTGAAAGGTCTTGTTTTGAATGAGGCCAAGTGCTCCCAGGGAGAAAGACAACAGACAGAGATGTCTCCCTGATGGGGAGATGCTAAAACAACCTTATCCCAAGTTGTAGTAAATTTAGAAAGCATTTAGATATGGCAAGGCAAGGCAGGGAACGTAATGGCTCTTGCTGAAGTTAGCTGTCTAACATGATGTGTCTCCCCTCCGAACTCCCGGCAAAGCATCCACGACCTTCACTGCCCAAATCAGGGAGTGCCTGAAGGCCCCCGGAGCACCCTGTGCCACACTGTGGCCTTTCCAGCCCCAGCCAACATCTGCACGGTGAAGCCCCAGTGATTCTGCTCCCAAAGTGCCCTTTGGCAAAGCAAAGGAGAGCCCGAAGGGTTTTTTTTCTCCTTCCTTCTTTTCCTTCACTAGCATACATTCACTTTTCTAATTATGATATTCAGAAAGATTGAATTATCTAAAGATCACATGGTGGAAATGAAATCAAACATTCAGGACTAAACATCTATTGCCATAAGTTCTTCTACTCTCTAAAATAACGTGATGAATGCTGAAGTTAATACTAGATTTGCTGTGAGGCTCGGTATACACTAGACTTTTTGACATCAGCACTGTAGCTCCAGTTAAGATTTGTTGCATAAGGTAACTGTGACCACTATCATATTTAAGTAGGTTAAATTCAGGCTTTAATATACCAGAATATGGTTTTCTGCCAGGTTTCTACTGCTGACAATGAAAAGCAAACACCTACAAAATTGTATTCATAATCAGATTGCCAGAATGGTTGAGGTTGGAAGGGACCTCTGGAGATCATACAATCCAAACCTCCTGCTCAAGCTGGATCACCTAGAGCATGTGGACCAGGACTGTGTCCAGACGTCTTTCAAACATTCCCGTGGAAGAAGACTCCACAACAACCTGGGCGATCCGTTCCAGTCCTGTTACTCATTCTCTTAATCACCTTCATGAGCCTTCACTGGACTTTCTCCAGTAGCCCCATGTCCCTCTTGTACTGAGAAGCCCAGAACTGGACACTGTCCTCTGGATGTGGCCTCACCAGGGCTGAGTACAGGGGCAGGATCCCCTCCCTCAACCTGCTGGCAACTCTCCTGCTAAGGCAGGCCAGGATCCCACTGGCCTTCTTGGCCACGACGGCACATTGCTGGCTCATGGTTAACTTACTGTACACCAAGACTCGCAGGTCCTACTCTCCCAGGCTGTTTTTCAACAAGTTAACCTGCAGTCTGGGGAGGCATGGGGTGAGTCCTCCTTGAGCGTGGACTCTGCTCTTGCTTTTGTTGATCTTCACAGCCCATCTCTCCAGCCTGTCCAGGCCCCTCTGAATGGCAGCAGAGTCCTCCGGTGCATGAGCCACTCCTCCCTGTTTTGTATGATCAGCAAACTTGCTGAGGGGCCACTCTGTCCCTTCAGGCAGTTCATCAATGAATAGATTGAACAATCCTGAACTCAGCACTGACCTCTGGGGGACACCACTAGCTCCAGGCCTCCAGTAAGACTTGGCACCACTGATCACAACCCCCTGAGCTCTGCCAACCAGCCACTTCTCTCATCACCTCCCTGTCTGCTCATTGAGCCCACCCTTTCTCAACTTGCCTTTGAGAGTGTTATCCCTGATATGTCCCCAAATTCAAGAAGCTGAAAACTTTTATTATTATTATATTTTGAATCTTAAATCTGGTTAATTGTGAATGTAGTATTGTACAGTATCTCCTTGTAGGCGCATGTTTGTTCCCTACGCAACGAAAGTATCTCCTAAAAGGAATTTTCCTCTCCATCACTTCTAAACAGTATTTTTAATGTATTCTTGAGGACCCCTAACAAATTTCTGTAACAAGATCTATACAGCGGTAACAAATATTGACAGTGTTCTTAAAGTTTGGTCTATCTATGTACTAAAGAGAGAGAATATATTTACAGAGCAGTACACACACTAGGAAGCGAAAGCCAAGGAGTCTTGTTGGCAAGAGCCTCAATTTCGCAAAGTGTAGAGAGGTCAGAAAACACATTACCTCAAAAGAAAATCATCTGTGATTTTAAACATTTCTGAGCTTAAATCTACCTTTTTTTTTAATAAGCCAATAATACTTATATTCATGTCACACATTATTTTGCATTATTCAGGATGGGTTACTTCATTTTTGTTTTTTTTCTTGGCACAATCTGTTGCAGGGCCCCAGGCCATGGCATGTATCTTTTGATTCATTCTCACTGCAACCACAGGGCTTCAGACCCATCAAAGTCCGCAGCCCCAAGTCATCTGCTTCATTCTAATTATTCCTATCTCACAAAGTTTGGACTACCTCTGTCAGAGATGGCTGAGCCATCACATGTCCTTTTAACGTCTGCCACCGCCTTTCTCCCTGGTCATGAAGCCTGAAGGCAGTAATCGGGACCCAGCAGCTCCACCACAATCCAAACACACTCTGTTACTTGCTGGAATGCGGTATTTCCACCCGCTCTGATGCTGGGCTTCTGTGGTGCTGCAATAACCTGTCAGAAAGGGGGAGATACTGCAGTTTTTCTCAGAATACTACTGGTCAAAAGCTCAGCCCTACTCCTTGCCACACTGTGACCTTGCACTTCGCCTTCTTACCTTGCTACTAGCTTCAGAAAATCACTGTAAAAAAATAGCAACAATGAAACCCTGATAAATAGGTTCTTTTTCCTTTCTCATGCCATTTGCTACAATAATTAGGAAGTGAGACAGCTACAAACCCTAGACTAATCTCCAATTCTTGCACAACAGTTAGCAGTGAGATTGGCACTGCAAAGCAGTTCTGTAAAATGACATGGCAAGCAGAAAATTAGAATTTACTAAAATCTAGTATTTCTTTTTAATGCACATGCAATTAAGGACATGGAGAGGACAAAAACTCTTTGAGGCAGGTGCTTACAAGTGGAATAATTATGATGAAACTAAAATATAAGTGTAGGTAATCAAACATGATAATTTACATCAAGAAACACTTTCATATTCTCTGACAATAGACATTTTTCATTTCTAAAATCATACTACACTGAGGTTCTACTCTCCATTTTTCTGCTTTTAGTAGAAAAACATCAAAAGATAATTGCAGTAGGTAGCTTTGATGATTATTTCTGAGTTTTTTTTAAAAGCACTAATAGAAAAGTCAGCAATCTCATGAAAGTAGAAATAGAATTAGATATTAACAAAGCTTTTATTCCTCACAAATAAACATCAGTCCCAATAGCATTATGATTAACTTTGGTAAATATTTCTATGTATTGTAGATAAACAAAGAGAAGCTGCCATTATATGACAAAGTTTACTGGAACAGTTATTTCCTGTTACAGGAGCTTTGGATTTGGCCTATAAAGTAAAGCCTTTCATCTTTAGGTTGCTGTCACACAAGATTCCATTTTTAGATTTTCTATCATCTGTGGGCCAAACACTGTTCCATGTGCAGGAAAGGAGCACCAACTTTTTAGGTTGCTATTTCCCAGAAATATTAGAAAGAATGGGATTCTTCATCCTACCTTCTCAAGTGTTTCAGATATTGTGTTGGTGCAGACTTAGAGAAACCTGCTGGAAAATATGGGTGTAGTTTCACTCCAATTTGCTCTGCTCACTTGAGTTTATCACTGTGCTTTCTCCTCTAGGTCTATGTTTGTTGTGAATGGCAATCTAATCCATATTGGACCACAACTGAAAATAAGACTGGTGCTATCATGCAGCCTCAGCATAGTAAAATCATTCTTGATTCCTACTTAAGCACCACAGGCTTCTCAGGGATTTTTGCTTATGTAGAACCTGGTTTAGGCTAGGACTAATAGACTGGTCACCCCCATAAGTACAGATCTAAATCATCCACTAAACAAAAACATACCAAACATCTTGTATAACCTTTACAAGATCATGAACTACTGTTAGAACAACACTAATTATAGCAGGACCTAACACAGTCGGGTGCCAATGGACAGCAGGTGTGCATCTCAAAATGCCCTAAAACAAGATCTTAAGTGTACAACTAGTTGCCCATGTCTTAGCTATCTGTGTTTAGCACTCTGGAGGCAGGTACTAAAGTGTAATGTCCCTGTGTCCTCTCTCACATTGTGATTCAGTTCATGCAGTAACTCACCCAGCAACAGGCTCCTTAAAAATAGCAAGTCTGATTCTTGATGTTGACTGGGCTAAAGAAGTAAGGATGTCTCATGTAAAAGATTTCAGAGACAATTAAATAGGAAGCCTGTGGTGGTAAATATTTCATTACTTAATAACTTAGTCTCTCTGGTCAAACTCTGAACATGGAAAATAGCGTGGCAGTTCCCATTATTCTGCTATGAGATGTTATTGATTCTTTGTCCTCCGCATGCTAATACAGGTTATGGCCATGCAGGCAGGCATCAGTAACCCACCACATCCCAAAATGTAGCAGTTCTGTTATTCTATTTAGCTAACAGAATACTTTTGCTCACTCATGATGTTTGACAACTTAAACTCGGCATTGCCCGTATGAAACACTGGCTTCCCACAACAGGATTCTCATCAGAATTTTTCTAACCTTTAAGTCCAAGATGCTTCTATTAAAAACCTAGGGTTTTAATACTGTAAGGAAATTCTTTCCTGCCGAGTTTTGTGCCTCCTAAACAAAACACAAATTGGCTGAAGTCCTCCTCAACCTCATACTCCACTCTTGGCACAATTAAATTGGAAAATAATTGGTAAATACACCTTGATGACCATGTTCTCAGCACAGCAAATCTAACCCTCCTCTTTACTTGCATTCTGATCTGGGGTCATTCTCTGCCTCCAAAGGTGCTTGTGCCACTCACAAGTGCTGAGATATTCCTTGCCAAAGCAAGACCATCACCTTGTGGTGAAATCCATCCTTTTCCCTGCTCTTTAGCCATTTACCTCCTGTATCAACCCAGGATATTATTTAGCAGTGTGAACTGGTATAACCACTGCTACATAGCAATGTGGTGCATTTTTTGCTGGATGCCACTGTTTTTTACTGGCTGCTACTGTTCATCTTCCCTCTGCCCTCTCACGAACACTCACAATACCCTTCTAGTATGAGGGACGGGCTTCCAGCATTACTTTCCTTTTCTTTGAAAGCAGTCTTGAGAGTTTGCATTTTTCTTCTCAAAACTACTTTTGTTCAGATTTTAAGTGTTTTTAGCACCAGTTTTATTCAGTGAGGCTCCAGTTGTATACATAGTGCCAACGGTTTGTACGTACCAGGTCACACGGTCCTGCTCTGCACGTTGTCGGGTGAGGATGGGGAAAATGTAAAAGTCTGTCTGGAGTCTGTACCTGTTTCCCCAGGTACAGTGACTCTGGGACATCAGCATAAAATCTTACCAAAATCCTGCTCAAGTAGGGTCTCTGGCTGATATCAAGCCTATTTTAACAGATGCATGACTAGAAAATTTTTATTTTCTAAAAGACGAGTGAAGCCGATTTGACTCAGGAGTTCAAACCTCAAGTAAACCTATCTGAAAAGATTAAAAAAAAAAAAAAAGTAATATGGCATCATGGTTCAAACTGACAAACAAACATTAATGCCACAAAATGCCTTCCCTATTAGTAAATGGGAAATTTCACAGAAACCTGAATTACTAATTTTACATTTAGCAGCATTGCTATGGGTCACATTTCTTTTTAAGATCTCTCTTGTGACGCAAAAGCACTGGGACCTCAAAAGCAAAACAGAACATACTTTAGCTTGTACATACATCGTTTTGAATATATTAGCAATCTGAAAGCTGCATTATATTAACTTAACAAATGCATTCTTCTGGGATTACTGCCTTGGCATTTATGCTATTTGATTTTGGGTAACATTTTTCACTACGTGAGTCACAAATTCATTAACATGACTTTTCACTACAAACTCCCACATTTTTTATAACTGTACCTTGTATCAAAATACAACTTTCTCATTTGTACTGTCTATTTAACTTACATGTATCATTCCCATAACTCATGGTATGGGATTTTCACTCTTGCCAACAGCCTCCACATTAGCTGGAAAGATCAGAAATCCATGTAGTCTTTGCCACCACAGATTTCATTAAAAGCTTGGATTTGATGCACAGTACTGATCTCTGCCTCTAATCCATAATTTCGCTGCTCTTTGTTTTTGTACCAACACTGAAAGCATAACTGCATGCATAACTATATACATATAACAACATATAAAACTAGAAAAGCTGCTGTAGAGAAAGCTACATCTGAATTTTTGTAGATGACAAAATACACTGGTGACATTATCACCTCACTTATAGCTATGCATCTCTTAGAACTTCTTAATTCATTTCACCTCTAAATGGCCGCTCCCAGAGAGACAAGGCAAGGATGTGGGTGCTAATGGACAAAATTATGTCATACTGCATATCCTGTATCTTTATCATCCAAAAGCAAAGAAATATTCATCTAATACTAATTGTAAAAAAAGTTTGATCCATCCATATTCAATTTATGTTCCCTGTTGAGTCTATTCATATTGTTTAAAATCATGTGAAGAGTGATTTCTAGAAGAAAAAAAATCAAGATCTTCAAAGCAATTTAATTACCTATATAGCTTTCCCTTTAAATTCACATAGTGAACTCAAACACTGTCTACACAAGTAGATCTCAAAATGTTTTCTCTATTATATACAGATTATTTACATAATTAATTTCCACTCAGTCAAAATTCCATTATTTAAAATTTTATAAAATTAAGAACAAACTAGTGATCCATTTCTGAAGCAAGCATAGATCACATTAATTAGGTCCACATTTTAAACAAAAGAGGCTTTTAGGCATTAAGTAAATGATCATTAAATTATTTGGGAAGTACACAAACCTTAGTGTTTCCTTGCTCACAAATACATGTCATGTAATCTGATGTACATATTGGCATTAGATACAGTGACACTCATAAATACAATAGCATACATTACTGGTCCTTTAAAATTCTCACAGCCATTCAATGTGCCTTTTTTAAGACTAAACCTTTTGTTTTTAAAAGATCCAGCTTACACAAGACAATTAAACCGAAGGTCTGCTTTAATAAACTATTTTTTTTATTTCATGTACATTGAGGACAACCTGGACGCTAACCTATAAATACTGATACCCATGTTTTGACCTGCCTCCAGCCACTCAGGAGTTTCCTAGCCCAGATTCAATGGAGGAATTGCAAAGTCTACCACAAGCACTTCTTGTAGGTCAAGGAGTTAGACTTTAGGCTTCTCTTTGGGAACAGAGCAATTACTAGGCTGGAGTTCCTTGCACAACCTCACTAGTGCATCTTGTACCAAACAGCTTGTGCCGGCACTAGCACAGAGTGCCACGCACAGGACAAGATCTAAGTGTGTAAGGTGGAGGCTCTGAGAAACCAATCGTGCCTCTGATTTTCTGCTGCGCTGTCTCTCATGACTTTGGCTCTCTGCCAGACAGGCAAAGGGGCGTAGGTCAGCTGGGTGTAGCAGGAACATTTACGGTGGTACGTGCCTGTCAGCTCACGTACCTGATTGCACATCGCTTCACAGCAACACTGGAGCACGAGGGAAACTGCATGTACTGAGACACGAGCACCTTCCCTTGCCTTGCAGCATCGCCCACTCCCGGGAAGTGCTAGGTGTGCAAACTGCAGGTGTGAGCACTCAAGGAGCAGACTTCTGGCCTTGACCATTTGCATGCTAATCCCCGAAAGGTCCTGCTTAGCAGAGCTGCTGGTGTCCTTACACATCTTAGCAGCTTAGCCCTATCTGCACTAAAAGGAAAATGCTCTGTGTGCACTTCTCATGTCCTCTTCCTTTCTATTCAGGAAGGAACTTCAGGGTGTTCAGGGAACTTCAAGGAACTAAGGTGACTTTCCAAACCACAGAAGTACTCCTGTATCCTTCAGTACTCCTCCAGAACGCTTGGCTTGCAAGAAACACGTACACTACTCAGATTGTTTTTGCTGTGTAATTCACACTTTTTAAAAATCTGTGTCAAGCGTTAGGATAGCACAAATCCTTCACAAATAGGAGTCATAATTCAATGACTAAAAAAAGGTGGACATGGTTTTAATCAGTGAAAAATACTGAAGGGGTGTCTTATTTTTTTGGGGGGGGGAGGGGGGAAAGGAGTTGCTTGAACAGCATGCAAAATTCTAAAGGGATCTTCTCCAAACTTCCTTTCTTAAAAAGAATCACAGGAAATTCAATTTCGTAATCAGGGAAGAAGGCACAAATCACTGAAGGTAAAGGATGAAGACCAGTGTGTTTTAGGACTTAAGGAGACTTAAGGACTGAAGGATTTAAACAAAAGCTACAGGACAAAATCATACCAAATATAAATCAGTAATTAAATTATGCTAAAATAATATTGATTATCTATTATATAATACACTGGCTTACAATGACACCATTGTTCAAGCAGAGGGAGGTCTCTTAAAATTAAGAGCAAAATGAACAGCCAAAAAGACTATGGAAAAGTGCATTCTTACTTTAGTCCCTGACATGCTTTAATGCCAGAAAAAGACAAACACGAGAAACCTTCATATGAGCAGGGATATCAGTCTATATTGCTCATTTTTATTCCACAGGCTGGTTGACTTGCAGAAGGTAACACTGGTCACTTCTACAGTAGTGATTTTCAGAAGCACAGCTACACATTCACAAAATCCCCAAACTGCCATTCCTCCATGAATAATGCTGGACCTTCTGTTCTAAGGACAGCACGTACTTAATAGTATAGTATTGTCTTTGCTCCATTTTAATGGGAAGCAGAACC
>VZSV01000296.1:231179-244683 GCA_013398735.1 Nothocercus julius
TGAGAACTCTTGTGAGTCACCACCTTATTTCTGTAAACACAGAATGAGTGCATCAAACAATGTATTTATTTTCTGCTATATGAACAAACTTTCTCCCTCCAACATTTCAAGTGACTTCAACACACTATTACACCATGATCCACTGCCAGCTCAAGCCACAGCAAATGCTGTTTGCATCTGCAGAGAAGCTGTCAAGCAATGCAGTAATGTTTGCTTCAGTTAACTGCTCCCATAATGAAGGTACCGATGGGAAACAAATAACCTTCCAACATTTCAGGCAGTCCACCAAATTGCCCTTTCATTCTAAAATCTTTTCCCCCTTTACTAACTCACTGTTCTGTAATGTAAAATATCTAAATGACATAGTGCATTACCTCAAATGAGCTTTGTCGCTACTTTGTTGACTTTCAATTCTATTTCACGTTGCATTACTGAACAAATGTAAAATGACAGTAAAAGTACTAGGACAGATATACAAGCTGTACCGTGAATGCTTATTTAGGCAGTAAACAAAACTGGCATATTCCACATATCAACAGCAACCCCAAATTCTAAGCATTACTTTTTTTTTCCCCACATTTGTGCTCTGACAGCTGATTATAGTATGATGGAGAAGACCATGGCTTGACAAGGTTCTGACACTGTTACTTCAATCACGTAACTACCCAGTGTAATGGGTAGTTAAGATATAGTTTTTATGTTTTAACAAACTACTACGAGAAAACTTTCACAGGAAAGAAATTTCATGTTCGTTTCCTTTTAAATTTTGATCGTGAAATGTTTAATAACCCTGGTCCCTGTCTCAAAACTTGTAAACATTTGCCCAGTCCCACTGGGATCAAGTCTCTTCTCATTTACAAAATCATAAATCAGAAATAAGTCTGTTGAAGCTAATGGAATTTAAGAGGCATAAATCTAAGGAAATCAAATCTAATGGGAACAGCCTGTATAAGTAAAAGATTTAGGAACTGGGCAACAAGTTAGATATGCTGTTATATCTCTATCGAGTTATTTATACATCAGTATAAAACTCTTAAGCACGTTAATAGCAGGAGAGTTTATAACATTCAAGATGACTAATGCAGTGACCTACAGTAGTCATACTGTTTCCAGCGAACATTTATATTGCCAGCAATAAACCTTTTCACACTGTACTTTGTCTTACAAATCTGAATTCGGCTCTTATTGGTCATAGTACGTACAATGTTTTCATTTAACTGACTTTCACATGAGACTTGATTTAAGTAATTTCCTCCTCTATCACCAATATAATTTACTGAACAGCAATAAAGAAGTGACTCATGGGAATATCTAGGGCTGAGCTAAGTTCTCCTACGCAATGTGTGCAGGTACCAAATCCAACGCTTTTTTACAGTGAACCTACTACGTACTCCTTGACTTTGGACTGTATCAAAGTCTGAAGATGTAACACACTGTACAGCAGGCTTCCCTGAATACACACAAAGGGAAAACTTGTCCAGAATCAGACATGATGTTGACATATTTACCTATCTTATTTGATCAGTGCTAGAGCTGTACAAAAATTAACACACTGTGTGTAAATGTGAGGTTTGCCAGTAACCGTTAGCTGCATAAGCAATCTCCACAAGTAATTCCATAATTTTGATAAAGCAGCTTAACCAACAATTATTTGTAAACAACACTTCATGAGCAACACTTTCAAATACGATCCTACAGAGCATTGCTGAAGTTCAGTAATCTCTGAACACAGAAAAAATAAAATCTGTGTTTGACAGGACCTACAATTAAGTGTAAAGAAGAAAACAAAGAAGGAAGCAAGGGCAATCCCTCGCTGCCTCCCATCCAAAAACTCAACATACTAATAAGCATTCAAATCAACAAGAAAAGTCAAAATCATCACAACTAATAGTGAGGAGAAAAGAGAAAGATGACAGTAGGGACTGTTAATTCTAGGCATGGTCAATTAAGATTCAACCTAAAGTGGCTATCTACAGTCACAACAGAAAAAAAATCTAATTCAGATATACACAGCATACTCAGATATACACGGGCACGTCCCCAGCTTCTGCGCTGCCAGCTTCAGCAGTGCCAGAAGAGCTATTAATTCAGTTTTCACTGGAATCGGTGGGATTCTTCCACTGCCATTTATGGAAGCTGCGCTAGGCACTCGGCAAAGTGCTTCACACATACCGAATCCACACCACAACCAGGAACCACACTCACACCTCAGAGTAAATTAGCCTCCTAATGCCCACATTTTTTGTATTAGTGTCAAAATTTCTTCAGCCTGCAAAGACAAGGAGAACCAGTATCCAATCACAATTCAAGGTTAATATAAAAAGTTACTAAAACTTAAAAATCCAGGTCAAAGCTTGCTTACAATGTTCATTTCACACATTTAAGAAAAGTCTTTGAGCAGCCTTCTTGTTTTAGAATTTGAGCTGAATGAATGCTCAGCTGCATACCTAAAACTGTATTTCCTTGGAGAAATGAGACATGTTTCTGCTATATTTGTTTAATACATTGTTATCTACATACTTAAAGAGAGAACTGCTAATCAGCTGGAAGGCTAGCTGTAAACTGAATAAAATCAGGTGTTCTTCTATATAAATAGATTTGTATTTCGATCTGAAAACATCTGTTTTCATGGTCCTGCAAGGTCAAAAAATGTAGGAAATAACCAGAGATTCCAGCCTCCGTTAAAACTTTCTCACTGTGCAAATTAGTACTCCTAATTCCCAGTCAAGAAATGGAAATTACTCGAATTTCACAGGATGGTACTTAATTGCTGCAACGGCAAACTCTGTTTATTTCTAAGTATCAGTCTGCACTAGTGATGGCTTTGTGATTTGTTAGTTGGTCTTTGGCCCAAGAACTATGAGGAGGAGTCTATTAATAATACTGAGGGATATATTCAGACTTCCCTGAGCCGGTAAGTGCTGAAGTAAAAGGGATCTCTTGACTGGACAGACAGAAAGGTTTAGTGAGAGTGATGCAGAGATGGGCAACAGTCAGTACCCCCAAGGAAATCATATATTCCGTGGCATATATCTGCTCTGGAAATGACCTTGCTCCTCAAATAGGTATGAGTAATACTGTACTAATATGCTTTAGACCCCAGAAGGGGAACAATTTGGCTTGTGATGGATGGAGCTAAGGAGAATCTTACTAGAAGAAAAATTAAAGTAAAATCATGTAATACTGGCAGGAGCTCTCATTTGTGGCATCATTGCAAAACATACGGTCTGCTAAGATTCCCCAATATTATCACAGTACCTGTAACTGCATTTTTAATATTCATTTTGAGAGGCTACTGAGACCTCTAAAAACTTCAAGGGAAGGCTTTGCTGGGCTAAATTGCAGAGACTCTCTCTGAGGTCCAGCAAATGCAATGTTTTTCTTTAAAAGCAAGGACAATCTGAGCTATACAATCACTACTCAGATATCTGCACCAACTCCTCTACATTTAGAGCTGGGAGCTCTACTGCTCTGAGTGAACTGACAATAAAACAGTTAATGAAATTCAGTGTAGATAAAAGCAGATTAACTGATGCACAAAGTGAACTATTCCAGGCTGCCCAGTACCAATGAGGAGTGACGATCACAGGGTTATGGCAGACTGATTCTAGGAAGCTTGGGGTTGGTGGCAGCCTCAAAAGCAAATAACGATCAAGAAATGCACACAGATCAAAGTGGAGAACATTGTGATGCCATTGCATAAATAATCCAAGTTTTTTCCACATTGTGAGTACACTGTGCAGCTCTGGTCTCTGCTGTTCCTGAAAGACACACTAGAGCTGGAAAAGTTTCAAAGAAGCACAGAAGGGGAAACAGAAAGATGTGGAATATCTTCTGTACGAGGAATAGCTGAACAAGGTAAGACACTCCAGTAAAGGGAAGAGACATTTTAGGAGGAAATAATCAAAACTAAAAAAAAATGTATGATGCTATGAAAAGAGTGGATAGGGATTGACTTCCATGGTCTAATTCAGAACAAGAACTACAGGTCACCAAACAAAGGTAGCCATGTTCAAAACAAGTAAAAGAAAGGTGGTTCTGCATGCAGAGAAGCAGCAGACTGTTAAAATCCTTCCCAAAGCATATTGTAGACACTGAAAGTTTACATTTATTTGAGAGACTGGACAAGCATCTGGATGAAAAATCCACTGAGATTTTCTAAGCACATCCAGCTTGGGAAGTCTCCTGAGTGGAGAACAGCTGAGGGGAGGAGCAGGGAGAAGCATCGGATGCTCGTTCTGTTCTTTCTCTTCCACAGACTCCACAGACAGTAACTTAATGCTACTGCTATAAGCAGACGGGCTGGATAGACCTATTGACTGCCTCAAAATGGCCTTACATCCCTAAGAGCCTGTTTGAATAAAGGCCATTCACATGAACAAAGATGTCCACGGAAGACTTATCTTTGCCCTGGATGTCATACTACTGGCTTTAGAAGTGCCACACAGCAAGGATTTTCTTTGCTATTTGCTGTACGTTAGAGTGCCACGTTAATCGGCTTCACAGGGGAAAGCACAAGAAAGGTAAAGACATGTTCTCTAGCTTTATCCAGAGGAGAGGCTACATGCTACCACTGATAAAGCCAAATTCTAAGAGCATTATCCAATTCTAATCTTGAATTTCAAGCACACAGCATTACTCAGTAACACTTTCACTGCCCACTAAGCACACACTCTTGCAAAAAAAAAAACAAAAAACAAAAAAACCAGCATCTTTATTCCAGTTTAAACAAGAATGAATAAGTAAAGGCAGCAAAGGTTTGAATTTTGACTTGTAACATCTCTACAACTGCAGCTTGGCCCTAAACAACAAACATAAATGAGGCCTATTCTCAGGTGGTACAAAAATGTCTCTAAAATAAGAGAAAAAGAGGAAAGCCTGAAGTTGCCTTAACTTCACCAAAACCGGACCCTTGGTGATGGGTCACCCCTCATTTGGAAGAATATCACCCTGTGAGAAGATTCCTTCTATATAGAAGAGCCTGAGGTGAGATTTTTTTTCTGTCCTGACTTGTTTAGCACCATATGATCCATGATCATGCTTGGCTAGGGTACTTTCTACAGCCTCCTATCCGTAACACACAATCATGCAGTTGTCAAGAATTCCCACAGCAAGCCATTCCGGCAAGATTTCGTGGTGTAGCTGTGATACTTCTCTGGACTTGCCGCCACTCTGTTTCAGAGAGTATTTCGTTCTTCAGTATCAGTCAAATTGGGCCTAGCATGTTGCCAAATAACCACTTACTGTCTTAAGCTATACATCTCTGGCAAGCAGAATTCTGTTTGATCATATTTTTTCCTGTGTTTGGCAGGTGACAAAGAGTATAACGGTTCCTCACTAGGGGCCATGTGATTTATTCAGACCCATGGCTGACATATGTATCTGCTACCTTGTGTTTTTACAATTCATCATTTGGAAAGGAAGAAATATATATATACATACTGGTCAATCACAGAACCACAGGAAGCAGCTGCAAAGCAGGCAGATATAATACTGGAAACATCTTGTGTGACATCGATGGGAGAATGATTATAACACTGTAGAAAGCAGTGGTGGGGCTGTATACAAGCTGGCCATCTTTCTGAATGAATTAAACAGAGTTCAACTAAAATACAGCAGCTAGGATGACTATGGGAATGGGAGGCATCTTTTCTAAAAGGAAACCAGAAAATACACCAGTAAAATCAAAGGCTTGTTGCCCCTGCAAATGCACTGAAGAACAGCTATTATAACACCAGAACAAACAGGTAGGTTTGCCTTGCATGACTAAGTTCAGTCTGTAAATTCAAAACCAGCAAAAACATTTTTTTTTTCAAACTGAAGCCAAGTAATGCAACCGTTTTTATAGAAGGTTAGATTTAAACTGATTTAAAGCAATTGTAGTGATGGTGACTTAAAGATTTATAACAACAAGGCTTGCCTTGAGGTGCAAGCCAATATATCCGTGATTTTTATTTTTACTCTGAGTGGATATTTTGCAAATAAAAAAAAAGCGTATCTATCTTCGAATATTACTTGATTAGCAGTCCTCCTTAAATTTCTGAGGTAGGGCCCAAAATTAAACTATGGAATGGTATGTAATGAAAGTACACAGATAACATTAATGAGTCTGCTCGCTAAAGTGCAGACCACTGCCTGCCATAGCTCCTCTAGAAACTATATCTGCCCTATATTTTTGTTAGTGACCCAGATAATGGCATAGGAACATGCTTATTAAACACATGCACAGCAATAAGCAGAGAAGGGCTGTAAGCATGATGGATATGAAGAAAATTCAAAATTAACTTGACAAACTGGAAAAAAATACTCTGGGAAGAAAAAGAAAAAAAACATCAAAGACATACAAAAAGTATTACACCTAATCAAGAATAATCTACTGGACAAATTTAGGCTGGAAAACAACTGGCAAGGAATTTGGCAGAATCAGTCTGTGAACTACAGCAGCTCATGAGCTAAGCATAAGTCAGCAATGTCATATGGTCACGGGAAAGACAAACACCATAATAGGATATATCAGTAAAAGCGCTGTCCTCAAGACATCTGAAAGAACCCTTATGCTCAACCCAGCAGGAATACTCCATCCATCAAGATAAGGATCACTTTGAAAGACCAGCATTAGACAGCAGAACTGACCAGTGAAAATGTGACCTATGTGAAACAACGGAAAGAACTGGGCTTGGATGAAAAAAGAGAAAAGTGGGTGGCAGGAAGAATGGAACATTACAGCTTCCCTGCTGTTGCTCTTCTTCATATTCATGGTGAAAAAAAAGAAATGCAGGTCTTTCTTAAACTGCAGTAAGAGAGATGATGCAGAATAGACTTCAAGGGGGCAATGAAAATAACACTCCACTAGAATCGACCATGCCCTGGTACTGTGGAAACTCCTCACTGAAGACCTTCAAGAACAGGTTTGCTATGTGCCAAGAAAAAAGAAAAAACATAACCACAGCTCATCTTCCTTGAGGAGACACAAACAGAAAAACTGATCTCTTGAAATCTCTCCCAACCCTCTTCTTCCATGACTGTCAAATGTAACTGCTTTGCGTGCCAGAGTTACAACACTTCTACATGCATTGTCCGTTTATTGACATTACTGATTTATTTTAACACGTTTTACAGATTTCTTCTTCCATTTAAATATAGCCTGGTCCACTTTCTTATGCTTTAAATCTGAGAGGAGCAGTTCCCACAACCATTGCCATTTGAAAGTTGGGTTTGCAACTAATTGCTATTCTTAAAAGCATAATTTTGTCTGTGTTTGCCTAAGGGCTTTAAAAAGAGAATCATCACATATTTTGTAGCTTGATTCTACTATGTTGTAAAACCAGATTCTAATCTTCCTTTATTTTACAACAATATAGGAAGCTTATTAGTAGATTGCCTTTATAGCTAGAACCTATCTGGCACACACTTTTCTTCACCAAACTCCTTATAAAAGCTCATATTTAGTAGTGTTATGCCCTGCTCCCTGCCCCCCCTCACTCCCATTTTTGACTGCACTGACAAAAGTGCTGCTAAGTATGGATGAAGTAATTAGCCATGACATACCCTTTGCAGTCTCTAATATGTACTGTTTTCCTGTTTTTGTAGCCTATGTGCATTTGCAAGAATGTTGTTTTGTTGCTCACAGTTTCTAAAGATCCGGGTATCTAATGAATATTTCTCTGCCCGTACAAATCCAGCTCGGAGTCTCCTTCTCTGGAGAAATTCAACTTGCCTGGACACAATCCCATGACAAGTGCTTGAGGTGACCCTGCTTGTGCGGAGGGACTGAACTAGATGATCTCCAGAGATCTCCTCCAAAGTCAATCATTCTGTGAAGCAACCTGTAGAACAGTCTCTCTGGACTGCAGGCTGTGAGTGGGCTGCTTTCTCGCACTGCCATTCTTACTCAGTTATATTTCTTCCACAGCTCTAAAGTGTTCTTTTTCTGCCGTAAGTAGGAGAAAATTCAGTTTTCCTTTGTATATCTTTGTAACTCCACTACATCTGCACATGCATGCAACTTGAAGCACACCTAACACTTATTCTTTCCATATACTTATCTTTAGTATTTAAAACTTCATTAAACATATATTCTAGCTATAAAATTTTGGCAAGAGTTCACAATGTTTCAGTGTTGCAACCATACAGCTCTTAATGGTCCTGTTTCATGTATTAACTCGCTGTTTTATCACTCTTGGTTAAGTGAACTTTTTACACACAGAGGCCTTACATCCTGCCACAAGATGCTGGCAGTTATGGTAACAATCTTTTCTCTTTGCTGAAGACAACCTTACTTTATGCCCTTTGAGCTTGTTTAAGCTCCCTTTCCTCTCAGCTGCAATGTTTCTTCTAGTCTTCCAATTCTGAGTGCTCAATTTTCAGTAATTCCTTTTGCCTTCTATCCAGAATAGATTGGTAAAGTGGAAAACGGACATTCTTCCCATTCTTTCTGATCAGTTGATCTTGTTTTACAACTTCTTCTCCCTGCCATCATGGGGACCTTAGGTTTGAAAAGAACCAATGCTTAACAAACTCTTCCTGTGATTTACTGGCTTTAACTGAAAACTCCGCCACAAATGAAATCTTCATTTATTATGCATCTAGGAAAACAAATCCATATAACAAACAATGGCACCGGGGCAGCTGCTCAAAATTAGCCCAGGCAGGTGCCTCTTTGTAAACAGCGTGTACTCCTTACAGCCAGGAAACGGGTGATGAAGGGCAGTCTGTCACCTGCTGAGGGTGACAGAAGGTGGGGACCAGACCAATAGCCCTTGGGAGTGATCAGAAAGAAAGTACTCTTGCAGTATTTGAAGAGGAAAGATGGGATTTAAAGGGGGGGAAAAAAAGGAACAGAGGGATCTTAAGTTTCTTTCTACTTTGATTAATGCATCATTTATTCTCCTTGTTCAAGCCACAGAATGACATCTGAACCTCTTTCATTCTTCCGTCTCCTCGGGGGTGTCAGCTATTTGCTTCTCTCTTTCCCTCCCTCACCCTCGAGGAAAGTTTCCTGCCCGAAAGAGGAGGCCCCAGCTCTTAATAGCAGCACCAACTGGTGATGACGCGTCACCAATTTCTGCAAGAGTACGGACCTTGAAAGCTTTACTAATTTTGAAGCCCACATGTCTGAAACAAGAAGAAACTCATGTGCTGACCCCCAGTACTGAAGCTCGCCTTACTTTCTGGGTATAAATGAAGAAGCGAGGAGAAAAAGTTTAAGTTACTAACTCAAGAGCACAGAGGGCTTCAGCAGCGAAGCCGGGATTAGCATTGCCAGCTTCTCAGCTGCTTCACAAGTCACCCGCTCTAAAGGCTGGTGTTTCTTTCCCCAGTCTATCAAGAATATTTTAGCACTAAACCACAAATTTATATCCAGTGAGAAGCTGTATTTGCAAGGAATAAGAAAAAACATGAGAACCAAGATGACATATCAATACACTGTAATTTTCATGGTTGTATCAAAAGCAAGCTTCTTTCTTTCACTGAATAAGAACAAATCTCCACTCTGTCAGTACAGTCATATTTCTGCCAATTATACAAAATGCAGCACAAAGTGTATGTTTTAATAAATCCTTCAGTAGCTTCCATCCAGACAGCCAAAAGTGGAAGAAACTTTCCCAAAAGTCAGTGACAGACACTTTGCTTTAAGAAAAAGGCACGCTCTGTGCAGATGCTGAGAGAGAGATGCAATTTTACGCAGTGACATAGAACATGTCACCCAGGGGATGCACGGTGACAAAGTGTGTCCTTTATCGCTCCATCCAGCATGTAGTTTAGAGCAATTCCTTGGCCACTTTGCATCATGTTACGTGACCACAGCCCAGAGGGATTGCTGGGGCAATCCTGGCTTTACCGAGGGACTCACATAGGAACAGTGGGGCAGCAGCCCTCACATAAGACAAGGATTCACTCACTAGGGAAACTAGTAATTGCACATAGAGGGTGGAAATCCTTGAAATCTACCACAGCCTCAAGTCATGGTAGAGGCTTTTAACAGCTTTAAATGGAGATCGAGCTGAGTGTCCCCTCAAGTAGGGCCTACTGTTCAAACCAGTAAGCTTCCCACTGCAGCACTAGCTACATTCAGCAGGACATCCTGCCCATTTGCCTTGATTTTTGTGATACATGTGCTTTTCTTCTAGTCCTACGGGGAAAGGAATCTTCTAACAGAAACTGAGTATCGGCTGATACAACTGAAAGTCACTACTCTTTGCTCTTCCAAACCATAGAGGAAAGAAATGAGTGACAAACTGTTGGAATTTAAGTGAAGAACAACAAAACTTCTATATTCACTATAAATTCTACATAGGTAATGGTGAGGGGAAGACAAGAAAAATAAGCAGCATAGTGGAACACCTGCAAGAAACAAGAAACAGAACATAAAGCTTGGGAAAATACAGAGTAACAGCAGTTTTGTTTTTTCTTTTGTACCATATCTCCTTAAAGTCCATTGAAGAAGACTCTTTTCAATAAGCAGAGAAGCTGAAGCTTCTGGGGAGGTGTAACAACAGATGGAGACCACAAGGAGAATTCAAGAGCAACAGGAGGTTACCAGAGGCAACAAGAACACCAGGCGGTTGCAGAACTCAGTTCCTCACTGGCAGGTGACCCCTAGGCCTTCTTTGACCCACCTTTTTCATCCAGCCATTCAGACAGGTTTTGTGGCTTTGGACTAACACGTCTTTCAAGCACCAAAAATATATTGTTTTTCGGAGAACTCACATAAGCACCAAAAAAAAAAAAAAAAGTGGGAAAGGGGGGAGCTAAATTCTAGAACCAGGAACAAACCTAATAACAAAAACTGAGGGAAGAGATGTTCTCTGACACTAAGAATCACAGCCTTCTGTGTCTACCCTCTTGTCTCCACTGACCAACATCATTTCTCCCCAAGCACAACCTAAATATTGCATACCCTTAACTGTCTTAATCCTAAATTATCACAGAATCACAGAATGGTTGAGGTTGGAAGGGATCTCTAGAGATCATCCTAATATCTCTCTTGCAATCATACCTTCTTGTATCTCTACTCATTCAAAACTAAGAGATTGGCTGGTAAGAATAACACCCTGAAAATCCCCCTCTTTTCCTTCAGCTCTAATCACGCAATTAGGTACATTTTGTAAATTCTCCTGTTTTGCAAATTTCAGTAACTTTTATCTAGAATATTGTAGTACCTTTATTTTTCTGGGTCAATTCACTGAGTCAGCTGTGGTGAAACTTCAAACTGGCTTTTTTCACCGTCTTCTTAAAGGTGAGCTGTCAAAGTTAATTTAACCAGAAATATTTTGCTTAATGCACTACATTTTTTTCATTATCTATTTTAAATTACTTATGGGTATTTACTTTTATGAGAAATGCGACTACCATCTTCAAGGGAAAGTAAACACAGCTTAGCCTATTCTGACACATTCAGCTTTACTCACTATATTTCAGCTTACCTGGGAGAGATGTTACCCACAGAAGCAAAGTTTAACTACTAGCATGAGAATTCCTTAACAGAGAATTTTGCTTACTGGTTGTCTCTTTCCGTGTGTTCTGATACTATAACAAACCAAGACAATGTCTTTTATCATCTTACAGTCAAGTACAGATTTTTGAACTATTTCAAATCATCTCTTAATAATAAATATTAGATGCACTTTGCACAGACTGTTTGCCCTTCCTGGTATGTGTCAAGTAATTCCCACTTTTTCAAACCTATGCAAAAGTGCCCATTATGGACAAATCTTACCCATCAGTCCTGCCTCTTCCTAGCCTTCTTCCGCTAAAATTTAACTTCTGTGTTCTGCTTTACCTGTGACTATTAAGTGCAATACTCTACATGCAAAAGCTCCATAGAAAAGGACACCTACTTTTTCAGTTTTGAAGAAAAATAAGTATTTTATTTTTAATACAGTTATTTTACTTTTGACCCATGTTAAACCATGTATGATCTGACCACAGGCTGCCTAATTATCTTACACACAGTGAACTCCACATTCTCCAAGTACACATCCTACCTAGTGACCTGATAAAAGCAGGAGAAGGACAGGGTGGGAATAAGAGAAGAAAGATTCACTGCAAATGCTAGAATGTCCACCTCATATTAATAAGCACGCTAACACAGAGGTACGATTTCCTGATGATTTTGCAGAAACTTAAAGCTGGCCATCCTGAAAAGACACAGACACCCGTGAAAGGAACCCCCCTAAAGAAGGGAGCACCTCTTAACTGCGTGTGGCCGAGCTCCGCACTGGAGAGGGACACCATGGCATCTAGCACTGGCTTACACCAATCCAGAATGTGTCCAGGACGCTCTGTGGACTACTTTTGCCTATGCCCACTGCCTGCTTCTTGTGCTTAAAAGCTGGCCAGAAGGCTAGGAACAACCATCAGCCCAGTTCATGCTATTGCTAAAGTTCTCTTCCTCACACAGGCGGCAGCAGTTAACAGTCCTACACTTGCCCTTTCGCAGTCTCCACACCTGCATAACTGGCAGTACTGACTCCCTCCGCATACGTCCTGCTTTCATCTGTACCCCTAGCAAAGTGTTTTCCAGTTTTCATTATTCATGGCCTCTGCTTTCTCTCCTTCCTATCCACACACCTGATCAGTATCCATTATTAATATGCCATAGCTGCGTGCAGGGCACTCCGCTGACACACAGGAAGACAGCAGCCGCTTACTACGTTCTTTCCTCCGTTCAGCAGCAGGTTTGGATGTGCAAAGGATAACAAAGCAGTCCCTCCGTCAGCCAGATGGTCTGGCAAGAGGTAGAAGGGGGAGAAGCGAGTCCTCTGGTCAGCTAATGCTGCTTATATCAGCACTCTAGAGGCCCAGTAGGAATACACAAGAAAACACCTTGTGCCAAAGACATGGACAAGACAGACACAAAACACACTAGTGCCAAAAAACTTTGCTCTTGTACATCTTCATCGCCTAAAAACGGCACTTTCAAGGTGTGGATTGAGCCCGGCTGCAACAGGCTCCTGCTGAATTTCTGTCCCTGGGCAGAAGTGGGAGCAGCCTCCGCTACGTGCCCGAGCGGGGCACTCGGGGCTCTGCCTTTCGGGACACCTGCGCCGCGCACACCACGTCCTGCACTGCCGCAGCCTGGCTCTCCTCGCGTGAAACACTCACAACCGCAACGCGCACAACCGCCTCGCCTCGCTCGGGTGTGCGGGAGCCAGGCGGGCGGCCGCGGCGCGCGCTCCGAACTTCGGAGTCAGTGACACCACGGGAACAACAGCCAGATACGCGGCGCTTTGAGCTGGTCGATGCAAAAGGGCTGCTCTGTGGACGCAATATAAGCACAACCTGGCGAATCTCGAGTATAAGAGGAAGCCTCATGTACCTACAAACACTTGTTTCCGAACTTTGAATTCACGTAGCCTAAACCACTGCCTAGGAAAATCACGCCTGGCTGTTCGCACCGGCGCGTGCGACAAAACTGTTTATTTCTGAGGCAGCCAACTTGCCATGCCATACATATGCGCCTCACATTTTGAGGCTAAATGTCAGGAGAGCCTAGCATGCT
>VZSV01000296.1:246118-283037 GCA_013398735.1 Nothocercus julius
CGGGGAGCTGCACAGGCACGGGGGCCGGAGGGGCGGCTGGTGGCCCGGCAAGCCCCGGACGCTTAGGAGCCACCACGCTGCCTTTGGCTACGCTACGTGTAGGCTCTGTGGCTCCGACTCCGAGAGTTGCACGAAGTCTGCACGAAAATCTCGCAGAGGCGCCTGAGGCTTCTCTGCTATGTGTGGTGGGATCTGGAGGTGAGGACGGCTGCTCAGAGCTTTGCTTTTTCCTCCACGGAACCTGAGGTGCCCTGCAGAACCGGGCAGCCCTCGTGGGTTTTGTCAGGATGACCTGGAATATGAGAGGTTGGGTGTTTTCACAGAATCCTTGAGGTTGGAAGGGGACTCTAGGGATCAGCTAGTCCAACCCTCCTGCGCCAGCAGGGACACGTAGAGCACATTTTTTTACAGAAAGTTTTACAGAAAGCAGCACGGAAAGCCCTTTCCCTTTCCCCCAAGACCAGTGCTCCTACCCCCAGAACTGCCCTTCCCTTAATAAAATCGAAGTAGAAACAGCAAAATGCAAGCAGCCCAGGTCAAACACCCCACACTGAACTATGCTCTGCATCAAGCTCATTGACCACCACCACTCCCAAACAGCAAGAACATATATTATTAGCCAACAGATGTTGGCTATTCCAGGATGGCCATATCTGTCCCATATCATCTGCTTTTAAAGGGGAAAAACGGGGAATTCCACTCTCTACTTACCTGTGTGTTCTATGTTTCCGAAAATTCCCTTTTTACTCCCTTTTGTATTTTTCCCTGTAGTTTTGCATTATCGTGTGCTGAATGTATTACAGCGTATTACAACATCCTATTTACCTCTGATTCAAGACCTCGACGCAGCTTACCTTCCCCAGGAATTTCACTGATATCGGCTCCGTAACATAAATACGTAGGATGTGATCCTACTGCTACAACCAGTCAACACTCATTGGATACAGTAGGAGCAATGTTAGGCCCAGAAGGTTACATCTTGCAGCTAATATTCATAACTCTACATTCATTGAATATGACATTAAATCTCCTCTAGCAATTAGCCTTCCTTATTGATTGGTTCAATGGTAATTACACAAGTCAGCTCTCTTCCTATCTGGAATGTTTAAAGTATATTTAATCATGAGTGGCCACCTTACATAGCAATCAGTGGGTCGCAAAACCTGAACCTTTTGCAGTTTTTGTTTGTTTTGGGTTTCTTTTTTTTTTTTTTTTTGGAAGAGGATGAATTAAAAATCTATGTTCTGATCTTTTCTCAGTGAACTTTTGTTGTTGTCTTGACTGTCTTGTTTCTTGCTATAGATGTGTGTATATATATCGGAAGGTTCTGACACAAAAGGCACAAACTGCAAGCAGAAAATAAAATCACAGTGCTGTATATTTCATTCTTTACTTGTAACTTTGCTTATGTGACATAACATTTTATACATAGGTACCAAAGACTCTAGGTAGTCATGGATATATGGGTCCAGGCATCTCTTCAAAATACCATTTTGTATCTCATAGCCTAACAAAAAAGGTTGCCAAAACTACACTGTACCTGAAATCAGCCTCTGAAAAGGAAGAACATTTCATGAACTTTTCTCTATGAGCAAACAGTCCACCTTGCTGAGCCCACTGGGGACTGGCAGTCACAGCTAATGTGGGAGTTCCGTACTTGGGCTGCGCTAAAGGTGAGCCCCAAACTGCAGTTTTTCTGAGTACATCATCACAGGCACTTCAGAGAGCTACAGCCCTTCCCCAGCAGAGCGACCACTGCTTTCCTAACCCACACCTTGCACTAGGAGTCTGCTCCTTTCCCACCAGGCTGAGGGGTGAGGAGTCTGCGCACCAGGCAAGTGCTGAAAGCGTGCAGGAGGACTGTCAGCACTGGTGTGTTTTATCCAGCACACCTACCACTTGTGAGCTACAGCCCGTGGAGAGCTGATAGCTGGGCTTGCCTCTGTACTCAATGGGAGGCCAGATAGCCTGTCTGTACACACCAGCTATGGGGAAATTTTTTTTCATCTGTGAGCAAGGGCTCTAAATTGGTCTTTTTCATCACTGTCGTCACAACCTGTGCCTTTTATCTCGTTTCTTTTCCTCATTCTCACCCCTCTGCTATGATCAATATCTGACTGACTGCTCAAAATGCAAGTTTCTGTGTACCTCTTTCTTGCCCTTTACTTGTTGGTACTAATCCCTAAATCCCTCCTCTATTGTTAGTTCCAAGTGATTCTGATATAGGGCCTGACCTCCATCTCTAGTCTCACTTTCTTCCTATTTGGTCTAATTGCCTCTGTTCTCACTATTTTGCCTACCTCTTGAAGCTCTTCCTCTCTCCCTGGTCCTTCCTCTTTTTTTTTTTTTTTTTCCCTGAAAATTCCTCTGGCTCACTGGCGCTGGCAGCTTCTCAGCTAGGCTGTGGTTCGTTTCAACTCCCCAGCCCTTTTCTGTTTGAATTTTGCAGACCAGTGCTCCAGAGATGTGTTATGCGCTCTGGGGGCATAATTAAGGAGGAAGCCACAGAAGGCAGATCTATTTGAAGTGAGCAGCAGCCCTAAGTCCTACAATAAGAAGTCCCACAAGCAACGTGTTGGGCCCGGAAGACCTTCCAGAACAGAGGACGTTTTCAGAAGGTGATGGGGGTACGTGTTCAGCAGATCTGGGAGTGGGAAAGTCTGAAGCAGAGTGTATGAAAGAACACTCTTCGGGGAAGTGAAGAGAAGGTGGAGGTGGTGTCAGGAGGTCATCTAACGTTTGCAATGGCCTCAGAAACATGGGTGTTTTTGGAATCCAAAGGAACATTCAGATTTCCAGGTTTTCAAACATCACCATTTTTTGTTAGCAGTGCTGTGATGTCATTTGACACCAGCCATTTTACAACTCAATTTGCTGATACACAGTTTCTTAATCTGCAGTTTTCCACGCTGCAGGCTTGCCTGTGATTTCATTTATTTTCAACTGCACCTGCTTTTAAGAAGAATAATAATATTTTTTATTTATTTATTTTTATACATTACTCGTTTTGCCCAGGATTAGCTGAGTTTTCCTTGACAGTAACCTTATGCTTTCCAAGGGAGTGTGATCCCTGCACTGGGTACATGATTTTGCTGTTCTCATGAAAAATCTCCTATACATGGCCAAGTTTGGCCATGGATAGGTTTTTGGTTTTTGTTTTGAGTTCAGCAGCTAATATCTCGCAGTTACGCACCATCACTGAGCGTAGCCCTCGCTGCGCCCGGTGTGCAGACTGTACACAGAGTGACTCTTGCAGTCCACAGCGGAGCATGACTTTTACGCAGCAGTTGCTGTCCCCACTCTTGTCCATCAGTGCAGGAGTGAGCACTATAATTGACAGCAGTCTTTAATGAGCCTTTTGGCAACGCCAGGGAGGAAAACCTCCCGCCTTGCATGCAGAGGAGACAAGAAACAAGAGGGGATGAAGAGAGAAAGTGCTTGACTGGAACAAGGAGTCTGGGATAGGAGAAAGGAACAGAAAGAAACTGGGACGGGGATTTGGCAGAGCAGTCCTCTGCATGGGCCAAGCGCTGTTCCCTAGCAATTGAATGTCTGAAAGGCAGAAGTTCAGTGGTTCATGTAAGGAAATAGAGGCCAGGATCCTGGGTGGGGATGACAGTGAAGCACTGGCTGTTGACAGTGAAGAGAGAGAATTTGGAATAAGGTGCGAGTCAGAGCTTTTGCTGGTCACTGATAACATGACTGATACTGTTGTTATATGATCACCAGAAATTGCCTCATTCAATTAAAATGTGGATTTTGTTTTGTTTTTACAAAACAACAACAAAAATTACTTCACTGCTTTTTGTTTTTTTCATTCTGTTTACCCAGTGTTTTCTTGCACCCTTTTTTTTTGACTGTGTTCAATGCCTTTTTGATGTTTTCAGCTCCTATCTCATTTTAGTTCTCTTATTGGTGGTTGTAATTTTAAAAGTTGCTGGCTGTAGCAGCAAAACTCTTTGAAGAAGCTCCCACTGTTTGTACTCATGCCTGTGCCAACACATTTGTGTTTGCCATCTTCCTATTTGTGGAAATGAAGCTCTTTGATTGGGTTAAATTATAAACCACGTTAAAAAAAATCATCTTAAATGACATCTTTCTTACTTCTTTTCTTTTTTTTTTTTCTTTATTTCAGGGATCTGGTTGACAGTGCAGATCATGAGGATCTGCAAATAACTTTGCTAGCTTCACTGACAAAGCAGGGCACATAGCTAGGATAATTGGCTAAGGCATGGAGAGAAATGAAGGATGGAGGAAGCAGGAATTTATTTCAGCTGGCTTCACGGCCTGATCCAGCATCCCATGGCACTAAATCCTGAGCTCTTTTCAGAATAACAATGGCACATTTTCTCTCTGCATCTTTTTGTTGGGTTATAAAGTTTCAATTATATAATCTCAAATACATTCAGAAAGTAGGCATCAAAATTAAATTTCAAGTGTGTTTCTATGAATTTTAGTTAGGGAAATTATCTTGGGCCTCTTCGGTGCGATGGTGGAAAGATTATTTATCTGAAATGACTCATCTGGGTGAACTCATCCACGTGGAAGAAGAGGTTTTTCCTCCCCAAAGTTCACTCGAGTTAACATTCCAGTTAACTTCTTTCTCAATTGTCCCCTGAGTCAGAATTATTACAGCTAGACTTTTTTCTGTAGAACTGACTCAGCTGTACAGCAAGTAGCTATAGGATTTTTCCTTTCTTATCACAGTAGCATAAAAACAGCAAATACCAAACTGCCATTTATTTCACTTTTCTCTTTTTAGGCCTGTATGTTGTTATTTTGTGTCTAAGATCATATTCTTGCTTAAAGGGCTAAAGGGATCGCCTAGTGTAAAGTCGGACTCTGCCCCAATTTCCAAATTATAAATATTAGTCAAAAATAGCAGAGAAGAGTCTTTCACTAATCTTTCTTGCAGCTCCCAGGGTCTCCAGCTTTGTTTCCTGAGCTGTATCAGGGCTAGTCCCTTTTGTCCCCAGACTCACACAGACCTTTCGCTAGCTGAGCTAGACTTCAGGCTCCTCACAGCAAACTTTTCTACCTTCCTTGCATGTGGGGTTGTCTTCTCACTTCTTGTTCCTTCACCTTTTTTGAGTGCTACCATGGGTCCTTCCTTGGCTCAGTATCCAGGAAGGTATTCTAAGAAACATGCCAAACAAACTAATATACTAAAGAAACTAATAATACAATTGAGCACTCATGCTCAGTCTTCTTTGTTCTCTTGTTGTGTGAGGAAGTAGATGTCTCTACCCTGTAAAAGAATTTGACCACCCTTGCCATTGAAAAATGTGTAGAAATAATAGTGTTTTAGAGCATTCCTTTTAACTCGGGAGTCTCCAGTACTCCCAGTAAAACTCCTCTGAATTACATTCCTGACATTTCTTTGCACAGAACTTGTAGAATGCAATTGTTTAACTTTAAAATGAAAGAAAGCTTATTCACTGCAGCCTGTGTTTAAGACAAGTTATAAACTGAAAGTGATTAATTTATTAATGGGGGAAGAATACCTCTATCTTCTATGAAACATGGCCAGTTTTTGCACTCCACATGTTCCAAACAAGTGATAATTGTGAACACGTATTTTAATAGATATAGCTTCTAGTTGGTGGTGGTTGAATAAGAAATATTTCTGCAAGAAAGCTTTCTACAGGAGTGCAGAATCAAATCTGTGGAACATCCTTTTCCCCTAAGGATATCATGCACAAACCTTCTTGCTCCTGGACCCAGCAAGGGTCTACCAAATGTAGAATTAGTGCGGCTACAGACAGAACAGTTCAGTAGTGCACAAGAGCAATAGCATCAATGCCAAAAGTGCAAATATGGAAGTTTCTATTTGTTGCTTTTCAATTTTGAACGTAAGCTGGAAAAGGTTAATATATGTCTGGCATGTCCTAGAAGATTGTAAGTCTGAGGCAGGAGACTAAGGCCAGCAACAGAGCCTCCTGGTAAGAATGGCCCGGGTGTGAAGATGGGTACTGTGAACACAAGCTCTTGTTTCCACGGGGGGTGGCGCTGACTGCCTGCGGCAGAAAGGCATTTTGCTGCGCGGGTTGCTCTGGAGGGCGCAGCGAGGCGTTTCCGTGAGACGCACGGAGAAGGTGCGCACGCCGCCGGGTGCCTGTGAGCGCGGGCAGCCCTGCCGCTCGTGCGCCCAGGGTCACAGCTGCACCGACAGCTTCTGTCCCAGCCTGGTCGGAGTCCTTTGATTTGGCACAAAGGCTGAAGTAATCCACTGATGAGAGCTCTGTCCGTTCCCAGATTCTCTCCTTCATATACTTTTCTTCAAATAGCCTTTCTTCCTTTCTGCAGCCCATGTGCCTGTTCTTCCCTGCTCACCCTTCTGCTGCTGTGAAGATTGTCTCTCCCTATTTTCCTCTCATCACTCCTCCCCTTTCTTCTTTTCAGGAGAGCTCCTTGGGTGACCTCCTCATAAGATGTTATTCTCTGTCCTCACCTCTGCATGTTGTGAAAAGCAGGGCCACTGCTGCAGGTTTTCACAGATGATAATGACCACGACTATTACAGCACTGCTGAGAGATCCTCGCCAAGGTATAGCATCTTTGTGATGGATGCAACGAGGCATCCGTCACAGTAACTGGCCTGTGTTCAAAGTGCAGAGTCCTATAGTGAATTGTAGCAATAGTGATCTTTAACACAGCGATGTGGAAACCATTGCTGGAGGACACAACCTGTGAGGTGTAAAGGAAGGGTCTGCATGTGTCTGCTCACAATTCAGGCAGCTCCTTTTTCCCTAGAAAGTTCTGGGAATGCTGTATTTTACGTAAGCCTCCTACGTGGCCATTTGTCCTCACCCATGCATTCATTGTCTGAACAGTAGTGCCTGGAGAATGATAATTAGTCACAAATGAAATTAATACATTCATAGTCACAAACATCATCCAGGTCTTACGTTTGTGTAAGTTCTTAGATATTGAGCTATAACTAATTTTTGGATGGCCGTTACCAACCAAAATAACAGACCTTCTATTACTTCTTATTATACAAAAGGAGTAAAGGAGAACAGAATGGGAAGGAGAAAAGAGGAGAAAGTAACGGAAACAGGAATTTTCCCTTCCCTTAAAAAATTATTTAGCAAAATTAAGGTTAAAAAAGTTAAGCCCTGATCAGAGTTAATAATGAAAGAGGCATCATTTATAACTGATAAGAATAGTATGCGACTTTATTATGTCAGTAATACATGATTTATGATCTTCCTAAGTATTCATTTCCTTGCTGTTAAATGTTCCAGCTTTGTAAATGATGTGATACTGACAATAGCCTATATTTTCTTGGTGGCTTAAATGCTTTTTTAAAATGAAAGTGATTTTAGTTTGGATTTATACTGTGCAAGATGCAAACGATAGTTTTTCCCACCTTTCTGTGCTGTTAGGAAATTAAACTCCTACAGTTCATGAGGAAATTAGATTGCTCCTGGAAAGGTTTCACTCATTCTGGAAGAAATATAAAATGCAGGTTCTAAATAATGTCAAATTCTTCCACTCTCATTAACACTCTTTCTTTCCTTCTCTGCCAGTCTTACCTGCTCTCTGTCCCATGATTCCTCAATTGTGTAGCTAATTCACAGGCATACAATTAAAATTTGTGGTTTAAAATTTGTGATTCATTTACAAATTCACTGAGCACTTACAGAAGCAAGTGAGAGCATTTGCTATGATAACTGTTAGAAGTTTCACACTTCTTTGTTACCCTTTGAGTCTTTTTTATGTTGGGAAAATGCAGATTATTGCAAACGGAATATAATAGAGGTACTTATTTAATATACAGAATGCATGTTGCTGATAATTAGCAGTACTAAAAATCACTGGTACTTTAAATCATCTAACCCTCTCAAAGGTTGAGATCTAACCTTTGTACATTGGAAAGGCTGTAACCTTCTTGTATTCTGAAGAATTATTTCCTGGGTGAGCGTTCTGGACATGTGCAATATTATTATTATTTAAAATATTATTATTTGCTGAAATGCAAGAAGGGATATGTTTCTGTCATTTTTGTGGATCAGTAGTCCAGAACTTCAAAGTTCACTGTGCAATAAGTCTATGTATAGTATATAGGTTATTATTTAGGTATGATCCACCAGCTCACAAATTTCTAGAAACTTCCATAAGAGTCTTATGGACACAACAATATCATGCTCCCAGATGCGCAATGTGAATGTGACATTTAAATGTTAGATTTTTAAAGCTCTACCCAGCCAATAAATTTTTCTTAAATTTTCTGGAATTTTCTGGAATTTTCTTAAATTTTCTGGAATTCTTGCTTTGAGCAAGGCCTGTGTCACCAGGAGAGACAACAGCTTAAAATGTTCAATCCATGCTAGCTCTCTGTGAGAGATTAAAAAAAAAGACTGTAGGCTTTCTCAAGACCTCCTTCTGACCAGAGGAGTCACACTTGTACGATCAGAGACAGAAACAGTACCCTCTGATTTACATGATCAATTACAGCTTGCCAACATAGATTTTGGTATATTCTGTGTGTCAGTTCACTTTTTACTTCATCTATCCATCCATAAAGGAAACAAGACCAGAGAAAATATAATCACTCCCATTACTAAAAGAATGAATAAGAAATTACAATTTTTGGTAGACATTCAATAAAAAGAAAGGAAATGAATCTTCAATCTTCTTGTTTCCAGTAAAGCAGAAGAATCCAACATGCAACAGTAAGGACAATGTCTTGTCCTTGCCCAGTAAATTATATTTGGAGTTACATGCTCTGCTCCGGTTCTGGCTTGTTTTCTGATGAAGTCCACAGCTGTGTATCACTCTCTGTTGTCGTCAGAAGAAATATTCTAGCTTTACATCAGTGTAATAGGGAACAGGATCTGGCTCACAGAATCATCACAATCTGCCTCCAGTGTATCTGGGCAAGAGCACTGGTTGATGCCGTACAGTACCAGCTGAGTATGTTGAGATTGGGTCCAAATGTGTATTTTTTTGAGGGGTACTTTATTCCCAGTTTAGATTCTCTAGCTGGACAGACAAATTTACTTAACTTGGCTGTGAGATGGTCTCGAGATGACAAAGATGATGCAACTGTTTATGAGTAATATTGTATTGCTACAGGAAATGATGTCTGAACGCTGTTGCATGCATTAGGAGAATAAGAATTCCTCCTCCAACAGAACATGCTTTGTTAATACCTTCAGCACCAGCTGCTGTTGGAAAATCTTTCAACATAAACAAAACAATATAACAAAACTGGCAAGCTTTTCATCTCTAATATCACAGGGAGATGCTGGCAAGATGAGAAGTTAACACATGGAGGCCAGCTGTAGCAACTAAATGTCTCAAGACGTCTTTCATAATGAAAACCATTCACAAGGAACAGCACAGAAAGTTGGAGCGACCTGATAAAACTCAGAAGATATTACCAGATTTATTCTTGGAAAGGCAAGAAAGTGAAGCTCAAAGCCTGACAGACTCTAAAAAGGGTGAAAATGTGACTGTTATTTCAAAAGTTCTATTTCCAGGTGTTCAAATAACTGCTTTTTTTAAAGATAGTATGTTGGATAGTATGTTGTATAGTATGTTGGAAAAACCACCTCTAAGTGTATGTAGAACAAACCATTGGAAAACCAGTTAGGTTCAGAAAAATAGCAGGACATTCCATGAGAATATGAAGAAAAGTAAACTGTTAAAATTATCTGAGCAGAACTTTGCTATGAACTCTTTATTAAGAAATCATGCTGCTATGCTGCTCCTGTGATTTGAGGAAATGGTGACTTATGGAAAGAGGATATATATATATATCCTATACTGGGTTTGCACCAAGTGCAACATACAGTACCCCAAGGCAATAGTGTAGCTAAACACAAAATGTATTTGATGGGAGACATTACATTGTTCCCCGCCCTTTCCCACCCATGTGCCTTGGGAAGAGGACATGGAAATGACAAGGGGCAACTTGAGGTCCTCTCATAAGCATGGAGGAGAAGCCTCTCATAACTACCACATTTGCCTGTGTAAAACTGTGTATTGCAAACACATAACAAAGATTTTCCTGTTACAGCCCTTCTAATTGTTACAACCTATTGGAAGCCTCATATAACATTCATTTTGTTTATCCAACTACTTAGAGGTTAGAACAAGAGGAAATAGGAAATGTTTAGTGTGCTTTAGAAATTACAAGTTAAAAGCTTATACTACCCTTTTCAAATTTTTACAGTAAACTGGTGTCCTTAATTGGTTGCCAAAGTAGCATAAATGTTTAAATCATTTGAAGTCCTTAATAAAGCCTAATTAAAGGTAAAATCATTGTTCTAAGCATGTCACATGGGCTTTTGCTATAGATCAAGTAGAATCAAGATTTGATCTCAAACTTTTCGGAAGTCCTTAATAAGATGGATCTCCTTAATGTCAAACAGTTTGATTAGGGACATGATTAAAAGCTATTTGACATTAATGAGACTCATTTTATTAGGGGCTTTTAAAATCTGGCCCAAACACAGATGCAGGTCAGCTTAAGAAAAGCTATACATGTGTGCAATGTGTGTCTATCTGTTTGTGCAGTTGGTCTAGCTCATGGAGTATGGAGACCGCAGATATATAAAAGATGGCTTAAAACTCACCTTTAAACTCTGTTGGTTTTACTGCAGATCCTAAAATCTTTTCCTGCTTGATCTTACACTAGCTGAAAATTCTCTCAAAAGATAGGCAGAGATCCCCAAGTAGGTACGATGTCAAACTGCTCATGCTACGCATTGTTTTCCTACTACAGCCTTATAAGGGGATTGAGTAGTGAAATTTGAACCTTTCTGAATCTGCCTTTTCTAGCAAGACTGGGCTGTACTGTGCTAAAGATTTTGACAGTGTGAGTACAGCAGCTCATTGTCAGACCCTCAAATTAGAATATTCTTTCCATATTTGGATGCAGATGTATCCTCTGTCTCTGAGCTCTGAGGGAGGGGGAAAGGCTACACACATGCACACATAGGTAGGGGATATATTTCTGCAGTCCTAGAACCAGAACTAACAAATAATAAAATGAATTCTGTCTAATCTCATAATCTCATAAGTATCTTCACTTTCTGCTGATGTCTACCAAAAAAAAAAAAATTGTCAAAAGGCAAATTTTTCAAAGGTTCACAACAAATTGTTGCTTAAAGTGTTTTGCAAACTTATGTCTGCTGCTAAATGAGCTCTCATATGAAACTAAATAGTCCCCCGGGAAGAGAAAAGACCTGTGCCATCAGGCTTGTGTCAAGAACTATCAGGCTTGTGTCAAGAATATGGCTGGTGTGTTTTGAAAGTTGGACTGGAACTGAAAATCACATTTGATATGCTAGCAGCTCCTGTCATGTTGCTGTATGATATTTTTCAGGGATGGTAAATTATCTGGCTCCATTTTGTTTGTGTGTGTAGAAGCTATCACTTATTCATGTATAAAAGTTTCTTAAGTTATCCATGTGAGCATGAAGCCTACCATGAGTATGATATTTCTATCTGTTGCCTTTATAGGCGATTTCTTGATAGCAAATCAGAAAAAGCATGAGTAGAAAGGCCTTGGAGACCACGCAGTAGATCATGTTAGAGATGACTGTTAGTGTCTCCCTTTAATTTGCCTATCAGTCAGGAGTCTAAGGGTAGTACTCAAGAGTTCTGGGCTTTAAAACCTTTCTGGATGTGTAGCGCAGACATTATGCTCAGAACTGTGTCGTATGGGAGAGCAGTTTCTTACCTGTGTCATGCTGTACTTTGAAGGATAGGGTCTTGCATGGGTGGAGGTATCTGGCATGGCTGTAGGCAGACTTGGAGAGAGGCTCGTAGTTCTCACTGAAGTCAGTGTGCTCTTTCAGTAGGGAACGAAATGATAACTGTGCTGCAGGTGTAATCAGTGACCTGTTTGTTCTTTCTGAGGCAGGAACAGGAGATGCAGGTGCCAGAGATCAAAAACTTTTTCCTTCTGTGGCATTTACAAGACAAGTGTGATCTTCACAATCCTTTATGTTCCTTCTGTTGCTTCTCCCCTACTTCATGGTTGATTTCAGTTACCCACGCCAAATCACTTTACAGAGAGCAGAGGTAATATCGACGCTTGCAGAGAGTGCCATCCGCTCCCTGCGTGGGAAGCAGGAATGGGGCATGGCGTGCAGTTGTGATGATGACCTTTGGCAAGCTGAGATGCAAAGCCAAAGGGAGACCCGGCAGGGATTTCCTCCTGCACAAAGGTATTTAACAAATTCTGCAGTTCCATGGTGGGACATAGTCAGTAGGTGGTCTGCTTGTCCGTCTGTCTTTCCTTATCCTCCTCTTAGGCTTAGAGAAGCTGCACTAGCTAAAACAAAATAATACAAAGCAAAAAACAGCTATTAAACTGGAAAGACATATGATCTGCGTAATTGTTTTAATTGCAGCCAAGTCTGCAATGAATAGTCCTGCTGTAAAATTTAACAATGACTTGGGTGAAAAATATCTCCTAGTCCTTTACTGTAACATGAAAGACATGAAGAAACTCTTATGATCACTGCCATTCAGTTTAAAGTGTCAGTAACTAATTAAGGGGGAGGGGAAACTGTGCCATTGTTGAATTATTAAAAAAGGGATTAAATTGGCAAGCATAAATAAACAAAATTAAACTATGCACCTTTCTGGCTTTTTTGAGGTGCACAAATTTATATGTCATTCATGCATATCGATTCATGCATTCCTGTTGTCACAGAAGTAGTAGTCCAGCATTAGCAGGGATTTTTTTTAACACAATTGCAGTGAATGTTGTTTCAAAAATAAACTGGTCTATATGTTTTGTCATGTCTTTTTTTTTTTTTTTTTTTTTAATAAAAACCCTCAATGGGACACTGGTAGATGCAGAATATCCTGCAGAAGTGGAGGCAACGTTCAGAGAAAGGCAAATCTGAGTGTTAGCCCTGAGTCTGACATGACTCTCTGCGGCCTTGTACGGATCACTCCATGAGTTCTCTTTCTTGATTTCCTTATCTTTAAAATGGGATAATAAAACAGACTTACCTGTCTTGTTCTAGTGCTGTGAAACTTAGTTAGCGTCTGGATGGTGCATTACTATAGAGGAACTAGAGATTTATAGACCTCTTTTAAAATCTGTTCTTGAGACATGAACCGTCATAAAACTTCCGCTCATATTTAGCCCAGTTTTCCAGAGTAGGAACCTAAATAGCATATCCAAATCTAGTGCCTAGGTAGTAAAGTGGCACCTGAGACAAATGTCTTCTACATATGTAAGGGTGGCCATGGGAACATATTACAGGCTAAAAAAAAGAATCTCCGTTTCATTCCTACTTCTATTTTATAGAGTTAGCGCTTTAATAATTTAATTTTTCTTTCCTGCATGTGAAAAGGTATGTGCTTTCTTGTTGCATCATCTGGTTTGTTTTGATTTGGATTTTGGGCCCATTCTAAAATTTGAAATTTTTCTCCTCATTCTGTATGTATACATTGGACTGAGGCACTTCTAAGTTTAGTTCCAGGTACCTCAGACTTTGAAACAGAAATGAGATTCAGAGCAGAGGTTATTTCTACTCATCCTGAACCAAATCCCAGCATTCAAACATTTTCAAAGTTAGGACAGACAAGATTTGCTTGTGAGTTTGGTAGCTTGGCACCCTCTTTTATAGCATAGATGGGCGAAATAAAAAATAATCAAGGTAAAATAAACCCAGTGTTTTCCAAAATTAAGTTGAGAATGCTCTTAAAGGGTTGAAAACATGCTAGTAATTATTTTAATATCCATTTTTCTGTATTTTTATATTCCTTGAATATAAAGAATTCTATGGTGAAAAACTAAAGAACCTCTTCTGGTATAATATGTGGCCTGACTTGATACAAGAAGTAATTTAAGCAGTATAAAGAGTCGATTTTCATGAGATTTCTTGTCCAATTGTGCTATTTATTAAAGTATAAACTTATTTTGCCTCATTCCATGCCTCTCATGATATACCTTTTTCTTCTTCCCTCTCCTGTTCCCTTTCTATAGGATCCATCTCCTGGGCTGTTTAGCACCTTCTCTCAGAAATACTCTTCTCGAATATGGGAAATCCATATATTTTTGAAGTCACTGGAGCAGGTGCACTGGAGGATGGCTTTGGATCCTGGACACTGATATTAACTTGTTTTAGAGTAAGTCTCAGTATAGGACAGGCTGCCTGTTATTCACTGTCACTGCCTTCTGTTTTGTCCTGTGTGATCTGGATTGCCTTCCTTCCCCACTCCTGGGGCAAACCTGTGCCCTGATGGCAGACTGAGCCACAAGGCCTGAGGATGATACCGCTCACGGCCACCCTCTCCTTACACACGGCTTCTTTTAGCTCTCTGGAGCAGACAAGTATCTGTGGAAAAGAGGCAGAGGAGGCAGCTCCAAAAACAAGGTTGTTGCTGCTTCTTGTGTGATGACCTCATAGTGACATCATTGAGGTTCTTAGAGTTTTTAGAGGGTTTTTTTAGATTTTTTTTTCTCCTAACCCGCTTTCTGGGTCCTGCTGTTGACATCTGCTGTTTTTCTGTTTGAACAGATATAGTTATGGCTGCCTTTTGCTGTTCCCAGCTGGTGAAGAAACCCTTCATCCCCATTTGGTGCTTTCAGTTGGAACCAGGCACCAGATACAACAGTACTGGCGAAAGCTGAAACCTGCATGCACCAGCAAATAAAGGGAACTGGGAAAAGAGATGTAGAGGAAGGAATGAACTTCAGGACTCCTCACAGCTTACACTCTCTATAAATACAGAGGATAACCAAAGAAGGTTTAAGCTGTGCTTCGGTCTCTTTAATTTTGATTCTATTGCAAATAAGGGAAACAACAAAGAAGACAAAAGTTCACATTATTTCTAACAACAGAGGTGTGTAATAATTCTCTGTTTATAAGAATTTATCCAGGCAGAAGAGACTGTCCACAAAACTGAATAGCATCTGAACTGACACATTTCATGTAAAGTTAAAATCCTACATGAATGTCATGTTTTTAAACAAGGCGGTCAAATCAAAGAAAAAATAGCAGGAGAGTTCTTGATGTATGTGCTTGAGACAGGCTCAAAAAGAACTTAAGCTGAAATTTTGGGTGCTGACTCCTCTCAAGAGGTCAGTTTTAAAAAGCTTCAGACTTCTGGAAGACCTTTGGAAAATACCTGAAATTTGTAAAAGAGATGATGAAAATTTATGAAATATTGATTCCAGGTAAGTGGAAATATAAATAAATGTTACGCAAAAGGAATGTAAAGAAGCTTAGGGGCTTATGTAGACCAGTTGTGTTGGTAGTGGTCTCTATGCTGCGGAGCACAGCATGGACACAGAGAATCATCACAATGCCACTAGCTCAGAGGATTTTCACCAGCAGTGATGAGCAATATAGGAGATGACTAATAATTTGAAAGCAATCAGAGCTTTTATTAGATTGCTTTGGACATTTTTTTCTGGCAACAAATTTACCTGTGAAGTGTTTTGTTTACATTGAAGGAAGGGCCTTACCACTGGAAAGAAACAATAAAAGTGAAGGTTTCCACTGCTATGCTTCTCCTCGCTGAAGGCAGAGGAGAATTAAATGTTTGGATGGGCAGTAATTTGCCGTGATACTCTGTGTGGAGCTAAGCCCTGGAGCTCATCAGTAAATTCAAGGCTCCAGAACAACCAAGGAAGGAAATGAGCTTTCACATGAAGATCTATCTGCGCCCCTGCCCCCCCCCCAAAAAAAATAAAAAAAAAGACAAGTGAACCAGTCCAACTGTTCCATGATTCATGCTACTAAAAATCCCTTACAACCTGGGGATTAAAAGATGTTTTAGTTGGTTTTATTGCTCTCAGGCTATGACTCCTGTGTTCAGGAACACCAGATCACCTGCCATTACAAATTTGGTCTGGATCAGGCATGAGTTTGTGATTGTATTTCTGTTGAATTAGCTAGAATTCATGATACAATATTTATTCTGGCCTCATGCTGACTGCAGGAAGACAGATGATATGTGATCTGGCAGAAAATCTGCCACGACAAAGTTACCCTTTAAACATTTCTTTGAACAAATCTGAATTGATGGAGCGAGTTTATACTAGCTCAACACTTTGGCTCACAAAGCTTGAAGGTTTCAGACCTGGTGTAAGTCCCCTAATCAATTTATTTTTTGCAGAAACATAGCAGCGCAATCACAGAGCCAGGAGGAAGGAGTGAGAAAAAAGGTGGAGCAATTCACTTAGATATTCATCTCATCCATCGGAGAATAAATGAAAATAATAATAACAAAGGCGTAACGCTTTACCCATGGGTAATGTAGGTACCTCTTTCTTCCATTTTGGAAGAGAAGACACTCCCCCCGACCAGTCCCATATTTGAAAGTTTGCTCAAGAGCGGCAGCATGTAGCACACGGTGCGCATGCCGAGGCGCTGTGCGCTCAGATGTTCGCTGCCAGGCCCATCAGGGCATCTGTGCACTTCCTGGCGGAAACTCTGGGAGCTTGAAAGGACTGATGAGGGTTTTTTTTTTTTTTTCCTCCCAAGCTGAATAGCTAGGATGAATAGTTGCATGCATGCTGTCTGCATGATCTGTGCCCATTATACTCCAACAAAAAGGGAATAATAACAGGGGTTCTGCCTTGCAGTGAGCCTTTCCTGGGGAAGGCAAACAGCTTGGGAGCCTCCAAGCTGGTCCCAGGGTGTTTGCAACAAAATCCCCCCTCAAAGCTTGTCGGATCAGTGTGAATAGTGGAAGGAGAGAACTTCTGAGTAAGACTGTGTTGTGTTGCCTCTGCAGCCTTTGGGTGCAGTTTCACTGTCTCTTTAATGTGATTTAACTGCAGGCTGGCACTGAGTGCCCTTCCTCCCACTCCACCTTCACCCTGCCACTGCCCCTGTGCCAGCTCTGACACCTCTACAGGGTGCAGCTGAGGGGCACGAGATACAGACAAAGGACAGAAAAATGTGACATGGGCAGGGACACAGACCGCCCTATTTAGCTGCATCCTGCAGTTAGCCTGGATTAAGCATGACATGAAACAGCATTTTTTGGTATCATAATTCCAGAAATAATGCAAGGCAAGGTGAATCAGCACAGCAGTAGAAAATGAGCTGTTCTCACCTGCTGTTTGGTTCTTCGCCTCCTCTTTCTAAAGGTGTTAATACTGTCTTTTTTATTTTATTTTTATTTTTGTTTTCCTTTCTTTTTTTCTTTCTTTTTCTCTTGAGGTAATTTTAACCTGGATCAGTTGCCCCGTCCGCTGCACTGCAGGGCCACACAAGTGCTTGTGCTGTTAGGCCAATTTTGGGGTATTAAGTTTGGCTTATGGTGATTTAAACGACATAACTGAGTTAAAGTACCTATCTGAGCTAGGGACAGAGAGAGGGGAAAAGAGGCTCCAAGAGCTTTAATGGTCACCTCTCAGTCACCGGTAATTAACATGCTCATCTCAAAATGATTTCCTTTCTCAACAGAAACAGAATTTGTTCTCCCCTAAGTACAGATCATATAAGTAATACTTATATGCCCATATCATACTGTACACGTAACTGACTACAACATGCAATTAAAAACTATAGTATATAGTATCTACACATGGAAAATAGAGTGTGTATGTTTGTCAGATGAATATAAATCTATTTGTTTTGTGTGTATGTGCATTTTTAAATATTACTCTTTGGCTTGAAGCAGACACCGTGGCACCAGGGACTATGCCTTTAAGGGCTGCAATTCCCTGGCAGAGATTATGGGCAGGGGGCTGTGGAGCCCTTTTTGTTGTTATGCACAGCCAATTAAAACCAAATTCAAATAAAGCAGATCCTTTGCAAGAGCCTTAAGCCCTTGAATGATCACCACAGGTGTTATCCATCATTTTCTAAAGAATTTGTAGTCTTGAGAGAAGACGGGAGGCACAGGAAGGGGACAGAAAGTAAATAGGTTATTGCAAAATAATTACCAAAATAATACTTACTGAAATAAAACCAAGCTCTCATATAAGAGGGAGTAGCAAGAATAGAAACATTTTCTAGATTGCTTGAGCTCCACCCTTTCCTTTGCAGATTTAACTTGCTGCAGAAGCTTCCTTTTCCTCAGCCAGCCTTTTCAGAAGGGGCTTTGCAAAGATGGCAGAGACCAGAGCTGCAGCATGGGTGGGAACATGTGTAAGCGCCTTGTGGCCTCACTTTGTCTGCCCTGTTCCCCCCTTTTTTTTTTCTGAGGAGACATGTATGCACGTGTCACAGTGCACTGGGGACTCTAGAGGTTTTTCAGTGGGCATAAAGAGCTCTTTGTGGCCTCTAATAATGTACTATGGGGTACTTTAATAGGGAAATTTAATAGAATGTAGTATAAAAATAAATTTTTGCCGATATGGGGAAGGAAGGAGCAACAGGACATTACATGCAATCCAGTGAGCTGAGCTGAAAAGATGGGGAATAAAGGAAGTATTTCTTCCCGGTCTCCTTAAAAGCAAGTCAGAAATCAGTGGACAGAAACCATACTCTTGTTAATTTGATTTAAGTATTTTCTCCCTAGGCATCCACAGCCAGCCAGCACTAGATTCAGGATGGGTTGGCTAAAAAGGGTGTTTTTTCCAGCCCAGTGTGGAGCATTCTGCATTCTCCTGTGCTAGAGAAATGTGAGGATTTGGAGAATATACCAAAGTTAACTCAGCTTGAGGAGATGGCGCAGCTCCTGGCAGGTCAGAGGAGTGCTAGAGCCACGGCAAGCAAGGCACAGGGATGCACCGGGAGCTGGACAGGTCCCTGAGACTGGCTTGTTAAACACCAGCACACCATTGGCACCACTGTCCTGCAGGCTGCCCCTGGCCTGTGCTGCTCCTGTTTGTTGCTATTTGTTAGCAACTTTCAGAATCTAAATGCTTAAGAAATAGAAGAAGCGTCCTTGTTGTTTGTTGTTCATTCTCTTATTCTTCCCTGGAAACTTGACCCATAAGTTTCAAGACTGTCAATTTTTTTTTTGTTTGTTTGTTTGTTTGGGCTTTTTGTTTCTTTGTTTTCACAAAGAAAAATGAGGGAAGTCAGATCGTAGTCTGATCAGTTGGTCTGACCACTGATTTTTGTCTTCAGTTACATACATAAATTTGATGCCAGTATACCTATGGGAGAGTATGTCACAAAGAGAGGAATTACTGCAAGCCACTTGCTGAAAATACAAATCTGGACATTGCAAGCAGATGGGAGTTGAAATTTTGGACTAACAAACCCATTCTCCTATTTCTGTTTCTGTGTTTGTATCTCCCCTGGCAAGAAGCTGTGTGCATAAATAGATGCAGAGGTGAAAAGAAATTCTTCCCAGAGATGCCAAATCTATAACAAAGCAACAAAATTAATTTGTAAAGTAGTTTGCTTAACAACGTCAACATTTATGACTTAGCAATCATTTCAGCTCTCAGTAAGTTAAGGTATGTAAGAAAGTAGGTCACTAAAGCAGCAATCTTTAACCTTTCTTCAAGTCACCAACTTTACAGTCACCTGGGCCTGTCAGGAGACATGAGGAGGGAAATCAAAGTCCATTCAAACTTTGTTTAGCACACATCTGCCATGCGAATCAGTTAAAAGTTTGTGCGTGCCTAGCTGTATCGCACTGGACATGCCAATGCTTTGGCTGTTCCACCTGCGCCAGGAACGTCTCAAACCTGCCCTTAACTGTGGATAGAAATGGACCTTCACATGCCATACTAGTTAGAAGTACTTTGGCATTTGCTGTGTTTCTATGTAAATACGTTGCCATGTTTTCTGAAAAGACTGCAGGGTTTTTTTTTCTGGCCTAAAAATGGGTAGCCCACTGCTGCCTAAAAATTTGATATCCTAGGATTAGGATTTTCTTGTTTTCTTGAGCAAGTATACTTTAGGAACAGCCTTGTTTTCTTCTCGGCTTACTTTTACAGACTTTTAATATTAATCATTATTCAAATGAAAATACAAGGGAAAAAAGGGAGCAGTGGAGTGTGTGAATTCTCCCTTTTTATCTAGATGACCAAACAGTAGTACAGAGTGAATTTTATCTCTTAGTATAGAAAATCAAAAATGCAGTAAGTTGGTTTTCCAGTATATTACATTACCCTCTTATAGGGTGGCACTCTTACGGAGTGACACGTCCACATATTTCTGTAACTTTGGTAATATCTGTAACTGGAGAAGTGACTGAACCCATAGCACATGCAGGACTGAACATTCGCAAAATTAAGATACTTTTGCTTTATATAGGGATTTAATTTTCCAAACTCATCTCCAAAATATTTGTCCCGGGAAACATAAATTACACACTACAAATCAGCTTAACTCTGACAGTAACAATAGCACAGCTGTCTGCCAAAGGCCATCACAATTTGAGGAAATATTCAAAGTGCTTGAAATGTAAATCTTGTCCCTGAACTGTAATTTCTTATAAAGTAGATATTGCCTCTAAAGCACCGAAATCTTTCTTCAATTTTTACTGTGGGAAAACCCATACTGAATTATTTCAATTTATCTTTTCCAAAAGTCAAAAGCCTTCCAGAGGAAGGAGATAAAGCACTAAATCCCTTCCTAAAAATGCCACTTTTAACCTTTATGAATGGTCCAGCGAGATCTTTCCATTGCAACAGTAGCTGTGCATCCACAGCTCTCTGTACTTCCCTGAGAAACACAAGGCATGCCACATTTTGCAGGAGTAGATGCAAACCTAATGTCGAAAAACACAAATAATATTGAAATATTTGACTGTGTTTTCTTCAAGTACATGCCTCACATCTGCTTTAGATACCATTTTTCTCCTCTTTCAAATGCCTCTTAGAGAATAGCGTGTTTCCCTTTAGATAGCTGATGTTTATATACTAATGCTAAAAGAGAGGGACTTTCCAATGCTCACACTCAATGACTTAGGGCTTATGTGTAGACTGAAGAGGGAAACTCAGCCTTGCCCTAGGAGAGCAGGGCCACCCTGGCTTTTGCGAGGTAGCCCACATCTTCTAAGTGCGTTCAGGGTGAGTCAAAGGTAGATCAGAGCCTCCCAGCTGGTGTTGCTGGTCTCTTCCCTTGGGGAACTGTCCAGCAACACCACACAACAGCCACAAAGCAAAATGGTATCCTTTCCTAGGAGGGGATATATATATATATACATATATATATGTGTGTGTATGGTTACGCATATGTAGGTATAATACATATATAAATATATAATATATATGTAAAATATTTATATCTAAAATCGTGGGTGCACTGAAAAGCAGCTCTACTCAAGGACCGTTGAATAGGGAGTTTTCATTCTCATATTTTCGAGAAATTCTGAAAAGAACAAGTGGTTAATGGTTACTAAGCTCAGGCGATCATTTTCACCATGTAGGAAATGATTGCCCTCTCCTCTGAAGGTGCCTCACTGCAAACTGAAAGCATCAAGAGCTGGAGCTTTGTGAGCTTACTTCTTACTGCTTATTAAAGAGAGCATCAAATTGCCACCTGTGCCCTTCATCCTTGCCCCAGAGTACAGGAGGAGAGAACTGCGCTTTTCATAAGACACTTGGTGAACCCTTTATGCAGGAGCTGTGACAAAGCTACAACCTGCATTCTTAATATGCCAGGAAAAAATCACTATTTAACAAAAAGTTATGCACTGATTGTGTAACAGTTGGTTTCTGAACCATTAAAAAGAATAAGATTTAATAATTCATTAAATACTCAACATCTATCTATGATGATTCATAATGTACTCTTAAAAATGCCAAATAATATATTTTAGTTATGTGCTATTCTAAAGAATTTCTGTTCTTTCTTTCTGAGCAGAAAAATCTTCTTTTAGCCTTCTTTTGAGAACTCCAGTCCTTACAATTTCTTTTGTACTAAGATATGATGCATGACAAGAAATCCTTTGCACCAAGCATCGCTTTCAATTACCATGCAGTTCCTTTTTAAGAGGTGCTTGAGATATGTATACAGTCCAACAAATAAGGGTGATAAATGCCTTACAGGTTTCATCAGATGCTTCATATTTTCCCAGCGGCAGTATTTCAAAGAAAACAAATCACCCTTATAATGCAGTATATGAGTGTGTATCATTTTGTAAAGAACTGCTTCATTTAATCTGTGAATGTTTAAAGAATATAATTCCAGATAACTTTTTGTTCCCATTAATTTCCGAAATTTGAATTTGACTTATAGGTGGGATTGCTTTGATCACTGAAATCTTTCAGTGTTTTTGAACCCGTTTAAAAGGAATGGCAAAACTATTGTTAATTTCTGTTTTCCAGCATTTTGCAGTACAACAAGTTGCCCAGGCAGCAGTATGACATTTCTGTGACAGTGGGATCTGTTGCACCTGATTCTTCCTGCCTCTGCCCTTGTCTCACACTCATCTGCCATCTTACTGAGCCTCTTTCCAATTCCTTGAGCATCCCTGGCTCTCCCTCTCCCTCTCTCCTTGGTTCTTCAGCCCAGCTGAGCGGGGTTTTCTCCCACAGGAAAGGTCCTGGTCAGCCTAGCTTGTCCCACCTACCCTCCCTTGAAGTCTCCTGGGGTCGTCTTCAGTACTGACCCACTCTTTTAGTCAACCACTGTGATTTCTGCTTATCTTCCAGTGAGTTACTTTCTCCCATCCCTTCTCGGTTGCTCTCATTCATCTTTTTAGCCACGCGTGCTTCTACCGCCTGATCTCTTTCACTATTCCTTCTTCTTTTGCTGGGGTCCATTTAAAAGGTATCCATCTTTGCATTTTTTTTTTACTATTCCATCTTTCATACTGATTTTGCCATACTAGAGTGCCACCATGGCTTACTAAAGAAAGTTACTGTGAGCGTCCTTGAATTTTCAATACCATAAAAGACTTTCTCTTTTCTTATCCATTTCTCTGTCTCTTGACCAATATCTTCATTTTTCTGCTCTCTAACTAGCCTGACCTTTGTCCCTTCAATTCTATGCTATTTCTGAGTCTTCTCTAAAGCCTTCTAGTCTCTTCCTATCTCTTCTGCCAAGCATTTTCTGCCAAAGAAATTGTCAAGCTTTTTAAAGGAGGGAAAAAAGTCCATCACTGCTTGCACTCAGGAACCTTTCCCCTTCCTACACCTCATAGTCTCTATTCCTTTACATAGACTGTCCTTCTCCTTCCTCTCACCTTAAAATATTCCCTCTCAGTTCCCTCCCTTTCACCTGTACTCGTGCTTGTTCTCTGCTTTTCTCTTTTCAGGCTTACATTTCTTTGTCCTAGAAAAGTCTCACTTGTCATTCCTCCTCTTTGATTTTATTCTTTATTTTGAGCTTCCTCATAAAACAGTCTTCTTCTGCTCCCTTGATATCCTTCCCTCAATCTCGCACTCTCTCTCTCTTTTTTTTTTCTTTTCCTTTTTTTCAGTGAGGTCTGAATCTTATTGTTCATCACTGAGCTCTTATATTCTAGTCTTCCCAAACTCATCAAAGTGTCCTAAACATTTCCTTCCTTGGAGATACTCAAAAGCCATCTGAACACAGTCCTGGACAATCTGCTCTTGGTGATCCTGCACCTTCACTAAGCAGGAAAATTGGAAGATGGTCTCCAGAGGTACCTTCCAAACTCAACTATTCTGTGATTCTGATTTTTCATATCACTTTGCTTGTAACCCAGGTAACCTTAATGACGCTCCTCCAGCCATATAGTCTTTACAAAGGGAAGAGAAATTCCTTTGAAAGAAATTAGGTATTGCTCTTCTATAGATGATGAATTTGCCATTTTAGGGTCCAACATATCAAAATCTTTCAGACATGAGAAAGAAAGGCTTTTGAAAATGGTTTCACAGACCTTATATCCTGGAACTACCTGGATTGCTGGAAGAATAGTGAAGCTAAGGAAGATTCATATATTATATATCTTGTATTATTTCCATTGTTTGTCCTAGTAGTCTTACCACAGTGAGTAGAGATGTAACTACTTGATTTTAATGAATACTTATCTGGCATTTGATGTTTTTGTTTGATAACTGAAATTTTCCTTCATCTAAGTATGTTGCACTGACAAATGGCATTTTAATTAAAATATAAAAATACCCTCACTGTTTCAAAACTGCATCTGGTCTTTGCTATGGCTAATATTTGAAAAGAATGTGCTTAGTCCCTTTCTGTGGAAATAAACTTTTAAATTCTGTTAGTTTACTTAGATGGATGACACTGATTCAAACTTTCCGCTATGGTGGCTACAGGAGATGTAAATTTAAAATGATGCCCTAGTAAGGTCATATTGAATTCTCATGCAAATGAAAATCTTAGTGAAATCTTAAACAGGGAAAGTCAGAACACCTCACTATGGTGTGTTAGCACACACCTTTTCACGGAGAAAAAAAAAGCCATTTTTTTGGAATAAGTCTGCCCTTTGCCTACAAAGAAATGCGGTTGGCAATGTCAGTAAGACAGAGTCAGGAGAGAAATGCAAATCCCACTGCTTTCTGTAGGAAATCATTACATTCAAATCAGAGACTTGATCTTGCAAACCTTTACTCATAATGGAGACCTCTGAGTAGGGACTATGCATGTGAAAAGTTCAGCCCTCTGATTTGAACTTAATATGAAAAAATCTTACTCAGGCAGTGTCATTTATATTTTGAGAATAGTGAAAGATACTGACTGTATTAGTAGGTTGCTGCTACAGAAAACAGACACATCTGAGATGCCAAAGGTTGCAGTGAAAATCATTCTAATCATTTTAAGGCAAATTAGGGCAAGATGTTGCAATTTATTTGGAAAAAAAAAGGTTATCTAGAAATAGAGACACCTAAATAATGAAGTGGAAAGTGGAATGTGTATACTGAATGTTGAACATATGTGAATCAACACGGAGTAGCACCAGAAATTAATTTTTAAAAGTGAAAATGTGAATTCTCATAAAGAACAGAAAATCTTAGAAAATCTGTATCTGGCCTTCATACAGTGTGGCTGTATCAGGTTCAGAGCAAAATAAACTACCTACTAACAGTGAATGCTAGACTGTTTTTTTTCTTTTTTTTTTTCTTTTTCTTTTTTTTTTTTTTTAGCCAAAGAATAAATTAAAAGATCATCCTCCCCCAAAAAAACCAAAAGCAAAAGCAACAACAACAACAACAACAACAACAACAAAAACAGATTACTGGAGGAATTTGTAGAGATGAACCTCAATTGGTTCCTCTGCTGTGTTAGCACATGGTAAACTAATACAGGAATATAAACATGTTGAAGGTTATGTGCAAATACAGGCATACAGTTCTGAAAATATGGCCTTTATTCCATTCCTTCCAGGTCTGTGAGCACAAGTAGAACTGAAAATATTTATAATCTAGCATCTGATTTTTTTTTTTTTAATTACAAATTGCATATATTAGAACACTGATCTGTGCCAAGCAGCAGTTGGCAGTTGGTCTGTTCAAAACCAAGCATAAGGTATTAGACATCTACAGCTTGTTTGGTTTGCCTGTAGACCATGTCATCTTGTTTGCTGAGGAGCAGAGGGGTTAATAGCCACAGGTCTGTGGAGCAGCAAAACTGCTTATGTAGTTTGTCTTAAAGGAGCATGACCTTGCAGAACAGTTCTGGCAGAACCATATTGATACAACGGTGTATGCAACCTATGAAGTAATAAATGTATACATAAAAAAGAAATGTCTTTGATTAGCTGAAAGGCAAAAATCAGGCTAACCCTTTACCAAATTTCTATCTTCTAGCCTTATCCCAGACACCAGGGCTGTTGCAGCCTGCACAAGGTAACAAATTCAATCCCTAATTGGCATAACGTCCTTTGTGGGAAGGACTGAGGCTACAAAGCCATTCTGTCTGTTCCGAATCCTCCATTTAAAACATTACACGTGTTCATACCAAAGAGCATCCAAGAAGTTATAAGTTTCACAGGAGAATAGATGAAGTGGAGAAAAGGATAAAATGTTTGAAGGTGGTATTTATCTTCTATTCAACTTTGCCCATTTTAGGAAAGGAAGATTGGATAAATTAACACCTGTGGATGTATGAACGAGATTGCTGTGCTCCAAAAGAGATCCATGCTTAATGAATGGCTTCTTACAATCAACTTAAGTCACAGGTGGTGGTTACATCCCTTTGTCTCAAAGAGATAGAGCCTAAGAGAAAAAGATAGTTGTAGGTCTTCGTCATCCATGTATTTACCAGGCTTCACTCTTGAAATCATTCAAATCATTTTTCCTTTGTTTTGGAAGGAAATGAAAGGTCAAGAAGGACCGTCAGCCTGGCCCTTCTAATAATTTGCAATGTCCAAATCATTGTCATTACACTTGTTACTGCTACTCTTACTCTATCTGTGGCTGCCTTTACAATCCATTCTTCTCCTTGTAAGAGGGGAGAGGTTTTTTATAGGCTTCTTCTATTCACATACACTGGATCTCTAACTGAGCTCTGCTGCGTTGATAAGTCACATTAGAAAATAAAGTATCTTTTTCTTTTTTTCTTTTTTTTTCTGAGAAGAGTGGGCCTGATTCTTTTCAGGCATAATCCAGGAGATGTGTATGTTTTTCAGGGAGCAGAACTGAGGAAAAAGAACATACTAAAGGTCTAAGTAAAGGAAAATATTAACTTCTAGTGCCAAAAGCAGGAACGGACCTCCTGTCTTCACTTTGAGTGCAGCAGTCTCTGGTTTCTAAGACAGATGAGTGATTTGTTTGTTTTTCATATTACTGGAGATGCTAACCATTCCTTTCTTAATTTCTCCCTTGCAAAAGCTCCTCGTAAGCTTACAGGAGCCAGACATATCTGTTCTTTGCTTTCCACTGTTTGGGTAGTTTGGGTATATGATGTGGGGTTCATATAAATAGCTATAATTAATAATTCCAAGACAAATAGGAGATTTTATTATTTAGAGGAAAGGTTCATTTCTCCTTGAAGAGTCTTTCTGAATCCTGGTCTCAATATCTCACTAAACCACACAGGCAATGTTCTGTTCTTAGTGAACTTCCAAACACATATCATTGAACTCCAGCAGGATGTATAGGCATCTATAAGCTTTATGTGACCCAGAAAAGCAGCATAGATTGCAGATAGTTTTAACTTCACAAAATATTATGTCATTGTAAATTACAGGGCTTGGCTTCCTAGTGTATGCAAAGCACTTGGAGATCAGCAGATGGAAGGATAATAACAATACTTTGCACTTGTATTGTTTTGTGTTAAAGCTGTAATTGGAACTCGCTTTTAGCAGTGTTCATTAATATAATAATATAAATTTAGTGCAGTGTAAGCTTCCTTTTCAAAACCTTAATGTCCCTGATTTTGTATGATAACAGCTTTCCCAGTGAAGAAACTATCGAAAGCCTTGTGGTCTTTCATGTGTATCTCCACAAGTTTCAACAACAGACACAATTAAAAAAAATAAATAAATAAAACAGGAAAAAGTATTTTGCACTGCTTCTCTAACAATGATATTTAATATGGCAGCTTAGTTATGAAACAAAAGACAAGGAGGTGGCTTCAGCTTCCTGTCTTACCGTACTGATTTTGCATCTTAACATTTAACTCTGGTTATACATTGATTTTCTATTTTGCTTTGGAGCAATAAAAAGGTGTGAGCTGTAATCATTTGCCTCCCAGTCAGTTATAAGATCTTACCGATCAAGGAAAAACACTGCTTTTATAATTGAAAGAAAAGGTATGTGCGCGATATTATTTCTACCCAGAAGGGATGTTTTGAAAGTAAAAGTATACAGCACAGGGACAGTTTACTGCCTGTATTAGATGGCAGTTGGAGAGATGGACTTAAGCCAAGGTCTGGGTTATATAAACCCATGGACTCTATAGGTGGGGAAATGTAAATGCTTCCACTGGCCCTCTGTATAAAGAATTGACCCAGAAACTCAGAGACAAATACTCCTTTGCAGTGTTCAAAATCAGTTCCATATCCTTTATCTTGAGCTCAGCTGTAACTCAGTTGTGTCAGGAATGAAATGAAAAAACATTTTGTAACAAAACAGAGTAACTATCTTATGTGCGGATAAAAGCACTGTCATCACCGTGCAAGTCATGAACAATCAATAGTCATAGCACTATTTTTGAAGCCTTTCGTATCAGCACGTTTTCTTGTTTCACACAGTCCCTACCATTTCTGAACACTATTTAAGTCAAGAGGAGACAATTTAATAAGAATTTTAGTGTGATTTTCTAAGGAAATGCAGTCTTTGATACACTATCCATCTCTTGAAAAACCTTTTGATCTATTGGCCAGTTTCCATCAGACAGCTATGCTCTTAAATATTTCAAGGGAATTGCTGGCTTAATAAAGGAGAGAAATCCAAACCTGTGCCTTTAGGCCGTCAGTATGTTCAGAACTTTTTGGTTATGCCAAAAACAGTGCCATCTTTTGTCCAGTTATATGTTTTGAGGGGTGAAGAACAGCAGATAGACAGCGGATCTGTGAACCTGTAGGAGGTGCAGAAAACTCTAAGCTGTAGGAAATGAGGCTTAAATAGCCTTCCATGATGAATAGAAAAAAAAATCGTTTGTTGTGTAATACTTGAAATACAGGTAACATTTCTGCAGCTTTGAATGGAAATATAGTTATGTCTACATTTATTACTGAATGAAAAGTGTGAACGGAAGAAGTTGGATTCAGCAAAAGCATCAAAGGTGGGTGCGACGCCATTATGCTTTACCTCAGCATAAGGAAGGACATCATCCTGATTTATTTTGTTCCTTGCTCCTTTCATCTTAAAAAAAAATGTGTAAAACAAACATGTTAAAATACAAGTTCGTCCTTCTGACTGAGCTCTGGACTAGGTCATCCAGGAAATGTTTTTCATTCACACTGGGTCTGAATTTCTTCTAAGCTGTGAGCTGTTGCTATCACTCTTGCCTTGCTCTTTCTGGCAGCCCTGTTCCTCTGCAAAAGCAAGATTTTGCAGTCTATATTATACTATTATAGACCCATGTTAATTTTACAACTCATCTCAGAATGATGCAGCTATATCTAGGATTTATACAATTTGCTTGTTTGTTTTTCAGAAAAATAGAGCATGCCTTTTGTTCTAATGTGTTGTTTTTGATTTTTTTCCTTGAGCTCCTCATCTATTCTATTTCATTCTCTTGGATACATGTACAAGAAAAAAATTTCCTTGCTATCTTATCACTCAAACGGGTGTTCAAAGACCATTTCTTTTACAACATCCCAACCCCATTCACGCAAGTGGTCCTCGTCCATTTTGCCGCTTTTCATTCTGACCCAAGTATCCCACCAGCTAATTTGTTGTTTGCTGTTGCTGTTGAGTTACTGCCCCCTCTTCTCCTCTGGAGTTGAAAAACTGGTTTGCTGCAGGCTATAACCAGCTCTTTATCTGTTTCTTTTAACTTGACAATTATCAAAGTGCAGCAACTCCCTATTGTGATCCTGTGCCACTTGCAAGAATTTCCTCTGTCACATTCTGTGAGCTTTAGCCCGCCTTCCATGTGTTTTTAGCTCAGACACAAATCATAAGCACCACATCCCAAATATTAATTTTATTGCTGTTTGTTTTGGAGAATAGGTGTCTTGCAGCATTTTTAAGTTGGTGCATGGAACAAGGAAGGAGCCAGTGGAACACAGCGAGGAGTGGGTTTGAGTGGGAGAAGGAAGAGGCAGAAGGGCTACCACGAACTCAAGGTCTCTTGCATAACTCTAATTATATGCAGCTGCTACCTGGATCACAGGATTTCACAATAAGGCTGGGAGTCTTAATTATAACAAATATGAATAGCAATAATTTTAATTGATAAGGCAGGTCATTCAGGTGCAGCTGCATAGAGATGGTGCCTCCTAAGCTGCAGAAAGCAGCTGTGTTAGGGAATGCTGGCCAACAATTTGTCCCTGCTATATAAAACCTGTTTCAAGCACTTGTAGGTTCCATCTTATCATTTAAACACTTTCCACTTCACAGTTCTACTTTCCTAAGGAGCAGAGCTATGTTTTACCCAGCTTTTGCTCTGGTCATTCTGGGTATAACTTCAAGAGACTGTCTTTAAGCCTTATAGAATTCCTTGCTTTTATGTTCCAAGGACAGTATGGAAAGCAAATCCCTCTCCCTGAATATGCTAAAAAATCCTCTCACTTGGAGCTAGAACATCAGTCAATACGGGGTTGGTCTGTAGTGCTGCTACATCTATTTCAGGCATAAATGAGATTTTCCACTCCACTTCCACCTGAACATTCAGCACCACCTGTAAGCACAGACTGAATACGTATAAAATAGATATGAAGACTCAAGTGAAATGCTTCAAAGTAGGCAAACTGATTTTGTGCTCCCCTCCGCCCCCCAAGAAAAAAAAAGGAAGCCAGAAAGTATATCTACCAACCATGTGATATATATGAACCATGTGATATGCAAAACTAGCAGCCTGTAAGCTTTTGGCCAGAAACATCATTCCCCGCCTCAGAACAGAAAATGAATAGATGAGGTCATGAGCCTATAAATGCAAAGTTATGTCCAATCTAATAAAGATAAGACATCAAAATGCCAAGAAGTGCTGACTGTAACTCTGAATTCTGAAATGCCTTGCAACAAATTATCAGAGGTGTTAATTGCACTGTTCGTTTTAAAGGGAGTCCAATCATGCCGATTTCTATGCTAAGGGTAACTTAATTCTTCTCTAACTAGTTTAACAGGTAGGCAATTATAATAATAACAGGGCAACAGCTGGAGATCCCTAATACCTCTCATGACAAAAAGATTCTTGGGATCTTTTTAGAATTGTGTTGACTCAGTTGTTTGCAGCAGGTGTTTGAAAGGTGGCAAGGAAAGTATCCTAGGGATTAAGAAATGTTTTTTATTTCTGGCATGGGATCCTGTTCAACAACTTGAGAACTAAAACACTGGGGACAGGATTATGTGACCCTAGTATGTTATCATATTAACCAACAGAAAGTGAACTGCGATGTTTATACTACTATTTTCATCTTCAATATATGTATAAAAATAGTGACTTTTCAATTTCCCTCTATTTTCCACAAAACTCTGGTTTGCTGCTGTGATGTATTGGAGAATGTGGATGTTTTGCTGTAGAACAAGACTGCATGTGCTGTGCCAGCCTTGGGATCTTATAAAGTGTGTCCAAAGATAAAGCTCACATTGCATTGAACTTCTCATGGTGTTTCTTTCTGCATTATTTGGCTACAAAACCTCTCCAGTGCTAAGACTTCCTTTTACCTTTGGCATGAACTAGTGAGATAAGAGCAAGGTAGTAAGCTGCAATAAATAACTGTGAGTTCTCCTTGGGCAATAGATGTAGTCTGGTGACACCCAGGTGAATAATGTAAATTGTTGAGCTCCTTGGTACAAGAACAGCAAGAACAGTTTCACAATAGCTGAAATCAACTCTAAAGCAGGTGATCGTGGTCAGGAAGAGGGCACTCCTGCACTGCCAGCTTCTTACTTCCTTTATCCTTTGGACCAGCAAAATATCGTTGTTCTTTGGTGTAGCATAAAAGCAATTGAACTCCTTAGCCTTTCTGAAGAAGATATGGGCCAGTTAGATAACACAAGGTCCATATTAGCCTCAACCGTAAGATTTAGACTTTATTGTTTTGATGAAATAGGCAACTTTTATAAACACCAATGAATAAATACAATAAATTGTACTGAAAAAAAAAAAAAAAAAAAAGAGAGAGAGGAAGAGGAAACAGAAGATGCCTTCGGAAGGCAAACATTGGCACAAATGTCACATCAGTCATCATCACAGTCATCTATGGCCTCATCATTTGTTGCATCTGAACACACTTTTGCAGCCTTCCAAAATGCGCTGCATCAGCAAAGGCACTGCAGTTAACGTTGATCGATGTCAATCTTTCAGCATTTCTGCCAGCAAACTCCATCATTCAGTGGCAGCATTATCCTCAGCACTAAAAATAATTTCTTGGGATTATCATGTGATGTCTTTGCAGAATGCCAGCAAGAGACTTCTCCTTTCAGGCCTCTGCTTGAAAGACATAAATATTTCTCTTATAATCTTCTGTTTGTTAATTTATTATCTTTTCCATCCCCCTTGCATTTTTAGATATTTTGCTGAATTGGTCATGAAAGCGAAAGACTAATAGCACTAGATGGAGGTAGGCATGATAAAGCAGGCAAGCACTGTGTGTTATTCCTATATGTCTTTTTGTTGATATATCTCAGAAAATATCCATGCCTCATACCCTGGCAATACAAGACTGGACTTCTTGTGAGAAGGGTTACCTACCATGGCTATCAATGAATTGAAGCCCTGAGGCAAACAGATTGCTAAACTTGCTGTGGTCAAGAACGTCTTTTGAATGCAAAGTTGGGACTTACCTGCAACCATACTAAATTTCTCCTCCTGCATATTCCATGTTTTAAGTTTTTGCAGTGACCCTGCAGAAGAGCATGCCAGGAAAACAGCAAAAATCTTGTGTGTGCTTGATCTCATGTGACTGCTCTCAAGTGAGGAATAACAAAGTGCATACAACGTTAGATGCATAACTCACTTTTACATCTATGAGAAGTTGGTACCTACATTAAATTGTATTCACCAGTAGGTGTACTGTGGATTTCCCCTTCATTAATTGCACAGGTACTTAAAAATTAATCTCTACCTAGAGCAAGCACATATAACAATGATCACTAATTAGAAGATTTCTGTGTGTTTCTTTTAGCTTTATGACAGTTTGAGTGTATGTGATACCTCATTTATGCAGAAGCTGTTTCTGGGGAAAAGGAAAGCAAATAAAAATTGGAGTTGCACTAAGACAAATTTATTTTTAACCTTGAATTATCTCAAGATTAAAATATTAAGTTTTTTTTTTTTCCCAGAGTAATTATTTTCTACCAAAAAAGAAAGAAAAAGAAAGAAATTTCTTTCTAACTAGTATTATCTGTATACTTTACCAAGGATGTAGGGACAAGGTAAGTGGATTCAGACATCTCTATAACTTACTCCATAACTTGGAGACTGCGGATGTTTCATAGAGAGCAAGAGGCACGAGTCACATAGTGAGTTCTTTCAGATTCCAGGGAGAAAGAACATGTCTATCCTGAATTTCTCTCCCCTATTGGCAAGATGCCATTATAGCTGTGATCTGTTTTAAATACTGGTACCCTCTAGTGTTCACTCTCAGTAAAACTTTCTGGTTTCCACATTCGTGGAAGCAGTGTTTCCAAGGCCTTTAGTGACCCTTTCTTCTAGGGCTATCCATGTCTCCTTCACAATATTTTTGGTATGAATTTGAGACTTTTCACCTTATTCCTGAGCCTGTATGTCAGAGTACTTCAATGCAGATATAAGAAACTACAGCATTAGCCCAGCTGAATGCTGTTTGTGATACTGGGTGAGTAACTGGGATGAAAAGGAATCAGCTGCTAAGCAAGTTTCATGCTTCTTTCTGGATTGTGGTTGCTGCGGGGTCCATGTGTGTATCTGGAGGAGACATCTACATCCAAAAGAGTATAGTGAAGGTTGTTTTTACAGTACTGATTTAGATCATCGCTCTATAATTAGAGTAAATATGTCCAAAGAAATTCAGATTTATTCTGTAGGGCCAGATAAGGGAAATGATTTCAATTATTGGATTTTGTTTGTGATTACAGAAAATAGTCTGATGGAATACCTTAGCTCTCTTTTCATAAATAGCTACTGATTAACTCCAGGGGCTTTACAGGTGAGTGCTGTTGCTGAAGATTAAATATTTAGTATCTTCTTAAGGTGCATATAAATGACTTTTGCAATTAATTGCAAAGCAAAATCAAAGGACAAAACATGAAAGTTGCCTGTTTTGCTCTGCACTGCTCAGTGGTGGAATGCTTATTTAGTGCTGAACTTTACTTGATGGGAAACTTTGGAAAGGGATAGGCTTCATGCCTATTCATTGATGACATTCAGCTGCTGTGAGTAAAAATATTAATTTGCAACAGTGTTGCTGGTGTGAATTATGACACCTTTGTAAGACAAAGTAGAAATCTAGAGAGTAAACAGCTGGAATGTAAATATTGGTGTGGAAGAAGTAGGGCAGTGATGTGAAGAAGTGAGCTCTAAAAGTCAGAATAAAGTTACATAAACCATTAAAATACGTTTTTGTGAATATATACCTTTGTGATAATTTGAAATATGTGAAATGATTCTTTGCAGGAAACTGTGTCAGAAAGTAGGACCTGGTACCCCACTCTGAATTTTTTTTTTTTTTTTTTGTCAACGTGATTTGTCCCTGTAATGGATTTCTAAAGTTAATATTTAGTAAAGTCTGTAAGGACCAGCTGCAGAAAAGATGTAAATCCAATCCTTAAATACAGGAATTCAAAAATAATACAGGAATTCAAACTCGTGCTCTCTGCCTCAGACAGCCCTTTCCATCCTGAAAATAAGGAAAGAGTTGGGCTGCACAGGCTGGTTGCAGGCGGATGCTCTCCTTGCTTGGGGCAGGCCAGTGTCATGGGATAAGACATCTCACGTGTCCTTTGAGGCTTTGGGCATGTCAGGAGCTGCTCAGAGCTGCTCCAGGGGTTCATATTGTGTTTTCATATCATCCATTTTAAACTGGTAGGTTTCAGGTGCCTCTATTAGAGCCAGAGGAATATCTGTGGATGAACAGAGCCTCCAGGATAGACAGTTCAGATGTGGAAGTAAGGTGTCTCCCTTGTCCCATCAGCGTACTGAGACCAAAGTTACAGCGGAAGAAATACACTCTGCTTTCCTTCCAGTGCTGGAGCGCGGGAAGTGCCACCTGGCAAGTGAAGCTGTGTTCGTCTCACTCATCTCTTTGTCTGTTTTCAGTTTCCCTGACTTCTGTCAAGAGATTTTGAAGCAGGTTCTGCCTCTACCATTCAAATTACTTCAGGAGGCCCTAGTGAGTAGGCGTAACATAAAAGCAAACGAAACCCCTTGCTTACCTGACCTTGCTTTTCTGACTGAGTGTAGGTTCAGCAAATATACCCTTTATTATTTATCATTAGTACTGTTGAGAGCTTTGCAGCTGACTAAGACAGGCAGAGCCTGACAGGAAACTCATACCTCCATTTACACATGGGGAGCAGAGGCATAGAAAGATGAAGCGGTTTATTCAAGGGAATATAATGAAATGAGCTATTAATTTACTTCTCTCAAAATTACTGTCCCAAAATACTACCCGAAGATAATATCTTATTAATCTTTGGCCTCATCTAAACATAAGGTACAGCTTTCTAAAACTTCACAGTGTGCTCCAGAAGCATTTGTCAGAGGTGGCATTAGCCTTCTGGTAAGTTTGTAGGTCTGCGTTTGCAACCCAGTCTGGAGCAGTTCATAGTAAAGATGGAGCTATACCATCATACAGCAATTCTTGGCTGTCTGTTGAACACCTCCTTAAAGACAGCATCAAGGGCCAAATGCTAGTTACGCAAAGCAAGGTAGTCACGAATTATGCTTGTAGATCCTGAATCCAGTGGCCAATTGATGCCTGAAGTATTTGGGAGAAGAGGCCTTATTTCATCTGAACAATTTGCTGCATTTGGTCATTCTCAGAAGGTTCAGATGAGGATATCAAAGCAGTTACTGCTAGGGTTATCAGCAAGATGGTCGTGCCAAAATTTGGTTTTGAAGGCTTGGATTTTGCTGACTTTGTACGGAATGTTAACGGGATATACTATGTTTTTGCCAAGCACATGCCAAGAGAACATGTTGACCTAGGGCAGGGCACTGACTACAGTGTTTTGCTGACTGCATGTACAAAGGTTGAGTCTGCATCTAGGAGAGGAGATGAACATCCAGGGGAGTCTGGGGAAGAACTTCTATGCACTAGGTCAGATTGGTTTGCTAGTTCCAGCATCTGAGTTGACAGATCCAATTGGCAGCCAAACCTGAAAAAGTCGTTGAATGTCTCCTGCATTGCAGAGAGTTATTCAGCACCCTTTGTTCCTCTGGAAGCCTGCACACTGGTGCTGTCCTTCTGAAGGGATGCCCTGCTCCCCAGTGCCCTGCAAGGCAGGAAATGCGCATTTGATTTTTCTGACTGTGTGATGGAAAGGAAGAAATGAAAAGCTGCTGCATTTCACTTTTTTGAGTCAAAGCAAAGTTACATTTTTTTATCTCCTTTTTCTTCTTCTGTATCTCTACTTTTCTGAAGATGCACCACTACAGGAGACTTTCTAACTAGCACAAAGGAGCTTTATATTTTAAAGCATATAAATATAATAGTTTTAATTAAAACAGCTTAAGGCAATATGTGTCTAATGGAAGCAGCTATGACAATACAACTGTTTGACCAGCATTTTTTTATTGAGAGATGGGAAACTACATAAAAATCTGACTGTGAGGACAGAGACAGAGTTAGCTGAGGCTTCTGTTTTCACCTTTTCACCCAGGCCTTTCACCTTCACCTGTTTCATCATCAGCTAAATTATGGGCAGGTTACAGATCAGAACAGAAAAGTGAATCAAAGTGGGAACAAGGGGAAAGTCTGCCAGCAATAGTGACAGACCATTTCTCTTTTTCTGTTGCAAAAGAAATCCCCCAGCATCCAGCCTGTATTAAACTTCAGTGAAATGATCTGCTTTGTTGAGGGTGCAACAGTGTAAGTTCTACCACTGAAGTCTGTACAAATCACAGTGTCCTTCCAGCAGAGGTAGCTCAATACCAAATCTTCAATTCTGTTGCCTTAGTAAGTGTCAAGATTTAATACTTGGACACTGGATTTATTCTCAGTGGTACAAAAGCTGTGAAAAGTTGTAACATTTTGGGTACCACTAGTGTGTTAAAACAATAGTTCCTATTCCATAAAATTTATGGTAATATTAATGTGTAATGGAGTTCTCTTTTTCCTTCCCTCTCTGCTCCACAATTCCCATATTTGTTTCCTTTTCTTGGCCTAAAGTATCAGTCATGGCTGGTCAGGTATGACAGTAAACTTTGGCTGGACTAAGACTGTTCAGCCTGGAAAAGAGGTGATTTAGCAGGAGGAAATCACAGAATCATAGAATCATTAAGATTGGAAGGGACCTCTAGAGACCATCCAGTCCAACCCCCTGCACACGCAGGGTCACCTACAGCAGGTGGCTCAGGACTGCGTCCAGGCGGGTTTGGAAGATCTCCAGAGAA
>VZSV01000296.1:283777-345629 GCA_013398735.1 Nothocercus julius
CCTCTGTGCCTTCATCCAGGTCATTGATGAATAAATTGAACAGGACTGGGCCGAGGACTGACCCCTGGGGGACACCGCTAACCACAGGCCTCCAGCTAGACTCTGCACCGCTGATCACCACCCTCTGGGCTCTGCCATCCAGCCAATTCCTAATCCACCTCACTGTCCACTCATCTATCCCACACTTCTGGATCTTGCCCAGCAGGATGCCATGAGGGACGGTGTCAAAAGCCTTGCTGAAGTTGAGGTAGATGACATCCACTGCTCTCCCCTCATCCATCCAGCCAGTCATTCCATCATAGAAAGCGATCAGGTTAGTTGATTTCCCCTTGGTGAATCCATGCTGACTACTCCTGAGCACCTTCTTGTCCTCCACGTGTTTGGAGACAACAGCCAGGACGAGCTGTTCCATGACTTTTCCGGGGATGGAGGTGAGACTCACTGGCCTGTAGTTGCCTGGGTCCTCCCTCTTGCCTTTTTTGAAGACCGGAGTGACATTGGCTTTCTTCCAGTCCTCTGGCACCTCTCCCATTCTCCAGGACCTTTTGAAGATGATGGAGAGCAAATGATGGAGGACTAGCACATTTTAAGTGGAATGAGATCAACGGGGAACAATATTCCAGTGTAAGAATCAGTGGGTGCTAAATGAAGTTTGCAGGATCCTCAGTGAAGACCCCAAAGCACAGCTTCTTCTCTACTGTATTCCAAGAGTATTATGGGTACAAAAATTTGTCTGGGATCCGGGAGAGACTGGGTAGATGCTCAGAGAAATCGTACAAAAGAGTCTGATAAAAAGACAGGCTGCATCAGGTCCAGGATAGCCTTGAACTGGGAACAGGAGACAAACAGAACAGTAGGAAGGGAATGACATATGTGCTGGCTTCCTTCTCGCTCTTGTAGCCATGTACTAGAGACTGGGCTAAATACATGTTCATTTGCAGCTGTATAATTGCTTGTATTTTTTACTAAGTTACTTCCTAGTCTGTTTGCAGTCTTATTATTAGGACTTTGTCCAAGACACCAGCTACCATATAGCATCTAATCAAGGGTTTGGTAAAACCCTCAAATTTTAAGACCACTTTGTCATCCTTTGTCCAATAATAACTCTTTTTTGGTCTCCCTTTCTATGCCTTAAAAGACATATTTCTTACCTGCTATATCTTTTGTGAAATGTACAGTCCATCACTTTTCTTATCTCCTCTAAATACCTCTACTCTCCTTTGGTAACAAAAATGGTTAAAATTACTGAATGATACAATTTTGTCAGAAATTTTCCTTCTGCTTTACTTTTTATTGTACTGGCAGAGTTTGCAAATGCAAACTTTGAAGGAATGCTAAAGCCTTTCTCTAGGTATCTTGAGTGTTTCCAGAATTTCCATTCAGATGGGGCTTTTAGAATTTTTTTTTTTTCTTATCTGGGATGTTTTTCTGGTTTGTATTTTTCACAGTACTATGTGATATAAAATAATAAAAGTCCTTTTTATGAAATGCTTGTTTTCTAATTGAAAAGCTTTAGTAACAGGTGGCTCTTCACAGAGTAGTGACCAGCTCCATCTGGCTGTGCTGATGCAGCTGCTAGTGGTACCGCTCCAGAAGTGACAACAATTTATCTGCTCAGGAGTGTTGCACTGGTGCTATCAAGAAGGAAATCTGTATACATTGTTCTGTGTAGAGGCCTGAGATTTAGAAAGGGAAAGAGGAAAGAAGGATGGGGACACAAAAAGATGTCAACCAGGCCTTTCAGATCAAGAGTGGAAACTTTCTTTAATGTATGTTAAGTGCTTCTAAACATGCACATCCATTAGTTTGCAACGCAATAGGTAGAAGACATTGGCTTTATTATATAGTCAGACTGTTTCTAACTTATCCCAGGAATTAGCAAGCCCAAACATCTACCCAGGACACATTTAATGAAGTAGAAATTGTACTTTTCCTTTTGTTGGTGATTTTTATTCAGCTGCCATCTTTTACTGTGCCTCTGGGCTGGCCTCTCATCCTCCACCTGGGATCACATTCTAGAACACATCAGTTATCAGCGTTTGCCAACTATTACTATTCAGAGAGAGCCTAGAAAATATAACTCTAAGCCTACTGCAAGGCTCCTGAAATAGTGTAGTATCTACTGGTCACATAACGTCCCACCTATTGTCGAAAACCAAAAAGTACTCAAGCTCATATTTTGATATAAGGACAGTAATATATAAAGACAGCAACTTAAATAGGAACGTTTAGCTGTTACTAGCATGACTGTGATTGTTATTTCATCTGGTCAGCTGGTACAATGAGATAACTCAGATGGACAATACACTCAGGATGTGTCCTACAGAGACCAAACAATTCTCTTGGAAGAGGTGATACAGGAAGGGATTATACAACAAATTACAAATTTTCTTTCCACACAGATCTTGGTTAAAGGCAAGTAAGAGGTAGGAACACACAATAAGGTAAGTAGCTGCCACTGTTTGAAATAAATTTTCTGTTTGTTTAGGCATTCAGTAAGATGGGAAGGAAAATATGTAGAGCAGGGACAGAAAGATATGCTATGCAGGCACAAATTTATTGACTTCCTTCTCCACTGTCATGTCCAGCAGGGACCTGCAGCCCAGATGTCATCAGTTTGTTTCTGCCTTGAACTTCCTGTTAGATATTCAGCATATTACTGTGTCTTGATTTGCTATCCAGACTGAGCTACTACTATACTGTAAAGATTAAAACATGCAGAAGTTACTCATTTTTACCCTTTCCAATGTTTCCAGTTCTCATACAGCCTTTCAATTTCCTCTGTAGAAACTTGCCTATCTACATATATTGCACATGTGACTAGAGAGTGGCTAGCTATTGAATTGCCACAACACTAAGAATAATTACTTCACAGCCAGGGTGTTATCTTTGAGTCCGATCACACCTTGCTAGATATGTCACCAGAGAACACAGTTGCGCAAGGCCGTATGGGGCAAATCTAGCTTCAGAAAACACATTTTGGCTTTGTTGGCCAAACTGAAATGAAAGATGGCAGATCACACCTAATTTGAGAGAAGAAAAGAAGTGAAGTCAGACATTCTGGAATGACATACAAAAATTATTGCTTCTCCAGGATACTTAGGAGAGGAACACACTTGGTATTACGCAGAAACACTACAAAATATTTCCCTTTCTGTACAAGGAGACACAAATAAAAGATGAAGTGGAAATAACTCTGGCATTCTGATGTAGTTTTCTCTCTAAATAGTAATAAAGGTGACTTCTACGCTTCACAACAGTTGTGTGTATGATGCCAGGAAACAAATACATAATTATAAATAACTACAATAAGAGAGCACACACTTCCTTCGCACAACAGTCATGCTTCTAACAAATCTCTGCTGTTCTGTGATGGATAAAGTTTTCTTAAAGCTATGCATCTAGTTCACTGGTAATAATGTAGAGGAGTGAAATGCACAGAAGCTGACAAATATTATTAGGATAATGTTTCCTTCATACTGGTTACAATATTCTTTCAGATCATGCTGTCAGTCTGTAGTGGCAGTGTTTGTTACTATATAATTTGGTTGTTGATAGAATACCTGTTTTGAGATGTAGAAAGTGTATTAAACATCACCTTGTCATGTATGTCCATCAAAAAGACAGTGAGTTTCTTCACACACAGTAATACTCTGTGAAAAGTTAAATACAGCTTTCTGCAGTGTGAGAACTCACTTAAGCCAGTCATTTTCGACAGATGCTTATCTACAGGAGACTGAAATCGGCACTCAGCATCACTAGTGTAGGTCCACATTTTAAATCTCTGTAACTCTCTTAATTATGTTAATTAAATCCTTTACACAAATTCTCTTACATTTAGTCAGAAGTCTGGATGTACATACACCTACTCTACCAGCTTGGGGCTGGAGCTGTGAATAACCATGTTCAAGAACTTCTGTATAACTCTGGGGACAAAGGCTTTGGATAATCTAAGTACATATAGACACTCAGGTGCACTGATTATTTCTTTCAGCATTTACATTCATTTTGATTTACTTCTTTACAAAGTATGATAGTCTCTACTTATAGCAGTCAGCAACTCATAGTATTCCCAACTATTTTTGGAGCAAGAAAACTGAATGACATTCAGCTCTTTACATCTGAAGCCATGATCACAAGAGCAAACCACCATGTAACATTGGAAAAGTATCCAAAGACTTTTAATGAGTTTGCCAGCTGCGAACAGAGTAGGATCTACTTAAGGATTTCTGGGAATACATTTCATTAATGCCTTAATCTACCTTGATTTCTGGTGTCTCCAAACTCAAGTTTAAGCCTTAGCATTTCTTTTAAGAGGTACTCTCCTGAGGCATAGTGTAGAGTATGATTTGTAATAATACAGCAACCAGAGATCTTGGCTTGATCTTCAGCAAATGTCAGGTTTATTGGCGGCATTGCAAATGCAGTTCCCCAAAGCTCCTTTGTGGAACAAATTTGATTGTGCTTCTGATCTTGTTTGTGCAAGGACAAACCCAGAAAAACTCTGCTTACAGATATAGTCAATAGTGTTTCTGTGACATATGTCTCCTGAGATCAGTACAGTGACAGTCAGAGCTGGTGGATGAACCCACACCTGTTTGGATCTCTGGACTTTTTAGTAGATAGGGGCTGATAATTCACTGTCACCTTGCCCCTCTTCTACCAGTAGACTGTCACTGAAGCAAAACAATGTAGGCAGCCTCAGTCACTCCTTTGAGTCCTGATGGCTCTGGAAGTATGTGGAATGGTGAAATGGCTTAGGATGTAGGCAGGATGACTACCTACTTTGCCTGTAATCCCTGAAATATCTGTCCAGCCCCAATGTTTCACGTGAAAAAGTGAAGAAGCAATTGATTTTGAAAGCTGCAGTTGAATGAAGCACCTGGGGCTCCAAGAAATGTTTTTGTTCTTTTGTTTGTCTGAGACACATGTTCTGGTCTAAGCAGCTTGTGTCATCTGAAAAGAAAACAACACTGGATACTTCAGGAGGGGAACCCGAGTATTTCTGGCACTACCTACCCAGGTTAGCAGACCAGCTACTGGTCCAGTTTGTTCTAAAGAAATGGTGATGAGCAGAGCCTGAAAAGATCCCATGCTTTTCAGTGGGAGTAGAAAGGCAAAGTTTTAGATCTTGAAATAAGTTCTTGTTGCAATTTACTGGGTAATGTTCAAAGCTCCCTGTCTTCTGCTAAGGTCTCTGCTGCTGATATTCAATGAAGATAAATACTTGGTGCTCCTTGTTTTCTTTAAAAATTTGTATCTCTTTATTTGTTGCTGATCAATTCTGATTGAATTAATTGTTAGCTATTTATTAATGTTAATTTTGATTCTAATAAAGTAACAATGGGGTAAGGAGAAAGCACAATGTCAAGCAGATAAAAATGAAGGTGGAAAAATAATTTGTAGATTATCCTAACCATTCCTTGGTTGGTACTATGCTGTTCTCCACAGTAAAACTCTACTTGCAGTTTCTTCCTTGTAAGATGTTTTCCTTACCAATACATTTATCAGTCTTGCTACTTGAACTTCAGCTCCTGATTCTTTCTCTATCATCTGGCTAGTTTGAAACACAGTTTGTGTTTTCAGGCCTGAAAGACGCCTTATGAATAGCAGATAAGGGAACACAATTGTTATGACTTTTGTGTCTGTGAACAGGAGTCCACAAAACAAATCTATCAAGACTATGCTTACAAAATTTTCTTTTCTTTTTTTTTTTTTTTTTAAATTTCCAGAATGTTCTGAATAAAAGACACATAAATAAAATAAAATAAAAGACACAAGCAGACTGCAGATGCTGATTTGCATTTAAAATACGGGGAAACCAGGAAAAACTACGTCATGAATAACATACTATGGTTTGCATCTATGTGACTCAGAATGGATCCAAAAGGGAAAAAAGGAACAGCAAAAAACAACTTGTCTCAGGGTGTGCTATCACTTCCTACATTGCCCTCATGAGTGGCTCCTGGAGGGGTCCCACGTGCTCCTGCTCTCAGCTCCATTCGGGAACAAGGAGAGCTGGAATGGCAGGGCTGATCTTGCACTCTCATGAGGTCCCCAGAGGGGGAAATCATGCAGCAAGGAAAGCATGTTTACTGCTAAAAACTTAGCAGAAAAATTCTCTCTGCTTTTTTTTTTTCCTCCCATTTTGACCATCTCCAGAAACCCAGAACTCTAAAATATCTCTAGGAAAAATCTCTAGGAACTCTAGAATATTCTCCTTTTCTCTGTTTATACAGTGATAGAGTGGCTCTATAGTTATCTATAAACCCTTTCAACTCTTTCTTCTATATGCAGGTTCTAGAAATTATTTCATTTCCATTTAACATTTCCTAGTTGTCCCTGTGGAAAAGAGATAATATACCCAGTCCTGCGAATTTTGAGGGCACAATATTTTTAGGGTTGTGAGATTTTGGACATCCAGAGATCTGTCATTTAAAGAAGAACAGTTGAAATATATTTTGTCACCTTAAGACTAGATTAAAAGGTTAACATTTTTACACACTCAGAAACAAATTATGCATCTTTTAGAGCAGTATTTATCAAGTTCTAATAGATAAATCAGTCTTTATGACAAAGGTTGCATACATACCGGGCAAGCCCCAATATATTTGGCAATTTCCTCTTCAACTCACTGTACAATTGCTATTTTTATTAGAGAGATGTATTTTCCAAAATACAGCAAAGACCTGATGTATTGCTTCTGCATGCTATGGCTGTCTCTGCAGTAGCTCTGCCGAGGCTTTGCTTTGCTACGTTCCACAAATGGAAATGATTATTTATAGAAAGGGAGAAGCTGCAGAAAGAGAATGTAACTTCTTTCACTGACATATTTAAGGCTTATGGGCTTTCGAAATCAAACAATACAATACAATAAATGGAATAAGGCAATTGTTATGGAGGGGGATTCTCTCAGAAGCATCTACAACTGCTGATCACCATCTAATTCTGACTCCTAGCTCTTGTCAGGCAGAAGGAAGAGATAGGCTATGGCAAAAAAAGAGTATCCATAACACCTCATTTTAAGTAACTTAGTCATCTAAAAGAGAAGTTAGTGAGTGAGGCAGGTTCCAAAACTGCTTCGTCATTCTCACCTGTCTCCACTCCATATTCAGAGGCCCACACTTTAAAATAAAACTATTCCTGTGCGTTGCTTTCAGATTTCTATCCACAGAGATTTTATGTAGTCTTTTAATGGATATCCTACTATGCCTTCCCTCCATCATAATTGTTATCCTATCCTCTTGTTCTAATTATTCTTATGAACATGGTGAAAAGGATGTGTCCACCTATATGTGTTCTTGCAGAAATCAGCTGTGCAGTCCAAATACTTAGTGCATCCTGGTTTCTTGCCTGGGATCCACAGTAACTGGAGGAAGGAAGCTTACACGCGTGTCTTCAGTTTCTTCACCATGTGGGGCAGGGTACCTGCTTGCCCTTGCCCTGAAGAAACAAGAGAAAGAGCAGATTGCTTATGAGTGGGACAGGCTGTGAGGTCGTTACTTAGTCAATATTAACTATGATTAATACTGACTAATGGTTAATGCATTAACCATGGTTTATTATTAATGATTATATGTAGTGCAGAAAACAAATACCTAGCCAAAGGCTACATTAATCTCATAGCTTGATCATCAAGCAAGTTTGGTGGGTTTGTGCTTTTGTTGCTGAGCTGTACCCAGTTCACTGTTTTCCTCTCCTCTCCATGCATTTTATGTAATGATATTTCCATACTGTATGTGGTAGATGGGATTAAGCACTTTTAAACTAGTCTGGAACATTTGTCAGTATTTTAGTGATGTTTCTTTATGTTGAAGGCCTCCCGTCAAGAAGCAAAGAGACTTGAAAGGGCTTCAAAATTCAGTTACTTACTCATCAATTCTTCCAAACACTGAAATAAAGATGACCCACCACCCAGAAATAGCCTTTGGGTGATTCTTTGCCCCGTTAATCAAAAAAAAAAAAGCGTCCGCTGCCCCTCTATCCTGATGACACAGAGGTGGACTTGGGGAGTGGGACTCTATCTTCAGTAATTCTGTCTGTCTATAATAAGCAGAACAGACACAGGCCAGCAAAAGCAAGCTGTGCTCCAGCTGTCACCAATTAAATGCACATGTTTTTTTCATGATGATAACATTGTAGAGATGCATCCTTTTTCCATCTCACCACCTTTCCAAAGGGAAATAGTGGTGGGTTTTTGTTTACCTTCATCTGGAACATAACATCATGCTCAATCTGTACAGGCAGGAAGGAAGCAGAAGCTTTGGTTTGCTGTGCTGTTTTGGTTGTTACACTGCTGTCTTCTTTTGTATCTTGAAAGCTCTAGAGAATATGAGTCTGTTATTAACTTGACGTTTGGACTGAAACTAACACTTTGGAACCTTGTTCTTTGATTGTCTTCTCTACACACCTATTACAGCAACATAAGTCTAATAAAGACACAGCTTACAGTGGCCTACCTCTATTCATGCCTTCATGCCCAGACAATCCACTGTTGTATTCATTTTGTCCATAGTGGTTTTTTTTTTTTAGTCATTTTAGGATTTCTAGAGTGATTTATCTTGTGATAATTGTCTGAGTTCTTACTGCAGAAGTTGAGTAAAACCTTCTTAGGATGTACAAGCCAAACCTGAGAGAATTGTGTCATTTTGTTTATTATTTATGTAAAACAGATGAGCAAATAAATCCAAACAACGCTGAAATTCTAGATACTTTTCCATTTAGGCAATTCAGGTAGCTCTGGTTGCCCAGCATCTCCCAGAACAGAGATCCAGTTTTGCTTATGACTTTGCCAGACTTTAATGATTTGGGCTTAAATTTTCCATGTTGTGTTTCTGACTCAGTGTAACTTTGGAAAGTTTGAGTAAAAAATGGTTCAGCTGTTTCTGAGAAGAAGATTAGAGAAAACTGTATTCTTGCATTGTTTTGGTCATGCAAAAGAAAAAAAAAGAAAAAAAAGAAATTCTTGCAAAGTGTTTGCTGAGAAGTGCTAGCATTGCAATGTTTTGGCAGAGAGACTTGAAATTAGGCAAGTGGGCTGCTGTGGTGACAGGAATGTACTTTTTCATCTCTATGAAAAACTGCCTAAATTTGGCCAAGTTATAAGCTTTTGAAAAATCTCTTGCTCAGTGCTCAGTAGAGACTTGTTAAAGTTTAGCAGCCAGTTCTCCAAAGAGTCCCTCTGCACTGAACGTACTTGCTGATGGGCCTGCAGTGACCAAGCAAGACTTTACTAGCAATCACTGCTCCCATGGGCTCTGGGTCATGATCTTGCTGAGCTTTCTTATTGCCATTTGGGCAGCAGACTGCAGGGAGGAGACTGAGTTTTGCTGACTAAAGAGAATGGAAATAGGATAGAAAAACTATATGGGAAAAGAGAGAACTGACATGGGAATGACAAGAGGGATGCCAGGGATAGGCCAGGAGCAGCAGCATATATAGCACTAGAAGCAAATTCTCCATGCGCAACAGTCCTCTGGTCTCAAATGTTGCAGTGTAGCTGTGAAATGAATGAATGACACAAAAAGTAAATGAATAAATCTGTTTTCAGAGTGAGGTTATGAATAATGTAGAGTAAATAAGGCATTGGCACAGTGAATGAAGTGGATCATGCAGGAATACTTCATAGTCTCCATTCAGTGAGGTCAGTCCATCCAGTGCACAGAATGAGGTTGCAGTCCTGCAGAAAAATAGCATGTGGTAATTTAATTAAAGACTGTGCCATTGTACATGAGCACAAGGGGGCAGAATTAAGGCTCTGAAATGTCAATCCAGGCATTTGCTGACTTTGGAGGCTTTTACTTCGCATACTTAATAACCTGAGGTTTGTGGATAACATGAATTAAGAAAGAAGAGGGCAGCTTCTCTCAATCTTCAAGCAGCAAATACCCAGCTGGGAGAAAAATCTGAGGGCAGGAAAAGACAAAAAGAATTATCAAATTCTCTATCCTCTCTGAAGTTCCACAGCGTGTTCAAAAAGTTAGTGCCTTGCAAATGTCTGGAAAGAGAGGAGGTGATTCCCTCCTCTGTAGATACTTCACTCCAAAATACCCTGATGAAAACTCGTTAGGGTGATCAGGTTGCAGGCCAGGTACATTTGCAGAGTACAACCGCAGTGCTATGGCAGTAGGAGAAAAAGCCAGTCTCTTAAATATGCAAATCCAAACCACTGAATTTTTAAATACATCCTTAGGAAACTTGTAAAACATGGTTTATTGGCCTGAGAGGCTAAACTTTAGATTCATGTAAGCACACTGCCAAGGACGGGACAAATTGCAGATTGCTTTTTGTTTGGTTGGTTTTATAGATCAGAGAAAGAACTTGACGGATTGTAGAAAGAACACAGGTCTGCTTTAAAAATAAAAATGTTGTGACACTCTCTATCAACATCTTCTACGGTCACAAAATATGCACAGAAAAAGCTAAAAAATAGATATTTAAGAAAATATTTATGTTTGTGTTTCTTCTGCTGGCTTCTGACTCAACAGCAACACAGGCATATTTCTTAGAGTCAAGGATATCTTTCCAGTAACGTAGTGTTTTGAATTAGTTTATCATCAAACACTGAACGAGTGTCATTAACATTCACTTTGAGCAAAAGAACAGCTTTTATAGTGGCTGTGATCCTTCGATTTGTCCCTTCATGCCAAACACTATTTATCACAATGAATGCTTGCTCTACTGACTGTTTGTTCCTAGTAAACACAGAGCAAATTCTTTTTGGCAAAACCATATGGTTTGAACAAACAAGCTAGAGCTATAAAACCCAAGAAAGGCCCCATGAAAAACCCCTCCAGGCCCCAAAGAGTCTGTGCTCATTTTGACTGAAGAAATAAAAAATGAGGATATTCAAGTTTTCCCTGTAGAAGTTCCTTGGACATCACAGAAGAGATTGTGTTGTCATCTTCCTGGCATCCATTTCAAAATTAGATCAGCTCTGTGCTCATCTTGAAGTGAAGTTAACCCATTTTATCCCTCCTACCTTCATGTCAGTGAGAAAGAAAAGGTCAGCTCAGGAAGAAATGAAAAGATGTGAAGCTTAAATGCTCACCTTGAAGGTTAAGGAAAGTCAGTCCTGCAAAAGAAAGGAAAATAAGAGAAATAAGAGACAGAGAAGAAGAAAACTAATGAGGGCACCCAAGCAGAATTGTTCTACTATAATCACTCCAATTTGGCTCAGTCCAAAGTGTGTGTTATTTACCAAGCTGTGTACTGCGTAAAGGCATTTTTTTCACCAGAATTGAATCATAAGAATATGGCAAAAATGTCAGACTCTGAAGTAGACAAATATTATAATAAGATAATAGCTTAGTGCAAAAATCAATAAAGGATATTATTTTTCACAGATTTGTAAATGATTTTTCTGCTGGTGAAACACCTGAGTGAGCGCTGCAGAGAGCTAACAGAGGAAAGCTTGGATGTGTGAATGCAAACTAGGCATAGCATATCCCAAGGACTGTAATCTTGACTGCCTTAACTGAAAATGTGAATTGACTTCAGCAAAGTCAGCAGGCCAGATTTAGCCCCCCTGTGCCTTTTTGAAAAACGATTTGTCATGCTGAACATTGCTCTCACAGATGTCTCCATGCTGAGACTTCCTGGGGTCTGGCATGAGCACCAGGGTGGGATCATTGCTTGCAGCCATCCACCCAATCTCAGTCTTCCTGCTGGGAAAGCTGTCCTCTGTTTCCAAAGGATTTCACCAATTCCACTCACAAATATAAGATATAGGTGGGAGAATGGAGTCAGAGCACTTGTGCATGGCAGTGTGCCCACTACCCGAGATGTCCCCTACGCTTCTCTGGGAAAACCTGTAAATAGTCAGTATGGCCTCAGGTTAGATGAGAACTAATGTTGTACAGTATTCTGAGGAGTGTTCTTCCATCAGCCTTAAAAATCAAATCCATCACTCTGTTCAAAGAGAGATTTGCTGTTTAATGGCAATATTCGCAAATAACAGTTTATTAACAGCATTCTGCAGAACAGCAACAAAGGTCCTGGAAACAGAGTCACCGGAGGTACTTTAGGACGTTACCGGTGTGAAACTCCTGAGAGTACAAGTGCCAAGGGTATTAAGGAATACCCTTTGTACTGGCAGTGACATGTTAATATCCTTAAGGGTAAAGCCTGAAGCTGGTTCCTTTTTCCCAGAAGGGCAAGAAGAACTGGTCTGTGCTTCTTTCTACACACTGAAAAGTTTTTGCATTTCACTGGAAGAATATGACCATGCTAACATTGCAACTCTTCAGTGACCCAGCATATCATCAGCTGAAAGTAAATAGGAAACACCTAAAGGAAAAAAATTCTTGCGTACCTATGGTGTCTGACTCTACTTAATCAAACACTACCAGGAGGCACTGATCTCAAATACCTGTTCCCTCAAGGGTATTCATCTACCACACTAGCTCATGCACTGCAAAACCAAAATAACTGTGGTTTGGTAGCATAGATAATTCTCACTTACAGAGGTCTGCATGTGGGTAGTTCCAGTCCAATCTTGTGTTTTATAATGTTACATAAAAATAAAGGACTTCTGGTGAGTTTATGTGTAATCAGTGTTTGGGTTGAAAGGAATCTGAGGTCACAGTTTAAGCTTCTTTCATTCAAACTGACCAGTTATTCTTTGAGAATGCTGTTCTTGTGAGAGCCAGTACATAAAGCACATTTGTCTAGGTACTTTAAAAAGGTGCAGGGTTAAAAATGATTATCCTGTGTGAACAAATCTACATCTGTCAGTGCAAAGCAGTGGATGTTAGTTCAAAATAGACACTTTATCTTTTTAGTCTTGCTCAGTAGTCCCTCAACACCACAGGGCTGTTTGTAGAATATAAAGGGTTCAGCAAAGAAGATGAACCCATTTGCTGATAATTTGTAGCTTTCATATTCCCCGGAAAATATCTCTTGTAATGTGTCTCAGACTAATACAGATATATTTAGGTTTAAATGAGCTTAATCTGTATACTATTGATATTTGGCTTTCCATTATGCTGTCTTCTGTACCTCTAACATGCTTGCTCAGGCTTTCTAGGGTATACACTAACACATATATACATGTAGGTACACATGTCCCATATATGCACATATGTGTTATCATATACCACCATTTCCTGAAACAATTTAATTGGATAATTTTCAAGTCTTACACTAGAAACCATTAACTGCATTGATATAAGCAATCAAGACTTGAGGCTACATTCAATTTCTTGCCTGTTTCACAAGATTATTGCCAGTCTTCTGCGCGCTCAGAGGGATTCATTTGGCAGATAAACTCAACAACAGAGTTTTGTTTTCGAGAGATTCAAAATAAAATTAATTTGCAAATCATTCCTGAACATTAAAACATTCCCGAACAAATCTTTCCTTCCTATCAATGGAATACAGGAGTTAAGTTGATGGCACCACAGAGTATGATCTTGCTGGTGTGGACTAAGTTGTGCCCTTAGCTGACTGTCAGATTGGGTTTACTTTTAAAGGAGGGTGTAAAAAGGGGAAGAGGCTTTACAATTGTTTCACAGAGAGGGTCTCCATGGGTTTGTCATAGCTTCATAAGCAAGAAAATACTACAGTCTGCATAAATTATGAAACTTTTTACATAGCATTTTTAATATGTTCACTAGTTACACTCCTCTCCGTAAGAAGCCTTTCAGCACTGAACTAAGATTAGTTTTTTGCAACCTCCAGATATAATTTCCTCTACAATACAATTTCCTATATTATTTTTTACTAATTAGGCAAACAAGCGTCAGGGAATCAATAGTAAATCAATATTTAACATAACTACTTTCAATAGTAAACCAATATTTGACATAACTAAATTGTGACCTGATGTAGCATTTTATCTCCTTTCAAAAAATGTTGGAGAATGAGTCAAATATGAAGAATCTCCTTCTTTCCCATACTTGTATACACATCTATGCAATGTACACACAAACAGAAGACATGCAAGTCACCTATTTAAGTCAATAGGAAATGAATTTTATGGACCTATGTTCGCAGCTGCCTCCACAGTATCTATAATATGAATAAAAAAAAGTTCTACATTTCTACCCCTGTCCGGGTTGAAAGGCCAGCACTTGGTCCATTGAGCTGTCCAACTCACAATTATCACTCAACTTTCAATTTTGAATGAATAGCTTTGGGAAAAATGCTTCTTCCTCTGGCAAGTAATAAGAGTAAAAAAATCTTTTTGTTCAACTGCAACAACAAAAATGTGAAACAATAGGGAACAAATGTATGGAGAATTAGGTAAAGAGAACTCCATGGTCAGGCTTAGCGAGTTTTGCTCGCTTTACATGAAAAGCCCCATTTGTCTTTATGCACACAGCAGGGTGTGTAGGTGGTGTTTTCCTATAATGATATATAGTAAAACTAATTCTCAGCTCAGGAAAGGCCAAAGAATGTAAAGAATCTAAAGTCAGAATGCAAGTAAACTCACTGACTTCAGCAGGATTGCAAGAGATGGATTTCTTTTACTAGGATTGCTCACATGGGTGATCTGAAAAGAAATAATTAATACAGGAAAAAATGTTTGGCAATATGATTTGATATTTAAATCTAGAGTGAACCTCACTGAATGTTCCCAACAAGATTAACTGACCACTTAACTAAAGCGGTCAAAAAGTCACCAGAAATAAAATAAAAATAATAAATATTTCAGGTGAGCAACCCATGTTACCCACTGTTCTTGTTAGCATCAGTGTAAAATCGACAGAATCTCTTCAAGATCCATAACCTTACTCTGAATTTTCCCAGTGTCCAGGGGCGCAGAGTTGTACCCTTAGTGTCAGTGCAAATAGACTGATGTTAAGTAAAAACTACACTATATTAATTAATTAAATAATTCACTTCTGATAATCAACAATTATTAAATCTTCCAGTCAGGAACAATGATATTAATGAGGATTCTTCATAAATACAAAGAATAAAACAATTAATTTGAGTAAGTGGGAAATATTTTCCTATTTTTCATGATCATGAACTTACCCAGAAAATTTGATTTTATCTTGCTGACTTTAAAATACAGAACTGTAGCTATGCTTCCAGGTGACATTTCCAGTCCTAAATCGATGTGTGTGATTAATCACTTCCTTAACAGTTCTAGCATCCAGCACAGTGCAATAAGAGGAAACAGTGGAAAAGTGGAAAAGAAATTAAATATATTTTCACAGGAAATGTATCTAGAATCTTGTATTTCTCTATATGGTATCACGTGTCCTTCAAGCTAAGGGAAACAGAACTGGCTGTAGCTAATAGGATGAGAGATAGCTGGAAATCAGTGTTAATTTCGGCTCTTTTTTCCCCCCATTTCCCCTATGGCAAAAGGTTCTGCAGGGGATCTGCACCTTAAAGCTCTTCATCAGCACTCCACTGACAGCTTTAAATAGCAGCCCAGATGCATGGCCACTCTTCCTTTGCTTGGCTGCGACAATTTCTGCTTGCTTTTTCACAATGGAAACATGACCTTAAGTCATCCCTTTCATTTCGTGCCTTTTAACACCAGGAATAGGAATGTGTCTAACCCCTTGTTGGTACATACTGAAACAGCTTCATTTTCCCTGCAATGATGTAGAAGTTCTTTCTCCTCTAGCGCAAACTCCTTGGTTTTACAAACCTGTTGTGAGTCGGGTGAATCTGTGGAAACGGAAGGTACAATGCTGTTTCGTAATGCCAGGTGCACTGGCAAGACAAAAATCTTTGTATCCTATCCCATGTGAGGATAGTGAGCTGAAAGTAGAGAGGGCCTTTATAATGTAATTATTATATGGCTGTAATAGTAAACAAGTTGTATAGTAGTATCAGTTACTGCCAATCACGCCATGCAAGAACACAGTGAGCGAATGTCATCAGCATCATGTATTTATGCTGTAGAAGAGAAAATCTCCCCAAACTGCCCTGTACTTTGGGACTACTACATCGCTATTGTTTGACACAAGACCTGCTCACTGTATCTCATTGTGCTGCAAATTCACAGCAATGCTACTTTAGAGGGGCAAAGATATGTTCTTGTCAGCTATTTCTTTTGCATTTTGTAGCAGGTAGCAAACTCTAAACTCTACGCTTCCATTCTATTTTTTTTTTTTTTTAAAGGGCCACATTTAATTATGAACCCTGAGGAAATGCAGTTTCCTCAGTCAGGTAAAAGCAGAAACACTTTGCCCAACAAAGTCAAGCTTTCACTTTGGCATTATCCATTCCCTGGTTTTAAGATCTTCTTTAGAGGAAGAGAATGAACTGGGCTTGCAATTTAAGGGCCAAACCTGAGATATGCAAAGCCTGAGATATACAAAACACCTGAGGGCAGAGCAGCAGCTGGTGTAGTTCTCCTGATCCCAGAGATATCAAAGGCCACCTAGGGCTGAACTGAGCCCTTGCTCAGCATGGGGTTCCTGGAGATACAAAGCTCCCTCTCAGTGTCTTACAGCCTTTGGGTCTTTATGGCCTTGCTCTTCTGTTCTGCTGTACCCCTTCACCCCTATGGCAGATGAGACCAAAGGCTGGTCTTTCTCATTGTGTAATTCATGGATGTGACAAAAGTTGCTGTTCTGTGTTAAAATTCTCATGTATTTTCAAGTATACCATATCCTTGGTATGTAACAAATTCACTTGCTTTTCTACGGTGAGGTGCCAGTCAGGCCTTAAATTTTTCCAGTGCACTCTTAAAACGTGTTTGTTTTTCTTGGAGAAAAGCAGAGGGAGAGTGAACAGGGAAGAACCCTTGCTAAGGGAGGCAAAAATTAGCGGGAGTCATGAATTCTGACAATTTTGTGCTATGGCCATATCAGCCTTGTGCTTGTACAGAACAAATCTTCTTTATATTGAGAACATTAAACCTTTCCAAATGAACTAAAGCTTTTGTTTTTAACATGAATACATCCACATGTTTCTTTTTAATGGCTTCAATTCCTTTGCAAGGCTGCTCAGTGAATTAGACAATAAAATGACCACAGTCAGAACAGTAATACTGAACAGTAACAAGGAGTATTTTTATTTTGCCTGTAGCTTTTTAAGTGATGCATAAATGAAAACTCTCATGCCTCAGAGGCTTTATGCAGGCTTAATTCTGGAAGCATATGGAAGATGCTATTGCTTTCAAGGAGAACATTTGGAGAGTTACAATTGACTATGAACAGAACTGTAGGATCACAAGCAGACAGAATTTCACCAGAGAAGAAAAAGAAAAAAAATCTGTATTTAGAAAGTGCAATTCTAATGTTCTCAGAACAAAACCCAGCTTCTACTTGTGCATGGACAGTCTTGGACTCAATGGTTTGTCCTTTCCACACTGGTGAATGTTGATGTATTGACAACTTTTCAACTAAAACAATCCCTTATTTTCCTGGAGCTTATCCCAGACTTCGTAGGAATGGAAATCTTTCTAGGAAATAAAGTGGCCTTTGGAACTATCCTAGAACTCCTAATTACTGCACTGATTTTCCCCAGCACTCCTGCAATGGGTTCTGACCATACAATGCCCTAGTCTGGGCCCTTAGCAAATTACATATTCTCAGACATCTGTTTACCAGTGATGTTTAAAGAAAATAGATATATATATATTTTTCTGCTTCTGATGGGGAGGGAGTTATTTACAGAGATGAAAATCTCTCCAAGGGCCTGGCTTCTTTTGTGCTCTGCAAACACCTCTCATCTAAAAATAATGTTGATAACATACTGTTATAAACACCTCCCTCTCCATAATAACAGGAATATATTTCCGTGGTGAAAATGGTTTCTACATATTCTGCCTTTCTAAGGGAAAAGTGTTATTCTGAGATGTGTTGTTCTGTTCTGCTAGCAAGTGCGGAATAGTCCTTGGTACAGGTCTGTTCCTGGTTTAGGGGAGTATCAGCAAAGGTGACCCAGTCTCCTGATGAGCTGAAGCCAACTGACTTGTCTAAGAGCTCACAGACTGCCAGTTATCAGGTTGGTTATGAAAAAGAATGAATGTATTTAAATAGTGAATGTCTTTGTGCAAAGCAGACCAGAAAATTGGGCTGACTTCTCTGAATAGCTGATTTGATAATACTTTGATGGACTCTAGTCGCACATAACCATGCGGACATGAAGTGAGCTTGTTAGTAAAAGAAGACAGTGCTTCATCATTTTGCTGTGGTTCTTGGCACTGGAAACAATGATAAGTACACGATGAAATACAGTGATGTTTTTCACTGCCCCATTACATCAGGATAGGAGTTAAAATTTATGTCAGCCTTACTGAGAATCCACCAAACTCATTTTGGCTGATTCTGAATCTAGGCATGAGTTCAGGTCAATCAATTCATTTTGCTAACCAAACTTCAAACAAGCCTCTGCTGAGTGTTTACATTACATTTGACTTTGCCTTTGAGTGTAATGCCATTATGGAAAAGAGGAAAACAGAAGAGACGTGATGGAGATAAAAATAGATTGTTCGCATTGCTGAGAAAGAGGAGAAAATCACATTTAGATTACTCCTGATAGATCAGGGATGTATCTGTATGTTTCGTCGCTGTGAAAACTGGCAGATATTTCTATTTTAGGCCTGACATGAAAGGTGAAAAGCTGAGAGCTTTTATCAGGAGAGGAAGAGCTCACAGAACCTCTTCATAAACTGAATCATCAGAAAACTGTGCTGTGCATCTCGCTGCATAATAATGAAGCTTTTAACAATGCACATCTGACACTTGTACGTGACATGAGAGGCATATACAACCCTGCTTGTAAATGTCCTCGGCACCAGAGGGAATCGTCATTCAATCTTTGCTAAACTCTGTGAAAATGCTGCCCTCAAAAGGCTTTCTAGGTTTTTTTTTTTTTTTTTTTTTTTTCCATTTATCTTTTTATTCCATCTGAGACTGACCCTCACCATTCCATCACTCTGCATAAAGTCTACATCCTTTCACTTTATGAGCGGGAGGAGCTTGTGACAATGCAGATAACTAATGTGTTTCCCCAGAAAATCAAGTCGTTCCCTTTAACACTCCCAGTTACCTAGATGATGACTATTCAATATCAAAGTGTTCAAATGAGCAAGATGCAAGGGAGCTCCTTGGCCCTGTGTTGTAGCTTGCAAGAAAAGCACAATGCTGTTTTGGAGGGGTATGGTGTGTGACTTCTGCTTGAAACACAAGTCAAAAAGAGCAAGAATAAGTGGGTTTTGAGTCCTTCTCCCTGCTTTTGGGTTCACACCAGGAGAGCTCTGCTGCATTTCCAGCTGCACAACACAGAGGATGCGTGGCCTTCCCAAGCTGTGGCTCACACTGGCACATGGTCTTTCATTGCTGTGTTACCTTGTGCCTAATCAGCCTGCATCTGCCTGGAAAACAGGCAGAAAAATCTCTTGCACTAGATAGTGTGGTGCTGCTTTAGAGGGTCTTCTTCCTGGACGTTGTGTTTGACTGAATCATCTCACCTAGAGACTATCCCTGTTTCAAGGAGAAAAAACCTCTGGGTGTATTTATGTAAAGATAGCATTGCAAAGATTTTGTTAGGAATGCAGAACACCAACCCAAATTAGAAAGAAACCCTCGGTACCTGTTTATACCAAAATTTTGGTTGTTAATAGCCCTTGCTATAACCATAGACAGAAGCACTCTATATATTTAATGTGTTAAAAATGAAGACATTTTTCCAGCAATATATTTGAAAAAAGTCTTGCAGCAGTGTTGTTTTCAGATCATCAGTGTTTAAGAAATATGTTCTGAAAACCCAAGAGAACTTATAAAATGACTTATAATTAGAAAAGAATAAATCTCTTACTGGATAATAATGAATCAAACTTTTTTTTATTAAAAAGATGTAATCTTTTGGCTCTCTAGTATATTTCATTTTCATAACGGGGTAACCACAGCAACAGAGGAAAACACATTGTGGCTCTCTGTCTTGTGACTGGTTACTTATTTACTTAAACAGACTTGTTCCCATTCCTGCAGAAGTCAATGGAAAACAAGATCAAACCAATAAAGTATGTAGACATCTGTCTTGTAAGAGTAGGAGAGGGCTTACTGAGCTAGTAAATAGGCATGTATTTCATATCTCTTGCTCAGAGCTGCGATGCAGAAGGATGTGACCTGTAGTGCAGTGCAAGTTCGCTTTCAAGGAAAAGTGTGAGACAACTCTAGCAGAGTGACTGCTTTGTGAAGAGGAGGGCTCATGATCTTCATAGTCTGTTATAATTGCCCATGTATTCTTTTTTTTTTTTTTTTTTGTCTGTAATAGAGTCTGTTTGACATGAGAAGCAGAATGTCTACCTTTTTCTACCTTTTTTGCATGAAGCTGGTAAAGTTCTGCTATAGGTGAGGTTCTGCATTTTTATTATTCAGTGTTGAAGTAACTTGTGGAAGTAGAAAGAACTAGCTGACAACTGTCAGCTTCTGTTATCTGGTCTTGTAAGTGTTCAAAGGGTCTGAAGGGGAAAACTGGCTGTTTTTTGTTTTTTTTTTTTCCTCTGCTTAGAACATTCCAACAGAGCTCATGACATTCTTTGTCCTAAAAATCTTGCTTTTGATCTTCACAAGTTTGGGAGTTTGTCATTTTGACTCAGGGTAGAGATACCTTCTTTATGGATAGCACAACATAGCACTAAAATCCAGGACCAGAGAAGATAATAGAGGGAATAGGTTTTTTCATTATGGTGTAAGAGTCCTTAAGGAATTTATTCCTTGGCATCGAATAACTGGACCATTTACTGAGAGTATTGCAAGACTCTTTCTCATTTATCTCCATTAACCCCAAGTGTCATTTCATTCACAAGCCATCTTCTCGTTTTAGCACCTCTAGGCCAGCTTTCTTGGCCACCATCTCACTTATCCCCTGCAGCTTGTTGACCTGGCAGGCCGAGGCACTGCTGGGCACAGGCAATGCACAGCCAGGTGCTGGATGCAGTTCAAAGCGCTCCTTGACTTCGGAAATCCTGTAGGGCTGATCATAATAAGTTCAGCATATTGGATTTAATTCCTTCTTTTCCCACAGATTAGGCATTTTGCATGACAAGCTCTTACTGTAGAGCATTGACAACAGTCAGCTGAAGGAATTGCTGCTGGACCTCTCACTTACTCTCCGGGTACAAGTAATTTATTCTTAGAAAATTGACTGTTGACTACAAGGCAGTTCTGGCTTAGATTTTGGGCATGCCCTAGGAAACTTGTTAATTCCACCTTAATATTACTCTCCCACAGAGTAATACTTAACGTAGTGGCCACATACTGACTGAGCCCACCCAGATAAATAAAACCAATGGATGGCTCCAAATACTGTATATTATTTCTTCTTCATTTGAAAGAAATTTCTGTATACTTTAAATTAAATAGGGCTTTACAGATTTCCCACACAGTTTCTCACACTAATGCATATATGTTTTTCTCAGCTTTTCAAAGGCTCTTGCATTCAACCGTTTGCATCAATGTCTGCAAGGGGCCTGCCTCTACTAATATTTTTTCGTTGTATCTTTTGCCCTTATTATATGTGGCTTATTTGATGGTATCTCTTCCAGCTCTTTAAACATTAGCATAAGACTAAACATGTTGATTATCTCTGACAAAACTATGTGATAGATTAAGTAATAAGCACAGCTTTTGTTTGGTTGCCAGTAATGAGTCACTTCATTACAGCACTTTTGCCCAGGCTTGAATTTTATTTTCTTCTTTTAAATTAAAACAAAACAAAACAGAAGGAAAACAAATACAAATTTATCATGGTTTGCCTGTAGGAACTAGCTGGTTTGCAGCCTACAAGAGCTGTAGTTTCACTCGTTTGTTTCTAAGTCTACTGTGGTGCCCTAAGAGTGCGCTGAGCACTGCAAAATTGACTCTACTGTATCTCAATCTGTTATTTTTATAACTTGCTCTAACAAACCACATATCAAGAAATATGCTATCCTGGGTACTTAACCTGGGTACTCTGTAAACTAATCTTACTAACAATAACTTAAAAGGATTTGCTGAAGGTGTTGCTACAGTGCAGCCGGGGAACAGAGACATATTGCAGTGGTTGGAAAAGTCTGAACAGTTGTGATATTTTTCTTTTCTTATCACTTTTCCAAGAAAAGAAGATGTGTGGACTCTGTTTAGTTCTGTATAAATAAATAAATGTGATTTTGTAGAAAATGGTGGATTTTGAGAGCAAAAACCAAAATATTCACACATAATGGGCAAGAGTGTGGCCTTTAGACAGTTTCAGTTGAATTTTCTGTAGTTGGATTTTCTATCAGACCATTTAAAATGAATTAGACTTCCTGTTTTGTTCATTCTTACCTCACTTCAGTGGCTTCATTATAGTTTTGGAAAGATTAGGTTTTCTTTTTTAATTAAAAGTACACATTTTTGCATGTTATGCTAAAGTGACAGATCTTTTTAAATTTAGGGCAGCATTTTTTTATAGGAGATAATCTTTTGTTAAGAAGCATAACAAACTGATCTCCAGTGAGCAAGATCCCTTGCTAAAGATAAATTTATATATATATATATATATGCACATATATATGAATATAAAGATATGTCTGATACAAAAACACTTCAGAAAGTGAGACCAAATATTAATGCTCTTATCTGTAAGGTTTATTTTGGAAATTATGCTCTATAAAAATGTAAAATTACAGTGTACTTTGTTTGATTTCTGTTTAATCAGAACAACTGCACTTCAGTGTATAAATCTTACAATGATATAGTATCCAAAGATTTTTTTCCTGATGCAGTAGAGAGTGCTCTCTGGCCATGTTCTCTTTTCATCTAGATTTGCAGGCAACTTTTTTTTTAAGTCCTCAAAGAAAGAGACTTCCCCCTAAAACTTCTTATCCAACAAGTACTTTGTTGACCTTTAAAGCTCACAGAGAAGCACAAGTAGAATACTAATCCTCGAGACATTGCAGCTGTCTTTCAATGTGTTTTAAGCAGAATATCACTTTGTTTTTACTTCTCATGCCTATATACAGCCCAGTATTCTGTCCTATTTGATTGTGGAGATACAGTCAGTATATAGCTTGAAGAGCTTTTAAACATTCTTTTCTTTGATCCTGGAAGATGGATTTTTCTTTGAGACAATGATAAGTACTTACTTTAGTACTTACAGGGTAATCTAGAGAATTACCATTGCACTGGGATATGGGGAAATTTTTAAGGATGGAATGTTTTTAGTTGATAAGATGACATACATGCTGATATTGTTCAAAGGCAGGTTCTATTGGAGCATCGACGAAATGGAAAGACAGCTCTCCAAACATAAGTACGTCTCTGGTCTTAGAAGTAAGAATCATATCTGCTTCTAATGGGTCCCATTCAACAGTTTCTTTATTCTCCCTGCCACATGATTATGAAAGGCACCTTTCCCATTTGGATCCTTGAATCACTCCAAATCTAAAAAGGGCTGTAACTGAAAATGTTGCTGAATTGTTGCTGAAAGCTTGCATTGTTTAGAAGTGATCAAATATATTTTCTGTTGATGAGAAAAACCTGATCATTAGCTAGAGGGCTTATGAGGAAAAAGAAAGGATAAAGTCCCTCCAACTTCTGTAGAAGAAGTTTAGGGGATGCGTTTGGCAATCAAGAATAGAGCACACTGTGGAGAGGATATGGTCCATCACAAAATTTTGAACAGCCTTCCAGAAAGAAATCCCTTGTAGGCCATCATTCTTTTAACACTAGCAGGTACCTTTGGGCAGTGTTACATTCCAAGGAAACCTTTGCCTTTAGGAGAGGTAAAGGGACATAGGGAAGGTGAAGGGAGAGTGTGTAGTCTAACAATAACCTTGAGTCTAAGAGTAACCTGGGGAACTAAGCCCGTGAAACTCTTTGCTCCCCTTTAACATATTCAAACAACTTGTGTATCATCTGACTCCAGTGCGATAGATCACACAGAAACTTTTTGTAGGTGCTGGAATGGCAGACGATTATTTCTGAATAAAGTGGACAGTTTTAGGCTTGATAGGCTTGATTCCAGTGGACCTGTAATAGGCTTGATTCTCGTGGACCTGTAACTTTTTGTCATGATTTCTTTATTGTCTGGTGAATACTACTCTGGCATGTGTGGAGAAGTTATTTGTTTGTTTTGTTTTGTCTAAGCAAGGACTCTTTTGCCTTCTGGATCACATTCAAGCAAAGCAGCACCTTTATTGGCTCAAATCCAGAAAAAAAAAAATGTGAAAGCCCCTCACCTCTGTACAAGTACAAAGCATAAGACAGAAAAAAAAAAGTCCTGCCTGGATGAGCCTGTTTTCAATATTACCTGTGGCCCCAGATCCTTACACATATCATGATACATACCAGTGACCGAATACTCCCAGAAAAACACTTTATTTTTGCCCTTCTGTATAGACAGCTTCATTTTAAAGCAAAAATTAGTCCTTGATGATGAGTTTCCTCTGCTTCCTAGTGTGAGAAAAATAGAGGTCATTTGCTATTTCAAAAATCAAGTAATTTTTCCACCCTTCAGGTGTGTTATTTTTGCAAGGAAAAGCAAAGCCACTTGTTAAAATTACCCCAGCATCACTCTTTAATGTGCTAATTCACCATGATTACTGGTAGTATATGGGAGTTGCTACTAACAAGACATCACCTAAACAGTGAAAGCAAGAGACTGTTTCTTAGGATTCAACCTACATACATTGCAAGATATAAATAAATTACGTAAAACATAAAAGCAGTTCCACATTTTTATTTTAAAAACTCATTAAAAATTAGTATTTTTTTTTATTTTAAGGTATTTTCCTAGAAAAAAAACCAGCTATCTCTGCACTATGGTCTCTTTCATTACACTGTGGTGGCTTATGCATCATTTTAAAGTGAAGTTACATGTTCTGGCTGACTTTAATAGTCTAGAGTTACCAATGCCACTGAGTGGAAGAAACCTTAATCCCTTTGCTCAAAGCAGGAAATTGCTTTTCTGCTAAGGTAGGAAGTTGAATCAGGCTGGTGAAAATGTCAGTCTTGTATATAAGTAGGATTCCTTGTTCAAGGATAGGAGGGGAGAAAAGAGCTTTTTCTAGTATTCTCATCAAAATATCTGATATCTATTCCTACACAGTTATGGGTTTCCTAGGTGACCCTGGCCAGGTTACTGTGGGACAAATATCCAAAGTAAGAGTGTACACCTCTTGAGTAGCACATACAGCATAATGGAGGTATTAACCAGTTCTATGTGTATGTATAAATACTTGCAGCTGGGTGTGATGGTTCATCTGCAGTCAAATCTGTATGTATGAGCACTGGGGAGATGTAAACATTCATGAGTAGTGAATTGCATAGCCCTCTTTTAGTCTAGACCAGAGATCTTTCTTTTATCCTAGACATATACTTCTGAAATAAGCACTCAGAATGACAAATACTTGCAGCTTTACGTTGAATTTTGTGATATTCACTCTCTTCCATGAACTAGGTGCCTGTGAATCTGATTCTTCATTTGTAAAGGAGTTGTAAAGGGAAGCCTGGGGAGAGCTTAAAACTGAGGAAACAAATGAAAATAAACTGGAAGTTAACACTTAATAAAATTTCTAGATTCTGCAATACTTAGGATGTTTTAGTGTTTAGAACTGGTAATATTAGTAAACTGCAGGCAGAGGAGGCAACAGAGCTGCGAAGTCTTAACCTGAAAAAGCAGTGCAATCCTACAGTTTGGTATATGGCTGTCAGAATGCAGGTTTTATTTTCTGAGTGACTGTGAGAGAATGAGGGCTCTCTTGTGCCTCTAGTCTGAAGTGTTGGTCATATTTTCATGACCTATGGATGGTCTCACTGTTGGCAATCCATGTTTTCACACTTCTCACACTTGCTTATGTCATACCCAGGCTGTTTTTGCTTCCTTTCATAGTTTGTTTTGCCTGGCTTTTCATATCACTTCTTAAAATCCTCTCCAGCTTATCCAGTCATAGAGGTCTCGTCATATAGGCTGAAGCAACTTGGTGATATCTGGGGTTTTCTTGCTACTTCTGGGCTGCCTTTACTGCTGGAATTCAATCCCCCTTGGTTTTCCTGCTTCGTGCTGAGACCACATGCACCTCTAATATGTTTGTGTGTGTGGCTGCTGACATGGCAGTACTGGATATACTGGATATACTGTAAAGGCCACAAGATATCTTTGAGTCAGAAAGCTGTAATAAAGGATGAATTGTAGGACGAAGGAGGAAATAAGGAGTGACCTCCCTTGTCTCACAGGGAGAGATACTTAATGTATCTGAAAGTGCAGGATGCCACTTTTATGTCAAAATCCATCACGCTACTTATTTCATCTATTGCTTCATACTGTGTCCCAAAAAGCAGGTATGAGGCAGAAAAAAATCTTTATCTGAGATGTGCAGAAGTTGCAGTAAGGTGGAAAGTGGGTCAGGCTCTTTAAAAAACCTTGAGTATGTCCTAAATTTCTCACTACTTTTTGCTCTAGGGTTACTATTTTTACCTCTTCTTTATAGAAGAATGTTAATATAGTAGCCTTCTACTTAAAGTCTCAGTGAATGGAAGTGGCAGGATTGCAATTTTTCTATATTTCCTGCAAAAGAGTAGTGGCCTAAAATTGGAAATTGAAGGCTCTCTACTATATGGAGATCATCATTTCTTCTTACTTGATGATTGCTGCTTTTTTACCTCCAAATATCAAGCCTGTAATGGACTACTGTAATTACAAGCACATTAAGAACAGCTCCAAAAGGCCTTAGAAAATTTAGCAGTGATTTACCTTATAGATGGGAGGGGGGCCCTGTTGGTTTATTGGTTTAGATATTAACTTCTACCTCTAATGAGCTGCTTGCAAATAAACAGTGAGATACAGTGCTGTATTTTCTCCTCATAGTTTAAAGCTTATCTTTAGATGTTTTGCAATAACAAAACAGTAGCATTTATGAAAAATGGTTACCATGGGACATGTATTAAAACTTAGAAGAGATCTCAAAAGCAGTCGCTGTGCATAGCCTGGCTATTTTATCAATCTGCCGCAGGGATCTGCAGGAGACAGTCTTTCTAGGTGAAAAAGAGTTAACACATTAGCTGAGAACTCTTTTGGTAATCATGGGGATCTTCAGCTGGTACTACCAGAAAGTGTTGCCCTGTGGTAGTCAATACAGATGCTCTAGTCTGCAGCTGTCTATGATGTGACATTGTTCAATATACAGGCTGAGGCATCAAGATCTCATGAAACAGCACCAGCTGGGTTGTTAGCTCTTACACCTAAGCTGTGTCTATAGCAGCAATACTTTAACTTCATTTACTGACATTAAAATGGATTGTCAAATGCTCAGAATGTACCAACTTAATTAAGAAACAGTATGTGTGTCTACGAATAGAACTTGGGACTAAATAGTATGGGCATTTTGTGTCCCAATTGCTTTATTCTCATAAATTCAGAGCAAGATGAAGTTTTCACAACCTGTATTAGCTCATATTCAGCTTGAAAAGTCTGCCAGAGTGAGGGAAACACACATTTTTCACTTTTGAAAGCTTAATGTATCTTTTCAGTCAAATCAGTTTAAAATATTCATTGTGTCGAAACGAGTTACACACGTTATTGTTAGTTATAACGAGGAATGTGTTAAGTAGAATTGTCAGGAGACAGATTATTAAGATTTCTGTCAAGAATTAGTATTTGTTCAGGGCACAGCCAGTGAATTTCCATGCAATTATACATAGATTTCTCCAAAAGATAAACAAAGTTTTTTCTGTAGTGTTAAGAACTACCTTGGAGTAATTTTGCTCTTTGCTTTTTGAACATAATATGCTCCTTACTCTCTGTTGCAGTACAGAGGGTATTTAGTGAGCAGTTTGAGATGAATGGGATATCTCCTTGCCCATATGATCAGGATTTGGAGCAAGATGCAAATCTGTGTCCAGGGCAAAGCCTGAGTAAAAGATTTTGATCCAGAGGCAAGAGATGTTTGAGCCAGACACAGTCATGGTCTGCAAGCCGCTGCTCAACGGACCCCTTCCCTCCTTGCAAATAGGATGCAGTGGGGCAGATCTCTCCAACTGGGCTCTTTCTGCTTTTCCTGAATTTACAGTTAATTATTATTTCTCTCTTAAGTTACATGCTGTGTGTGTGTGCACAGCCTTGTGTGTGGGGCCTCTGCTCTGGTGAGATTCCAGCTCCTATCAAAGAACGAGCTGGAAGCTGGACCTGGTTGTGGCAGTTTTCCTGTGGGACCTGTCACGCCTCCTTGCAAGAGGCCATAAGAAAGAGCTTGTGCCTATAATACACAGAGTCTAGCACAGCAGGATGTGTAGCCATAACTACCTTCTCAGCCCAGGGCTGGGACTTGCTAAAGCAAACCTCTTGGTGCTGAGGATGCACCCAGGGTAGCGCTCTCCAAAGTGAACAATAGTTTTGCCTGTGTGAAGACCCCAGAACTGAGACCAGGGTGCCTGGACTTATTCAGAATCTGCTGCATAAGTCATGAATCCTGATATATATACATACTGGCTACGTAGCCCCAAGAAGCAACATCTTATGCTGACTGCTTTCATATGATTTATGCACTTCTGGACTGGAGCAAATCACTAAAGATAGAGCATTAGCTCTGCATATACCAAAATACATGGAAAAGCTTTGGTTTAGAATTGTGTTTATGCGAGTGCGTAGGAGTGTGTCCATCTCCCAACACAGATTTTCATTAGCAATAAGACTTTGCATATAAATGCTGTCTGTTTAGCTAAAAATCCTCATTTTAATTTTGGGAGGGAGGCCTTAGCAAAAATTATTCTACTTTTAGAAAGTATTCTAATATCAGATGTAAAATCCACCCACTTCAATTCCCTCCTTCCCCCAACTCTTTCATCGCTGTAGGCAGTAAGAACTACCTGCACTAATATCTTGGCTAAGTTAGTCTTTTAATGCTCCCATTGCAATTACGAATTGTCAGATTATCTGTGAGAAATGTAAAGTCTGGCAGTAACAAAGGCAGAATTAAAGAAGCTCATGATTGGCTTGTTTCTGTAGTTGTTTGGGACAAGCTCCTTGACTTCTGTTTTAAGAAAATATACATTAGATGTTTGGACTTTAAATAATCCATAAATATGCAGAAAAAGAGAGGGAAAATAAAAGCCAAATTTCCATCTGGGTGCAAAAATCTGTCCTTGCCATCTCCTGATTACGCACTGCTCTAACAGAGGTGTCATCGTCTTTGTAGATCATGTAATTTGAGGCTTTCTTTCACTCCATCACAGCGAACCAGGCATGCAATTCATTCTTTTGTTTGGACAGTTGGTGTTCCAATTGAGAAGCAGGTGACTATTTTTACACCAAATGGTTCTCCTTTTGTGTATCTTTCTACTCCCTGTGAGGTCGATATATGTTGAAATGGGATATGTTTATCCCTGAATAGGAGAGCAAATAACATGGGAAAAGAGGGAGCCGTAAAGGCAGTCAGAACATCATCATCAAAAAAAAAAAAAACCTGTCTCAGAGTGGCTATATGATGAGGAGATGATCAGATCTCTGGGAATGTCTAAAGTAGTAAGCTGCTAACATCTTTAAGATCTTTTTTTTTTCAGTTGCAAGTTCTCAAATGCCCCTGTGATTGTCAGATTAAGGCTGTAAATATGCTGATAAATGAGAAATTTTTGTTTGAGAGAGGAAAAATCCAAGTTCCGAAGTTGTTCCCTGATTTGCCCAAGCTCGAGAGAAGTAGCCTGGGCACTGCAGGCTGTTTCCCCCTCTAAAGGCCGGTGTTGTTCAAGTTGGTGTTAATTATGGGGGACGAGACGCACAGCATCTACAGCCCGCAGAAGATGTGTGCTTGCTAGTAAAAGAAGGAAACACAAGAACAGTTTGTGCACGTGTGCCAGTCTCTCTCCTTGTCTGCAGGCATACCCCACAGTTCAGGTATACAAAAATATTCACTGTGATCTGGTCATAAATCAATGCAGATTAGTGTTAGAGGATTACGCCAGGAGGAGAACTTGTCTTTCATACTTAATGCCATTTGCTGAAACCACTCACTAGTTCCTTCTTTTGCTTTGTTATTTGCAATTGTCTTTTGCTCTGCCATTTGTTCTGCATGAATGTTGTTTAACTGTTGTTTTCTGACCTCATCTGTAGCCTCAGCTGAGATGCTGCTTCCAGCGTTCACAGAATGCGTCATTACAGAACAATAGGAATGGGAACAAAGAGCATTACAAAAACGGCCAAGCAATTTACTCCTCCTTTCCCCTCTCCTTCCATATTCAAAAAACAAAATGTCCAAATTGAATTTGAAGGGGAGAGAAGGGAAAGTAAATGTAGGATACAGTATAGATAGCACGGCATATATAGTCTGCAAGACTGCTCATTCTGGGGAGGTGTTTGCACAAAGGGATGTATTGAGGTCAAATGAAATATCTTGAAATTTGTGCAGTCTTAAGTAAAACTTGTAATGTTATTTGAATCTTCTCTTGTTTGTGATTTAATTTCCTTGTATTTCTCCTTTTAGTGGTGTTAATAGACTAGACGGGACAAAACAATAGCAGAGCTGCAGCAGACAGCTTATGGGGAGTTTTTTTTCGCAGATGCATGAATACAAGTAAAGTTTGCATGAGCTACAGTGTGTCTTCACAACCTCTATCAATAGACTGAAAAAAAAAAAAAAAAGGCAAATTTTCAGTAACAAAATTGTTCCCTTTGATGTCTTTCTTACAATATCATTTGTATGATACTAGCATATTCTAGAAATGTTTAACATCCAAGAGGAGATTATCAGCAATTTCACATAATTTCAAAAAAAGCAGCAATAAGAAAAAAAGAAGAGGGAGAAGGTTTTAGCACGAATTTCTGATATACGGTGAACACTGGGGCTTCCATCTGTTCTCTGCTTACTGATCCCTACTGCTTGCTTGTTGCTAGTGCTGGGCCAGGAAGGCACTGGATGTTGCTCACAGCAGGGGAATTTGATGACTGCCAGACCATAAGGTTGTATTTGCACAGGGATATATAACAGCCCTCCAAGGTGGTTTTCAAGGAATCTTTTCAAATGCTCCTATGGTCCCTTTAGTGATCTTTACAGCAAAGGAAAAATGACAAAGTCAAATTAACTTATGTGACCATGAACCTGAAATTCCCTATAACCAAATGGAAATATGATTAATGTAATAGCCACAAAATGGGGAGATTAAGACTTGGGGGAATTTCAGAAGTTCTTTGTTCGAAGAGTAATTATTATCTGGAGCTCTCTGGCAAACAAATCCTGCCCTATCAGTGCCTTTAGGGTGAATCTCTGAGTTCCTCTGTCTCTCTGGCATCAATTTCCACACTGATAAAGAAGGGGGAGTCTCACATCACTCATACTCTCACTGCTGCCCAGAATGTGTATTGGGGTGGTGTAAAAGTTCAAATCACATCAGCAGCAAAAGGGAGTCCTGCTTGCCACAAGCTCTAGACACCACTCCAAATTAATGGGTACTAGCATCATTTAGAATTACGAAAAAGAGGTATGCAGCTGATTAGCAGAGTTAAGCTATGCTAGGTGGACTATAAGGGGGAGGTAAAAATAGAAGAGAAGAAAAAACAAGAAACTGGATTAAAGAGTTGAAAGAGAAAGCATAAAAACAGAGATAAGCATGCAGACAGCAGATCTGGAGAGAAGTTAAAAAGGTAAAATATCACCACAATCTTTATCATAGTAAATGTTATTGCTAGGTTTAAGCTAAACAATAAATAAATAATAAAAAAAAACCCTGCAAACTCTCTGTGAGAGCAAACAGAAGCCAGGTTCAAGTATCTGTAGCTTTTGCAGCCAGTCTTCTGAAGTTTTACAAACATCAGTTTATCCACAGTGTGTATTTTATTAGAAGCTCGTTCAACATGGGTCCTTGTTGAACGTCCTCTTTGAGAGGACTACTTGGAGAAAGTTTTCGTGCTTTCTCATCAGCTATTGCACTGACTCTCCACATTGCTGTCTGACCATAATTTATTTTTTCCTTTAGAACAAGTTGTTCCATCTTTGATTTTTACATATGACAAGTTGTTGTGTTCTCCACATTTTCTTCAAGAAACCTGGTCCTAGAGGTGTGTAGTTTTGTAAATTGTGAAAATAACTGGGAAAAATGAGGTGTAATGCAGTAGTGTAAGAAGAGCCAAGCCCTTCCTAAGGAGACACAAGGGTCCTGTGTCCAGTTTAGTGGGACACAACTTCTCCAGCTCTTTGCAGAGTGTGCAAAAGTTGTGATGATGGCAAGAAGACATGGCCGCACAAGCAAGGCTGCTCTTCTGATCCTCCTTGCCCATCATGAGGGATCAGAGGTTATGACAATGGAGGAGAAAAATCTCACTTTACTTTTATTATTATCATTTCTTTCTCTTTTTAAGATATCCAGTCCCTGAAACAGAACTCATATTCTTGGGTGATATTTGTAAAGACCAAAACTGAAAAATGAGCATGTGGAATAAATCTTCCAGTAGGCACCTATTTATATTTATAAATCTTCCAGTAGGCACCTATGAATTTAACGGAAAATATGACTGCTAGTATTTACCCCCAACCAGACATGGTGGGGTGGTGAGGGAATAGTTGGAGTTTGGACAAGTGAAAGGAAATATTTCTCCATATAAGCCTGGTGTTGCTTTATAAATACAACCATTCATTTTCAATGGCCTTTAAGTTATTTAAGTTATTTGAGAGATGTACTGTTGAGTAATTGTAACCCAATTGTTCATTGAGATCAAGGGTTGATGATATGAAGCCTCATGCTGCTGAAAACCGTAGAAGTTTACAGCAAAAGTATGGTTGTTAATTCTTAAATCTTATTACAATTAGCATACAACATTAAGCATTGTTTCATTTAAGTAAGCTACTTCAAGAGATATTTTCCAAGATCAGAAATGAGTAACTCTAACAAAATGAAAAACACTGTGTTCTGCCTTTGTTGAATGATTTTTTTCGTACTGCGTTTCCTCTAGAATGAGATTTTTCTACTAAATGAATGCTCACTCATTTTCCAGCAACAGTTTTAATCAGGTATTTGTTGTGTAGATTTTGTCTGTTTTTTCTGTTCGCTGCTCCTGTGGACTTTCACGTGTTAGACATGCCAGCTGAGTCCCCTCATCAGTGAGTTTCCTATAGCTGAAAAAATCCATGGAAAGCAGTAATCCAGTCCTGGAAGCTTAGACAACAACTTGCCTGCAAGTCCTGCCAGTGCAAATGAATTTCACAGAAAAATGGCAAAAGAAAACATTGTTGATGGTACCAGCTATAATCATGTCTTGACCAGGCTTCCTGAGTACAAAAAAGAAAAAACAGTCACTTCAAGGAGAAGTTAATGATCCTTCCTCGCTGACCTCTGCAGACAGACAGCTCTGTTCACTCACCTGCTGGACAAATTACCCTGTCCCTTGATTTACATTTATTTGGAGAAGGTGATTCCCTGCCCTGGACAACAGCTGTTACTGTCATCAAACACCTCTCTGGTGTATTTTCTGGAAAGCCAGACAAATACAATTTTGTTCCCATACAGCCACTGAAGTTGAGTAGCGAACCTTGGATTGTAGGCTTTTTATCCCTCCATCAGGATGCTTTCACTTTTTTCTTGATTGTTCTGAGTAGGGCATAGCAACATCCTCTTAGATCTATAGCATTTTCGTAGTGCTTTAAAGAGAGGTGCATGCTTGCTGAACACAACACTGTTCATTACCTCTACGAAACTACGGGCCTAAGCATGTGAAAACTGCTGTGCCCTGGAAAGCAGGGGAGATCCTGAGGCCCTTCCTCGTCCTGGAACAACAGCCCACAATGAAAGGCAGCTGATTGTTGGTGAAGTAGCTTGCGAGTGTCATAAGCAGATAAATTCTGTCTCCAGGAAATAAGAATTCAGCTTTAGCAGGTCAGTCCTTTTCAGAGTTTGAAAGGAAAAGGATGAGCTGAACTTATTTGAGGTAATCTCCTGCCAGTTGTTTAACTGAAGGCTTGTTTGTTTTCAAGACACCGCAGCAATACGTATGACTCCCTTGTACCTGACACCTACTCCCACATCATGTAAATCTACATATATTTAATTCTGTGCCAGGGAGAAAATTCCCTTTCTGACAGCTCAAGTCTAAGAGCAAATAAATATATACATATATACAAAGCCAGTCAACATTTTTAAAATGAGATATCCTCTCTCACTTCTAATGATGGCTTGTCTGATTGTGTGCCTTGTTTCCCTTACAATAAAAATGTTTATACTCATACTAGTATCTGAGATGTAAACTTCTAGCACAATCATATCTACATTATTGTGCTTCTTCTTTCTTTTCAATTATGCTCTTATGAATAATTTTATTCAATGATTTCACCTTTGCTACTGCCTTTTGGGTAGTTACTGAAAGATTACTCTCATGGCTTATTGTCATGTGCTTTGTGCTATGCAATGAATCAAAACAGAGTGTATGGATACCTGAGACATCCAAACAAAGCAGATAAGGGAATTGAGAAGAGGGTGAAACGTGGGGCTGGATATACCCACTTCATATAGAATACATAGAGTTACAGACGACTCAAAGCAGAACACAGAGATGCTAATTAAAACATTGATCCAAGAAGTATCTTTATTTACAGTTGGTAAATTATGACTTACCCAAACATTGCTTATTTATTGGACTGATAAATATTGACTGATGTTTCAGAAATAAGCCAGTGAAAGGGCAGCTGTGTTCACAGCAGAATGAGCATGCAGGACATAGATGTTAAAGCCACCCCAAACCTTAAGCCTTGCAGGGCCTGGTGTGTGTCTGTGTGTCTGCATGTGTGGACTCCGGATAGAGATTAAGTGATTAGGTATAAATGAGAAACTGCTCAGTCATGAATTGTGAGATATCCTTTGAAATCTGGTGAGATTTTCACCATCGGCTACAGTGATGGCAGAAACAGACAGTCCAGAAAACAAAATTGTGGCAAGATGTTAGCCTCTGCTGTTTTATTATTTCTGCTTTTTTTTTTTTTTTTTTTTTTTTTTTTTTTTTTTTTTTTTTTTTTTTTTTTTTTTTTTTTTTTTTTTTTTTTTTTGGGGAATCCCATTCTGCACATTCTGCAGTCGCTGTTATAAATCACCAGCATTTATAAGTTTGCATCTTTACATGCTCTCTGGTGCCTGCAGCCCGTGGGTGTTGTGACTGGAGCGCAGTCCTGTATTGCCCGGATCCTGACCCTTCCTTCCTGGGGGTGATGATGCTACACAAGAAAGATGTGAATGAGACACTGCATGTGGAAGTGCATATTTCCAGCATCTGTTTGGGGATGCTTCTTGAGCTCTGTTGGTGGGAATCACCCAGTTTGAGAGCAGCGAGGAATGCATCCTGCTCTGTGCCCCTGCTAGTTGGGCTCAGTAGACTCCTCTGAGTGGAGGCTCTGTGGTGCATTGATTGCCTTTAAGCCAGCTTCTAAATATGTCCATAAGGAAGCATCTTTTGAGAAGACCAAATGGTAGGTTGCTGCTGGACTAGGGCACTGTGATTCCTAACAGCTTTTTAAAAGCAACATTGCTGTGAGAAGGAAGTAGGTTCCCACTCTTCAAAGTGAAGCAATGAATTAATAGATGAATCTTCTGACATTGCTTTTCTGTGAAACTGCATAGTGACAATAGTTCCAGATTTCTTATATTCCTGTGGGTAAGTTCTTATCTCTGTCATGGAGGACGAAATACAATGTAGACAGCTAACTCAGTACTTCTCCCGCTCTCTGCTCTTCTGCTTCTCCCACAAAGATTATATATATACCGTATTAGCAAGTAAGCGAGAGAGTTTGCTCAGCAGTTCAAGCTACTAGTGGGACCTAGGAAAAGGTCGCACCCTTCAGACTGCAGCTCTGAGTTATCAAAGTTCTTTTATGTTAGTGCCATTAACTATGCCCTTTTTAGATTTTTTTAACTCTTTTTTTTAAAGATTATTTTTTAATGGACATTTTTTTTTATGGAGAAGCACATTCTAAACTCCTGGGAGGTACTTGGCTTTCTCTCTTGTCTTAACTTTCTCCACCTCACCATCAGTCCCCATATAATCACTGTGCTCCCAGGTTCATGGGATGGTAAAAGAATGACAAGTTACCTTGTTCTCTGCCTTCTGCAAACATTCAAGCAATTAATTTTTAACAACCACAATGCTCTTGGAAAGAAAAAAAAAAAAGTCAATGACTGGAATGACCAGTTCCCTTCTTACCAATAGCTAGTAAGATTTAGATCTAAGTTCTTGATATATGCATACAATACTGACAAGGTGGGTAAACTCTACTCATCCTGTTAAATAATAAAACTATATACAATATTTTATATTTGGGGATTGCTTTTTGGTCCAACATCCATAGGAGGAAGGAGTAGACTCGAGTACTCATTCAAACTGGCATAATAGATGGTGTAGAGGGGCTGCTGCCCTGGTGTCCAGATGGAATGGGGCATTTTGGAGTCCCTTGTCTCATGTTCCCATCCTGAAAGTCATCAAGAACAATCCAGACCAGCTAGTGGGATGAGTCTTTGGTCCATCTAAATAGACATCTGGGAAGGAAGGCTTACCTTTCTTTCTAAATTAGTCCATAGGTACTTCACTTTGCAGTCAAAGTAGCTTAAGTGTTCTAATGCATCTTTCATTAGCTGTGTACTTCAGATTTGAACCAAGACAGATCTTGCTCTGTCAATTAGCAAGATCTTTCAAGAGCTATTAAATAACGGATTTTACTTAATTTGTTGTTGTTTTTGTTGTTGTTTTGTTTTGTTTTTCTTCTTTGTATTATATTTGAACACAGTAGTGTTATTGTGAGTGATTCATTGGGACAGGAGGAGAAATTCTATATCCTGTTGATGAGGTGTTGGTGGAGGTGTAGTGCTAGTATGCTTGTCTGTAACAAAATGCATAATGGTCCCAGCTGTTTGAATAGATGTGACTTTATGCTTAGTACTCCCTGATTGTTATTCAAGGCTTCTGTAATCCGAAGAGGCAAAGTCAGGCCTAACAGAAAAAGGACAAAAAACCCAACTGATCATGCCTGAAGATTCTTGCCATGTCTCCAAATTGCTATGTTGTACCAAGCAGAGATTATGGCTTTCACAAAAAAGTCAGAGGATCTATGTCCAGCGGTGGTGCCACTGCCCTGCCTCCGGGAAATACCCTGGCCTGAAGCCTGCTGAAATTAAGAAGGGATGGTTTCTTGGGGAAAGAGAGGTGAAGCTGTTCTGCATGTGTAACATGAGATTGAGGCACTGTTGTACTGGGAGTGCGTCACATACTTTACGCATAGAGCACAGAGTTATTTCTCTAGAAACACTGAATTCGTTAGTATTGAAGCTACATGGAAGAAGTAGCCTGTGGACCTACACTGAGAGCAGTCTCTTATGCTTCACTACCACATCAGAAAGGTTCCCTGTGGTGAATGGTGAACTTAAGTCAGACTGTGTAATTTGCTTTCTCTTCCCTCAAAATATTTAATTTTTTTTTATATAGTGTTTACTATTTCATTACTTCCAGTGGATAAAAGAAAAAAAAAAAAAGGAAAACTTGGTGGAAAAACTGATAATGCATAACTTCTTCTCTCTGAGTCGATATTGCCAGCCTCAAAAATGAATGGTCCTGATATCTTCAGAGACCAGATTTTCATATTTGTTTGCATAAGAATGGAAAGCACATTTTTAATAATGTTCCTATGATGAATAGGTGACTCAAAAATGGCATGCTAAAGCTTGCTTCTGTGCTGTCAGAGCTAACTCTGCCAAATAATTTGCCTATGTAAACAGTGTAATACCAAAAAGCCTATTGTAAAGCTGATCTTATTTTTAGAGGTAGATTTTATTACTCGCTCCTGCTTCCTTTCCCACCAAAGTCTTGCTTTCAGTGAAAAACAAGGCCATGATTGCCTGCCATCTGATTGCCCAAGAGCTCCGACCACATACCCACTCCCAAGCCTGGGCTTCCCTGAAATAGGAGGGATATGTGGTTTTTTTTGGTGCTAAAACCCGACTTGCAGAGGCTCTGGCGTTCTCCTTCTCTCCCAGTCCCCTGACACAATCGCATTATTATGAAGCATGGAAACGCATAGCTGGATCCTGCTCTGATGCTGAACCCTGTATGTACTTACTGATATAAAAGGATTTATTTGTGTGGGAGTTGGGGCACGTTAGAAGCTGTGGTACTGAAAGCAAACGATGGCCATGCATCTCTGCACAGCCACGCTGCTACTACAGCGCCAAACCAGATACACACTGGCTGGCTCAGGAACGTGAAAAATGAATTCCCTGCACCATCAATGAATGCTGCAACTCAGCTTTTCACAGCTGGCAAAGAGCAAATGGGGTTTCTGCTGAGTCTGTTTTAGAAAGGGCCAGGCTGGGAGCCTTTCCCTTGCTTGGCAGTGGGATTGTGCAGTGCAAGGTCCCTCTGGGGTCTCTGGAGGAGGGATGTGGTAGCTAATATCAACCTCCAGCCTCCACAGGCTGGTGCATTTTCCAAGATTTGGCATTCTTCCTTCACAGGGACGATTGACAGATGACTTTTCCTCAGTAGTGTGGTTACTCTCTACACCAATGGGCAGGAGTTGACTTTGCTGAGTGAAGCTGCAACAGGTAGATGTGGAGCAATAACTCTTCCTCCATTTGCTTCCTCTGCCCTAGCAGAGCCTCTCTGCATGCTGAGGATGGCTGTCACCCTGCCTTCAAACCTCTTTCACCATAGGCTCTTTCCTGATCTTGCAGTCTTTCTGGTTCATGGTATTTCATGTCATTTTTCTCCTCCTGTCCTCATGCAACAGGCTCTCTTCTGTTTTGGGGCATCATCAGAGCTTGGTGTTTTGGACTTTATACAGAAGTGACTCAAATAAATATGACAGGTCCAATTCAGAAGAAAGACAGAAATGACCTAAAGTCTAATATATCATGATGAAGTGAATAGCTTTTTTCTCCCTGTGTTGAAAAGCTCATCACTCTACCAGACTAAACATATCTATTGCATACAATCACATGTAGCATTTAACAATCTTTTCTAGTCTGCGGGCAGATTTATTTTACAAGGCCCTCATGAATGTTTTTCCTTACCTTATAGTAAGTTTGTATATATGTAATATGTATTATGTTATATATATAGAAAAATTCTACAAAACTAACTACTCATATCAAAATTAGAGTACATAGTTTAACCTACTTAGACCTGATATATGTTACATATCATAGTACATGCAACTGATGGATTTAATCCCAAACAACTATAAACGAATATAGCCAATTCCAAAGGCACCTTGGGAAAAATCTGATGGTGGTGTCATTCCATTTATTTCATCGGTTACCACGAATTGACCAGAACAATGAAGGCCCCCACACCCACCTCCAATGTCTTCTATTAAAAAAAGTCATAAAAAGCCCAAGATCCTGTTCTTTAGTAAGCAATTCAGTCTATGGCATTTCAGATCTTTCCTTCTGTACTAGTTTTACCTAAAGTTAATCATTTCTGAATGATATACAGAAACTTTTGTCTGCGGCCTTTGTAAGTATTTTAGACACCTGCTACCATTAGAAATGATACCTAGAGGAGTACCAGCTGGCACATGGGAGAAATATTGCTGTTCCAACAGAAACATAAACTGACAAGTAAGCAGAAATGTTTACAGGCATAGAGGAAGCCAAAGAATAATTTAATCATGCAGGACCCTCTACTGGGTAGCTGATTTTTTTTTTTTACATTAAATATGTGGTTTAAAATAAATGAATTCTTTTGTACATTGAAATATCACATATCCCTGGGAAGCTTGATATTTTTTCTTGCAATAAATTAAAATCTGCTGTCTTCAGCGATGTTAAATAAGATTGTTTTCAAAACACTTCGGTAATTCACTAATAATATTAGAAGGAATAAACTTTCATTACAATTGATTTTTCATTCAATATATTCCTCCTGGGGATTGTGACATCATGCAGATCCACTAGTTGGATTATAACTTATTCTCCATGTGGATCTACATTTTGTTAAACATATTTGTTAATTCTAGGTGGAGGAAGGAAATCTTTCCATATGACAGGGAACAGTGCCAAAAAGCTATACTATTCATGGACAGAAGATGTCAATCACCTGTGGGGATTTCTGCCCTGAGCTAATTTTATTTGGGGATACCCTAAGGTAGTGAAACAGCCTGTCAGCTGACTAGAATTATATGGAGGAAAAGGATAACATATTTTAAAAACTTACTAATATGAGCAAAGAAAGTGCTGGCAAACCAAATTAAACCTATGTGACAATACAAAGCAGTCCTGCCATAGAATTGCCAAATCTCTGTGATTATGCAAATAGGGATATACACAGTTTGGCTTCTGAAAACTTACTGCAAGTCCCAGCTCGTGGCTACTTGAGTGATTCAGAGCATGCAGAGTTGCATTAGCACTATGCATATATGCATATGTGTAGACAGAGAGCTCCCCTTCCCTCATTCGAAATTGTACTGGAGTTTTGAAACTTCTAAGTACTCTCCAGACAATAACTGCGGTAGTACTTTTGAAGTCTACTGTAAGAAAGTTTGCCTTATTTCTCAATTCTTTATAACCGTAATAAACAACACATCTCTATACCTGCTTCTGATAATGAGTGCTCTTGGGCTTTTATTGCTTTGCTTTAAAAGCATTCAAATGTTCTCAGAAAAAAAATTGTGACTCTAGGACTGATTTATCCAAGGACCTCTAGTCTCATTGTAGTCTTGTCCGTGGAGAGTGTAATAAGTACTCCGGTTGATAAACCATGGTCTTAATGTTCCTGAAGAAACATGTTGCCTGTCTGCTGACTGGTGGGGTCACAGCCATGCAGAAACAGTCTCAACAGGGCTCAGGAAACTGGAGATAGCTTACTTTCCTCTTAAAATGGATAAGAAGATGAGAATTGAATGAGAAAACCGGATGTTATTTCATCCATAGTAAAGTAGAAACTACATTGCAAGAAAAAAAGGGATAACATGGGACTAATTTCTTTAGTGCAGAAAGCAGTTTCTGAAACTATGTTGTTGTGATACAGTGCTGTTATTAAGTGAAGCTTGTTTATGTTAATGATCTAAATAGCAGTTAAATAGTGATTTGTGATACTGAGTTCATCCTAAATTAAAGCAGAGAACATAACGAAGACATAGTGGAGTATGTGGGCTTTTTTTTTTTTAATGGAGTCTCATAATAGAATTTGACTTCCTACATATATGAAATCATACATATTAAAAATGAAGACTACCTACCAAATCATTTAAGAAGGCTGAGTGTTGTAATAACAAATAGCTCAAAACCAGAGTGCTCTCAGTGTATCCCCTTGCAATTTTCCCTTACAATAACTGTACAGCACCAAAAATGCAAGCAATGCATCTTTCAGCACTTCCCTTGAGAGGTCATCATCAGCTAAAACAGGCTGATAAGAGAAGGCCTATAGGAGAAGGAGATAGGGTATAGCTTTCCAAAACTAGCATGGAGCTGTGAGGCTACCCGTGTAGCAGCTACCTAGCTTGCTTTTGGCAAGGTTTGGGTGCCTGTTTTGGGTTGAGCCCAACAAGAGCTCCCTCTGCCGACACCGAAGACCGAGCAGGGGACCTCTGTGAGAAGGCCTGCGATTAAAGCAGGTCCGTGGAGGTGCTCGGTGCTTGCATCCTGCCATTTCCATGGTATGGCTCCAGTGAGCTCCTTGCGGGTACTACGGAGGTGAACACATGGGCTTGGCTCCCAGGGTGATGGGATCTCGCTCCCTGCTCTGTGCTTCTTGCTACGTGAGGCCTCTCCCACATTGATTCCATGGGAGAATCAGCTGCTTTAAATGCAATTCCTAACCAGGCCATCCCAAGCCTTTGGAACTGCCATGTACGATTTTCTCTGTTTCTTCTGTAATTCTGTTTTCAGAGTCCGAAGGGAAAAGCTCCTTTAAAATGAGGGAATTACAAGTATTGGTACAGTTTAGGATGCAGTATAGCTACTCCTTTTTTTTTTTTTTTTTTTTTCTTTTCCTCTTCTTATCTACAAGAAAAGCAAGTAAAGAGAAAGATGTGAGGGAATTTGTCTTCTACTGGATAAAACATCCTTCTTGTTAATACTGATGGGTCTGCAGCAATGGTTACTCCAAAATGATAAAGTGGAATTCTCTGTTTTAGGTTTTTGCTTTTTTCTTATTCCTCATTTTTAATTCAGGTAGCAAGACTTTGCCTCCTGAGACAGGATAAAAGTTTCTGCAATGACTGTACTTTTAACAGCTTTGCTGTTACCATCTTTCTCTCTAGGGTACTTTTGTTAATGCAATGTCAGCATTAAAACTTGTGGTGAGAACAGTCTGCCTGGCATCAGGAACAAGTAGAAGGAGAGATTACACACTCAATCCTCTGCTGTGAGCTTTCTCATTGATTCTTGGAAATCAAGACAAAACTGACTCTATATGGGTCTATGCCATACATAGGAACTTTCCTGGTATTTTTCATCAGAGACACTGAATTGCAGTGAGGATTCATATACCTGACAACACTAGAGAAAGAAAAGCGATGTGAAAACTTATCTGTGATAGCAACTTCAAATATCTAATGTTACCTCTGGGGTATTTGCAGGTAAAGAACACCATATTGTAACAGAGTTAGAGAAGTCACAGTTTTTTAAATGTCTGATAGTGACTTTAGAAAGTACTTATGGACTGAGTCATTTCTCCATGCACTGTACCCAGCTGTAATAATCCAAATTGCCTGTGACTTATGATTATATTTGGCAGCAATCAGCAGCTCTCACTGTAGTGTGAAATTAACACTGCACACTGTAGCTGTGGTGTTTATTGAACACAAGGGAGCCGATTATATCTTCATAAATTTGTAGACAACCTCTGCTATTAGTTAATTAGAATCAGTATCTGTGCATAAATTAGAATAGCATTTGCTACCTCTTTCCTAGTTAAAGGTCTAGCAGGCTCTTCACCGTATCACCTGTAATTTAAATGATACCTTCAAACTTGGAGAGATGTCTCAGTAAATACAAACATGGGCTGCAGCTTTGCAGACTGCATGCCAGAATTTTTGCCTGTTATTAATATTGGCCTAGTATCTATCTCTTTTTTCTCCCTCTCTTTTTTTTTTTTTAATGATTTCTTTTGCACAAGTTAAACAATGTGAAATTTGGAAACATTCATTTTGCTGTTACTCTTCTATGTGTTCTTCCCTCAGCACCCCTTCCCCTCAAGCTATTATGTCTGTGTTCTTATACTACCAAACTAACTTACACTAACACTACCAAAATGGGTATTTCCTATGTATTCCCATTTGGAAAACGTTTGACAAAATGGCTGTTTTTACTTTGCAAATTGGTAAACAAAGCTGCAGAAGCAGTTTAGTTCAAATACCTGTTGGTATATACCTGTCTGCAGTAGGAAATTAGCTTCCTTTTGTTTGCCAAGGGCTTAGCCAGGTTTTGCCCAATACCTCCTTAGCTCTGGTTGTGAGGAGCGCTGACGGGATGGGCAGTGATGTTCCTCTGGCAACTGGAGGGAAAGCACCCTGGGAGGAACAAAATACAAACACTGGTTGGAAGGGGAGGCTAAATGAGAGAAAAGAAAAGGAACTGTGCTCCCTAGGTGTTTGCTATCCATGTTTTCTTATATTCTTTCCCCCATCTAAATTTTTCTACTTTAACTGTAAAATGTTTCATTCTCTGACACTCCTGGCATATTCTTAGACACTCAAAGAAAGTACTGTTTTCAACATAAATAAAATCTTCGAATGTGTCCACATTGTAGATGTACTGTATATAGGTAAAAACAAAAACAACAACAACAACAACAAAAAACTTATTGCTTTGGCCCATCTCATCTTTCATGAATACTTTTTGATTTTTCTTTTAACTTTTCTTGTAAGGAATGGAGGAAAAAATGTATTAGTGCATTTGGAAATTTTTCTTTGTCTGCTTGCTTTAAGCAACTTTGACATTTCTGGAGCTCCTGCCAGCAGATGAACACGAGTTCTACAGCATTACCAAGCAAGAAAAATATCAATTAAAGATTTCATTTCTAATTACCTTATCATTAGTCGAAATTACTTTTCCTACACAACTTCCAGAAGTGTTTTTATCCCGCAAGCAATGAGTCTATGTTTCTCAAACCGCAACTTAGTGGAATATCTTCCCTAAATACAACAAAAGCATGAAGTTTATTACTATGATTAATTTACAAAAGGTTTATTGAAAAATATTCTGAAGTGGTAGGAATTTAACACCAATAAGCACTGGGGGAGTAACTGGCTAAATGTAACCCAGGAGAGCTGCTTAACCAAATTTATTAATAATGGACACATTCTCTTGTGTGTATCTTCGGTATGATTTTTTTCCCCACAAAAATATGCTTTTTCAAAAGAATGCTTTAAGTGAAAATCATCTAGCTTGCAGCAAGCAGAGCAGTGAAATTCTATTGCTTTTCTCCACTCCTTGCTTCTTGCCAATAGGTCAAGAGATTTTTGGCTCCAGTTGCAGATGCTCTTCCTGTGCCTGACAGGCGGTGGTGATTCATACGGATGCACGAGGTCAGCCTGAGGCTACACGAGTTCCCTACAAACCTCAGCCCTTATTCCAGCCGCAGGGGTTGCGCTGGGGCCTCCTTCTCCTGAGATGGCCATTAGGGTTGTCCTCTGCCTTCCAGGTGGATGGACCTCGGGGGTAACTTGGTGGTTCCCTTTGTCAAGGATGTGATGTGGGTGGCAAAGTTTCACTGCTTACAGAGCATGGCTGTGGGCAGGATTATTTCTTTTGTTTCCAAAGAAATAGCTAAACAACAACAACAACAAAGCTGTTTTCATACCACTAGGAATGAGCATGAATGCCCCCCAAAATATATAAAGGTATACTTGGAAAAATGCACTGATTTATATTGTTTGTTTGTATTCTTACTTTCTTATTATCATAAATTGTTTTGTTTTGTTGCTTTTTTGTTTATTTGTTTTTGTTACTCCATTAGCTACAGCTTGCTATGTGTTCCTAAGAATGGCTGTATTCTACATAGTCCTTTTCAGACTGGAGAACTTCATTTAGTTCAGCATCTTCATTATATTTCTCTCAATAATGTATTGTAGCCTCAAGGCTGGTTTCAGTCATTTAGCCTCTCTGGTGATTCTATTAATAGCAGAAAACTTCTATTTTAAAGCATGCCTGGTTAGTTATAACTGACCTCCAGGTGACACGCTCAAAATAATCCAAGTGCAGGTAATTTCATCCTCCTCATTTGGAAAATAAAATGGCCCACTAACTCTTTTTTCCTATTTCAATTACTTTATTTTCTTCAGTTGATCAACGATGCTATGAGAAAGTTAATGTGCTAGAGACTTTTATACCTTGCCTAGGTCAAAAAACCCTTCTAAATTTAGTCATAATAATTGTGAGTTTGAACAGTTGTGCAAATGATACACTGCTGGCCAGAGCTTTGCAATCTGCTTAAATGAAGCTGAATCAGGCTAAACGTCACCCCATATAATTAATTTACTGGAAATCATCTATGTCCTAAAGCAAGCAGGACCTTTATAAAGGACTTATGGAATGATACAGAATACAGGGGCTGGGAAAGACCCCTAGAAGCAACATTATAGGATATAGTCATGCCAGTACCATGTATCATTGTATGTTCAGTTCTGGTATATTAGCCTATGCCAGGTATTTCCCCCTTTCTAAAAAAGCAAACAAAACCCAAACCATGCATATACATACATACATACATATTTTTTATTATACATTTATATAATGTACATTTTAATATATTATATATGAATTGAATTATATATATGTATATATACTTGAATTATATACAAGTACATAATTCAAGTCAACTAGTCAAAGCTGGAGCTGATAGCGAAGAACATTCTGGGAACTTGTGACCAGAGCTCTCCCCTGCCCCAAGAAAGGACTATATGGCTACTTCATGCAAGGGAGTAATTTCTCCCTGAGCTTGCATAGTCATCTCTGATTGCAAAGGATGAACAACTTAATAGCATAAGAAAGATCACTGCAAAGATTCTTTGAGGCCACCATCACTAAAATCTTTGCTCTTTGTTATGCGGAGCTGAATTTTTAATCTTGCGTGCCTAAAAGCACCTAATTCTTGTTTTCAAGCAAATAGTTAATGAGTTAATTAAACTCTCCTCTTTGCCACCTCTGCTTTTCTGATCAGCAATTAATTCAACCAGCTCTGCCAGTTCCACATTGTCCCTCTGGTTTTACTGTATTTGAGTGGGGAGAAATATTCCCTTCTCTATCACAACAATAGGGAGTAAGAGCATATGCTTTGCTCCTGTACTTCATCCTGGATGAAAGTTTCTGTAAACTTAAATACAGAGAAGACTTGGTCTTGGTAGTCCAAGCCTGGGTCTTCATCTCTGAGGAAAGCCAATACCAAATAGTCAACAATAAGTATTTGGGGGTAGAAGAGTAAAGAGAGCACTTTGCTTGCTTAGGATAAACAGATAAGGCTAGGCTTGCCTATTTGAGTGTCCATACAGTCATATCCACAACCCAGATATCAGCTTTATTTCTCTGTTTTGGTTGTGCTATGTCAGCAGCCATTCGTGGTGGAGCCTGCACCCTCTCCGAGGCGCAGAACGGCCTTTTTCCTCCTGTCTTCCTGTAAAGGGCCAAGCACCCATGTGAGTACTCTAAAATGGTAACAACAAATAGGAGTAAGAAGCTTGTTACTCTCTTTGGCACGGGAATTGATGATAATAGAAATTGTTGAAGACTTCTGTGAAAATATATTGTATTTGGGAGTCAGGAAATAACATTTGTGATTTAAGCTTCTTTTATTCAAGTGGTATTTTATTATGTGTGCTCCTTTTTTCCAGTTTTATTTTACTGTTACAGGAAATAATGCCATTTCAGGTACCCAGGAGAGAGACCAAGGAGAGCTATAGTAAGTAATAGACTGCTAAATAAATCAGGTTCAATATGTCTCTTGAATATATCTGCCATGTTTTAGTCTGCCCATGTTTCTGCTATTCATCTAGCGATGACGAAAACTCCCACTGGTGTAATGCAAGATGTCCACAGGTTTTATAAATATCCCTTCACAGATTTCCACTGAGGAATAAAGTATGAGGTCAACTCAAAGTCAGTCCTAAATTATTAATGCAAACAAGTATATTATTTGCATAGAGAGTGACAGCTGGTCTCTTACTTAAAGAAAGATTTATAAAGATCTTAACGCCAGAAAGAATATATAAAACAAAACAATAGTTTTATTTATCAGAGAGAACTGTTTGCCATCTCCAGGAAATATGCATTATTTCAGTGAGTTTTGGAAAGAATGTGAGAGGAAGCTGTGGCCACGAAGCCGGAAGCTGAGAGGAGTGGCCATGATGTACACTGAAGATTTACGCAGTATATATCTTACACAATATATACCTCCTTCCAGACAGGAAAGTCTTGCAATGCTCCATTCCAGTTTTGTGGAGATGACAAATAATAAGCAGTTTTAACCACAGATTTTGTACATAAAGGAGGAAATTAAAATGCTTCACCCTCAATTATCTATCTGTTCATTACCCCAGTGCTTTTGGTCTAATCAAACAGAGCTTATCTGCAAACGGCACCCTAGGAGGAGCAGGGAAAAAAATAATTTTCTTCAAATGCTAGTAAGAGGGAGAAAATTCAATACCATCATGCAGGCTGAAGGACCCTGACATTCCAGGAGAGAACAGCCTCTTCACAAAATACAATTATGAAGACTGATGCCTCTGATAAACTGAGATTAGATTCTGGCCAGAAGGTTAAATTAGAATCCAAGTTCACAGACAGCAACAAAATGTACTAGAGTTTGGAAAAAGAGAACTTTATTAGCTCAACATAATGATTTTCTTTATATCCAAGTTGATATCTGCTTTCATTAATTTAAAAATGCTGGTAAAGATGTCTTTATGCATTGTGTGGTCTATGATTTTATAGATTGCCCTTATTATTTGCTCATCTCCATCAGATCCATGTTAATATATCTTCACTATTAAAAGTAAAAGGGGAATTGAACTGGAAATCTTCTTGAATTCACGTTAATAGAAATACAGGCTCAGACACTTATTTCTATGAAACTGTTCTGCATTGCCCCAAAACTACAATCTGTCTCCAGCTTTGGTTACTCTACCAACACAGGGTTTAAGTATGCAGATCTGTGCTGGTGAAAAAGCAACATAACAGAGATTAGGGTGAGTTAACCATACAGGAATAAATACTTCTTCACCGCATGGAATCATACAAATAAATTTAAGCAGTGTGGACATTATATAGTGCCAATCTGCAACTTTTAGGATAACCTAATCTACACACAGTATAATAAAAAGAGCTGGTCTTTCAGGTAGATATATTCCAACAACAAATGCAGCTACACTGATGAATTCATTTTAAGCTAAAAACTGTCTTTATTCAATATGCTGTGATGAAACACAACTTGAGGCAATAATCTTTCCCATTTACACTCATTGAAACATAATTCAATAAGATTGGCTATTTCTTTGAGGGATCCTCAAAGAATTTGTTGTTCTGTTTCAAATGTTCTTAATAACTTTTTTTAAGACACTCTCTTATTTCATTGGTACCTGAACAGAGTTTCCAAGCAGAGCAGTTTGCAGACAAAAATCCAATCAACAGAGAAGAACTGAGGCTTATAACGCACGGCATGAAACTGCTGAAAATGTCTTCTTTCCAGTAGAAGGGAATTTAAATGTTGATTGTCTTACTTGGAGTCATCCTATTTCAAAGTGATCTCCCTGCACTCCTATTAGCTGTCTTCATGTGTGCTCCTATCTGTTAAGGAAACGGTCTCCTTTACTTGGCTCCTTGCTACACTCCACAGGATGCTAAAACTCATCAGTTTCTGTTCACTTCCAGCCATGAAGAAAGATGTTCTATTTCTCAGCTTTGATACATGCCGTGTTTTAATGAAAATAAAAATATGTTTGTTTTCCCCATTCATATAGTCAAGAGACTATGAACAGACTACACTCTTTTTCTCCATCTTTTCTCATCTGCTGATATGTAAATACCCCTACTCCAAAAACGGTTTTAAACATTGTTTTGTTCCTTGGTGGCATGATGTTCAGACAGGCAGACACATGCTGCCCTGCAAGATTTCTTATGAAGTAATTGTCCAGAATGGTCCACAATTCATAATGAGTCCTGATGCAGAAACTTGCATGGTCAACCAGACAGCTAAAGTAATGTTTGTCCTTTTTTGAACATAGTTTCTAAGCACCAGCTGGCTCTCATCCTCCAAAGCAGAGATGGTCCATGGTAAGAAACACTGAAAATGTGTGTGTCTGTACGGGTGCATATTTATTTATTTATCTATCCCCCCCAATAGATAGCTGATGGAATAGCTCATAACAGTACTTTGCAGTCCTTACATTTCCAGTCACTCTGCTTTCTCCCTACAGAATACTTAATCTGTTCAGCTCTGGCCTGAATAGCAGAGAGAAAAGGAATGCTTTTATATTGGTTCAACTCTGTGCCTTTAAAGATTAAAATTTTTTAAGGATATTTTTCCTTTCTTGCCCTCTCCTGGGAACAAAAAAGTGTTGAGTCCTGGAAGTGTAAACTAATGACTTTCCTCCTTTCTATGGGCATTTAGACGGTGTGACTGATTTCTGTTCCTCCCAAGCTTTGTGTGTGTGCATGTGTGTCTTATTTCTTTTTTCTTTCTTTTTTTTTTTCTCTTCTCTCCTGTGAAGAAGCATTTGAGAGTCCTCCAGAAAAGCCTCCTTTCCTGCTTAAGGATAAGAAAATAAACATATTTAAAAAAAAAATAAAAATTAAAAGCTAATAACAGTGCAAAGACTCTTCCAAACTATTGTTTCAAAAGCTTCTGTTTATTGAAAGGTAAATAAAGATGGTTTATTTGGGTCTGACTTTTATGGTACAAATGTCTGATATTTTGGAAAAATCGGTCTGCTTTGAAGTATTTCAAGTAGATTACCCAAACACAGAGACGTCCGACAGCTCTTCTCTTTCTTTATTATCCAGATAGTCAGAACCTCAAATTCAACCTCAAGTTTTACCAAAGTAGAGCTGCATAGAGCTCATAGATGCTATTGCAGGTATATGTTAACACGGCAAAAAGAAGAGAAAGAAAAAAAAATAGAGAAGTATATGAACTTAGAGCATCATCTTCTTAAAACAGGAGGTTTCTGTAATTAGACAACTCCTTTGTTACACAATGCTTCCTGGAAGGGTATACTGTCATCAACTTTTCCTGGGTATTTTTTTCTGTTTAACTCAAAAAACACTAAGCTTCCTCCTTTTATTTTCTTTTGACTTTTCCTTCAAAAGGCTTAAACATTTGAAATAGAAAAAATACAATCAAAGCAAGGAAAAATAGTTGAGAAAAATAATTGCATATTTTATTGCTGTCTCTGGACATCTGCCCAGACATGCATGAGGTGTGCACATCTAGCAGTCACTGCTTTCAAGTTCATTTATAAAATTGGTGGGTCTAGGTGGCACAACACTCTTGCATGTTATTTTGAGAAGTTTCAGTTTAAATCCCTTACAGAAAATAATTCAGACATAGTGACCCCTGAGGTCCAGAACTAAATTAATTTAGTGGTCACTGATAAGCTGTTTCTTTAAATGTGATAATAATTAAGCATCTGGGGCCAAGTTCATAACCCATATAACTTCAGTTAAATAAATAGGATTGCACAGACTGGTTTTAATGCACTACTGCTGACCCCTCTCTGTGAAGGGGGAAAGACTATAGACCACCTTGAGCCTCAGAAAAAGCACATATAACTCCCACTTAAATTTATGCAAACTCTATCCTGTTTGATCATAGCTTTTACTGTGGTAGTTAAAGAGTCTCATCAATAATGTGTACATCAGCTGTCTGCTTGGCTTTCTCATAGCACCAGTGCTTAGCCTCTAGCAAAGTGCCTAATGAATAGCAAACTGCAAAAGCCCACAATATATCTGTAATAAAGGCAGGGCAAAACTTGCAGTGGATTTTGTCAATTAATGAATATCAAAGCACAACAAATGTTAAATTAAATGTATCTTAAGAGGTATTTTGTCCCTTAATTTTCAGTGATTTCAATGGTTGATGTTTGTACTTGGTAATGTTTAAGTATTCTGAAGTACATTTTGTAACTCTGATGACTGCTTACTGACATTTTCCTGCAGATTCAGTGTAAATCTTCACTCTGAGGTGGGAAAAACCAATGAGCCATTTTTAGAGGTTAATGAAGTGTAGATTAACAAGGCTTTTACTGGACTTCTCTGTTTCTAAGGAAAGCAAAACTGATCTCTGTGATATGTTCATTTCATTTCAGAAATCACTTTCATGTAGGCAGCTACTAATGTTCGTTTTCTCCCATTTCCTTCTCTTTGCCTGAAAAAACACCATCAACAAAGAAGTAGCTGTGTTACATTCTAAGGTTTGCTTTCTCCCCCAGAATTCTCTGAAGAAAATCTTTTCAGCCTGACCTGGTCTCACAGGCTTTCTCTTGACCTGACCACAATCTCATACGGCTAGCAAGAAACATGTAGAATACATGTGCATAAAAACATTGCCTTCAGCAGATGGCATATCTCTTGATCCAAGACTAATATCCTCTTCTTTGAAAAAGATATCAAATGCTATATTCTTCGGTGCTTTAGTACACCCTTGCCTGGGGGATAATAACTACCAATAGGGCCCGAAAGCACCAGACATACTATTTAGCATCTTCTGAGGTAAAAACATGAACTGTGTCTCCCACCAGGTATTATAGCCAATCAAATTGAAATGTATTCTTGAGAGCTCTCCATCCAGAGAAAGTATCCCATCCAAAGGCATCATAACTAACATCCTAGCTAAGCAGGAGAGATGCCTCAATGGCACACACAACCTATATGACTATATTCTTGTGTTGTTTTCTCACTACAGAACCTTGTCAATTACTGTAAATAAAAAGTTTTGAAATGCCCATAGTTAAACCAATCAATTTCTCCTTAGAATACGACTAAGGTTCTTTCTATATCCCAGTAAAGTTGTAGCGATAGTTCAGGCTTATAAATTTGATTTTTGAACAACTATTTCTTTCCCAAAAGGCACTGATGGCTGACTCTTAGCAGAATCATCTTATATGAAAGGAATATTCCTTTCTCTCTATACTCATTTGCTAGGATTAACATTTTTAAAATTCTGTAGTTCTTCCAGATGAGATATAATTGTGATTATGGAAATATATTGCTAAACAAAAAGGCGAGAAGACGGTGTTTCTTCACAAAATAAATCTTAGGAAGACTATCTGAAGGCTGTTTATTTTATTGAAACTTTTCTGGCTAGATTCTCTTATTTTTATTTAGTTGCATCAGTTTAGACTACTCCTAGAAATGGAGATCAATAGAGAACTGAGTAAATTAATATCATACATACTAAGACTTTCCAAAGATATACAGCTCTGTGCAAAGAGTGAGCACAACAAGTGAGAATATTTCCTATCTCTATATTAAAAGGATGGTATAGAAATTGAGGATATGTAATCCTATAATCAAGAATAGCTTATAGATACCAGTCCTAATAGTTTTGCTTGTCAAGAGTGCAAAACATTTTCACTGTGGATTTGGATCATCTCCCATATTTAGTGTCATTGCCATAATGTCATTTGATGGCTACATTGGTATATATTTCGCCCTTTTTCTCTCTGTATGGTAAATAGCTCTGAAAGCTTCCTTCTAATTCTTTTCCAGACACTAGAGCATTTCAGTGTGCTCTTGCTTTGTTTTCTTGTGTTTGATCTCTTTTCAAAAACATAAACCCCATTTGCTGGTACTGAGGCTGGCATTTGCTTCCCTTGCTTTTCATTACAGGCAGCTGCTTTTTTTTTGTTGTTTTTGGTAGGTGAATGGGGAGCTAGTGGGGTTGCTAAAATACTTCTGTAACCTTTCAAAGTATAATAGACTTTCCTGTGTTTTTGAGACTATTCTGGTCATGCTGCTGCTCAGTTTTGCTCTGCATCCACAAAGTCACATACTTGTGTGTATCCACACACCCACACCTCCCTCCCAAATGCCTACCCCTGGGACAGACGCAGATCAAATCTTGTCTGTCCCCTATTTACCAGAAATAGGGGGTGATTCTCTGGTTGCATTTTATATATGCTTGCACATGTGCTCCTTGTTCATTTTTCATGACAGCAAGTCTTTTACAAGGTATTATAGTAGAATTTCTCAAGAAAAGTATCTATGTCTTGGTATTTTTAAGTTTCTTCCCTTTCAGGTAGCCCAGCTTCCCTGCTTTGTTGTTTTGTGATCTTCTGACAGTAGAAGAAACGCCATAGCCGATATTTTTGATTTGAGCCTTTTGGTCATTAACATTGTTAATATTAACATGGGTTAACCCCTGAATAGTTTAATAGTATTGCAAAGGCATCTTGATTTTCTCAGCTGCTATGATTGTTGTGTTCTAGGCTGTTACATATTAGCATTTTTTACCTTGTTTATACTGGTTTATTATTTTCAACATTGCATTTATTTTTCCTTCAATCATTGAGGTTTTGCAAATATTCTTTATAGAGAATGTTGCTGTCCTCTCCCTGACCTCCAAATCTAGTGAATGTTCAATACTTCTTTCCCAATCTTTGGTGTGAACTTCACAACATCAGTCATTGGCTTGGCTTCAGACCCTTTCAGGACATTGCTCTCCCTGTGTCTTCCGAGTCATGATGTTGAGTCATTAGCAGTGACTTGGACTTCTCTTAGTACGGCATGCAATTTCTTCTGAACTGACTTGTGTCAAGACAGTATACCAGTATATGTCTTGTTAAGACACTCTTGTTTTCAAGTATTTTAGGGTTGCTTCCCCAAACTGCTACTGTCTATATTGTATATTGAGAACTGTGAATACATTTGCTATAGAGAAATGTGAGCTGTGCAACCTAAGGGGCTAAATATAAAGACAATTCTTCTTTTGTTACTTCTTAAGTTTGTAGTGCTTTTCTGTATCATGTAAACTGATTAACCTGGTATCATCAAAGAAACTCAATGAAATGGTTCCTTTGTTTTTCTAAGGATTTTCACCTATGCTGCAGACTGAAATTCCTTCTCTGTTTCAAGCACTTTAATAGCAGTTTGCCATATATGGGCTCTTGACACTGTATCTGGATTTTTTTTTTTGCAGTGACCTAAAAGCCATCCAAAATCATAAGAATTATTTTCTTAATGTCCTTTATAGCTTTTATTTTCATAGGAATCTTTATTAAGAATAATTAATTTTAATCCATCTTTTCCAAATCTAGCTCTATAAATGCAAGTTGAAACTAAATGTTCATGTTATACTTTGTACAAGTTCCTAATACTATCCTCTGCAGGGCAAATGCCCTTCATAACGTGTGGATTTAATGTCTCAATTTAATGTCAAATCCGAAGGTAACATCAGTCTTGTGATAGAGCTTGAACACGTCTCATGTTTAAAATGTTTTGGTACATCTTCCACAGCTACTAGAAACATATTTGCCTCAGTAGTATACTCTCTTTTTTTCCCCTATAAATTTTTTTTAGCATTTTCCTGTTTCAGCAGGTTAAAAGTTCCTCTGCGTTTTTCTATGTCAGTGAGGAGGTGAGGGAGGAGAGCCACGCTTGTATTTTCAAATCCAGTGACGTCTCAGTTTTAGACTCTGGTGAGGGTTCTTCTGCAAAACAAAGTGTTGGCATGTCCTGTTCCCTTTTGCTCTGCCTTATTTCTGCGTGAATGGGAGCTAATGACGACTGACATTTCCACCCATCAGGCCTATGCGTCATGCCCTAGTTATGCAGAATTAATGGAAGATTCTTGGAAATACAGGTGCCAGTCATTAGAGATTTCTGCGGGCAAATACTTTGTGAGGGGCACTGTTAAATCATTCTTATGTACTTTACTCTGATTGAGGGTTACCCCATGTTACAGAAACGGACCTCAGTTTAATAGACTTGTTGAGGAAGGGGTGTGTAAGTCCCTAAATGGCTTGCTGGGTTCAGCATGACCAGCTGTGCTTCTCCAGGGGCCTCCTGCCCACGGACACATTTTTGTTTGAACCTTTTCATTTGCAAAACAACCTGCATCTTTTCATCTCCAAAACAGCCTGCAGTCAGAGTGGTGGCATGAAAGAACACAGCAGCAGGCTTGAAGAAAAGCAGCAAGTAACTGATTTCAGGTCCGTGCAAGCTTACAAGACATATTTAAAGAAAACAGTGAGTTGTTTCTCTTGGAGTGGGAAAGCTGGCTGAGAGATATGGGAGGTGGACAGAAGGGCTCAGTAGCTGATGGATTTTGCTTTCTGGTCCAACCTGAATGAAAACAAGTTGCTTCCCTTCATCCAGGGTGATCAATCACTAAGACACTTGTTGCATGAGGCCCTTTGCTTCCCCTTCCTTTGGGACAGCTGGTGTGTTTGTGTGCTCTGGTGACGTGTGTCCAACACATTGTGTCCATCCTTCAGAGATGCCCTGCTGGTTCTGCTCAAGCAAGCCGGTGAGCAAGCCTGGACTTGGAGATGAAGCTCTGCACCTTCCAAGACTCACCTTAGGCAGCCTGGAGCCTTTCCTGCTCTTAGATGCATGAATCGTCAACCTCATTTAAACCTTCTGCTTTCACCTGGAGGCAGTCTGTGTGTATGAAAGGAAAATTTGGAGACAAAGTGGGTTATACTACTGGCTAAATGAGTTTCCCTAATCTGTAAGATACAAGATGAGAGGAGGAGCAGGGGGAGGGAGGGGAAATCAACCAGTACTTTAGGATTCTCATTTGTCACTTTGTTCAAAAACATTATTCAGGGTGACAGTAGCAATATGAACACATCTTTTTCATACTTTTTATACTCCATAAGAGTATTACATCATATTGCCTTGTGTCATAAGCAATAAGATTTTGAAGCTGATAAGAAAGTCTAGAGAATGAATAGGACATTTTTATTTTTGGTCTGTAGCTAGGGATGATAAAAGTAAAAAGATATGATTGAAAGATACTGAAGTTCACCAACTCATTAAATAATAAGCAATTGCAGCTGGAAAGAACTTCAGCCTCCCCAGGACCTTCCACACCACCTAGTCTTTCAGAAATGTGTTAGTCTGTGTGTACTTGTAACAAACAACTCACTAGTCTTTAAATTCAAGATACAGCAATATTTTAGGGAATTTGCTGGAAATTTAATTAAGTAGCATACATGATGCCACTTGCAGGTGCAATTTGAATAACAAGCACTACTTTTCATCTTCGTTATGTTACAAAAGGGTCAGTTCTGAAGCGTTTGCAACTTGACTAGAAAACCTCCGTCTCTGATCATAATACATGGATATCCACACTGAGGCTGTAGCACTGGTGTCTTCGAAGCCAAACATGCAATTTTGCAAAGCTCTGGGTTTCACTTTTAATATGCAGTTTGGCCAGCTGTGATGTTATCCTTGAGTTTCTCAGTGTCTGGCAACTCTATAGCTAGCTGCCAATCCAGTGCTTACAAATTCTCCTTCTCCTAATACACAGACTCAAGTGAGGAGGTTCTAAAGTTAGGAAAAGTTTCCTTTGGTATCACATTGCAGTTTTCCAGTTTGCAGGTAAGCAGTGTTTGACTTCCTGTTATGGGAAGTAGCTCCTTTGGCCCACACAGAAATCTTTCTATACAGCACCCAAGACTTATTTTACACTTTAGCGGATCAGCAGAATTTGTATAGTGCATACCTCTTTGTGTGAGCAGCAAGGCATGTTTGCAGTTAATTTGCATTACAGAAAGATTATATAGACAGACAACCTGTAGGCCATTCTTCAGGAAAGGTTCCCTGCCTCATGAAAGTCCTGGCTATTTTTCCTTTGCATGGGTCAGCAGGAGTCTGACCTCTTCAGTGCTTCTCTGGAGGGCAAAAACAGTAGCCTCCAGGTTCAAGCAGCTAGGTATCACAATTCCAATGTTCCTTTTTGCCTGATGATTTCCTGAGGCCCCGGAGGCCTTCTGTCAGAAGCTGTCCGGCCACATCCACAGATGACAGAGATGGGGCATGGCTGTGAGACACCTTCTTTCACTGCCCTTGTGTTGTGGTGATCTCCTCCCCAGTTGGCCAAACATTCCTCGGATTAATGTTTGAAAGCACGGGAGCCATCTGCTCCTTGAATGGAAGTGTGTTAAACACCCCAACAGCTTGGGGGCGTTTGAAGTCACACAGCACTTCACAGGTTGCCCACAGTGAATCGTGCTCTGCCCACTCTCACTATGGTTCACGAGGGCAGCAATGGTAACAACAAGAAAAGGTCTTGTGAAAATGCTTTGAAATCATGATTTTTTTCCCCTTGTGTTTCTAACTTTTTAATACTAGTTTCTGATATTTTGTCCCAGATGGAACGCTGCACAACAGGATTTGTTTTTTGCTCAATACTTTCTTGGAACTGTGACTTCTTTGTACCCATAGTTCTCTTACGGATTGTGACCCTTGGAGGAACATATCTCATTGTTAAAGCAGAGATGGGTCCCCATATGTCATCTAGGTCCAGTGTCTAGGTCTATTGAAGTAGGAGTGAGATTTAGGGTGCCTGGCCCACAGAGAAAGGACAAAAGCTTTGGAGATGCAATTCTCCAAAGAATGAGAATGAGAAGAATGTCTTCAAGAAGAAATTCACCATTAACATTGATTCAGCACAAATAGTTCTATAATTTTTTTCAATTAAAAAAAAAGAAAGTTTGTTATTTTCCAGGAATTCATAATATTTCAATTGAAATATTATTGAAACATTTAAGACTTACAAATCTTTTTTTCATTCTTCTATTCCAGCCTTGAAATTTTCAATTTGATTTGTTTTTGGAGAGGAAGAAAATACTTTAGATTTTGCTCCCTGGAAATTCTTGCCTCTGGTTATTAGCTATAAAGGAATCCACAGATTAATTTAAATGGACACAGAAACATTAAGCTTAAATTAGTGCTCAGTGTCTTGTTTGTAGTTTCAATTTATAATTTTAAGCCTGTCCTAAACATTTTACAGTGTTTGGATAAATGAACTGCTCCAGCCCTGATGTGACGTTTTTCTTGAAGCTTTTCATCAGCACTACATTTTTTTTTTTTTTTTTACTAAAATATTTATTTGCATTCTGTGAACTATATACCAGAAAGCTCCAAAATGGGTAGTTATTGATAATCATTAATGGCTTGATATGTTCTGCAAATGTATACACATACATCTTTCTCTTCTCTTAAGCAGAGTTGGACTTAACTATTTCTCATGATTTTAGTACACATCATAGCATACCCACATGCTGACAGATTATAATGAGAATATAATTTTGTTTCTGTCTAGTTTGCTTTTCCCTACTGAGAAAGAAGTAATTTTGAATTCTGAGACTTGTGCTGCTGTTCTTCTTTTTCTTCAAACAAGAATCATTTAGAAAACACATGCGTTTCCAAGCAATGTCTTCTCACAACAAATACTGTGGAAGATTGCAAAAAGTTTGGGAGTTAGATACTGCAGCAACATGTCACTGAAGATGCAAGTCCTTGCGTAGTATTCATTGCGGAGGTTGGGCTGGGGACTGGTGAACACATCTTTCCTTTCGTTGGATGTCTGGAGAAGTTAGTTTGATGGTGTTGGGACACTTAGGTGCTTGGACGCTTAGGTGCTCTTGGGTGGCAAAAGAATCATCTTACTATTATTTTCACTTCCTCTTTTTCTAAAAAGAAATCCTTTCAGAAATGAACAGTAGTGTCAGTAATAAACAATATCCTACAATCCCTGTGCAGCCAGAACTCTTATTGATCCCAAAATGGGGCAATAAATTCAGGCTTCCACATATTGATTAAACTGAATCTGGATTTTTATGATAAAATTGTCAGAAATTTCTGCTGCAAAATGTTTTGGGGCTGCTAAATGCTGTAGCTGTATGTTGTGGCGTAGGACCGGTAATCACCATTAGAACACATCTTGCTGGTGGTATTTCCCATTCATTTGTCTCACACAGAGTCATTTGGCCACTGTGCTGTGCAGTTTCGCTCTGCTCTAAATACAACAATATCAGACAGGTAAAATTGTGTGTAGCAGCACCTCTTTTTGTCATTGCTAGCTAGAAATAAATTTGCCCGAGGTCTGAGCACTGAGGAACCCTGATTACCGGGGTAAATTTAGGTAAATTAACTGGGCCACAGAAAGCTATAGTCAGTTTCAGGAAATGAAAGAAGGCTTACAAATTGAAGGAGAAGGCTAGAAAATTGGTAAAAGAGGTGGTTTTTCTTCTGAAATTCTTCAGTAGCTGCATCTTAAGAACAAAATCAGCCTGCAGATGTTGTGCAAAAAGGACTTGAAGGAAAGAGGAGGAAAGAGTCATAATAGAGTTACAGCAAAACACTTTTTTCCTGAGATGTATCACAGAATCATAGAATCACACAGAATCACAGAACAGTTGAGGTTGGAAGGGACCTCTAGAGATCATCTAATCCCAGCCCCCTGCTCCAGCAGGGACACCCAGAGCACGGGGCACAGGGCGGCAGCCAGGCGGGTTTGGAAGATCCCCAGAGAAGGAGCCTGCACAGCCTCTCTGGGCAGCCTGTGCCAGGGCTCTGGCACCCTCACAGGAAAGAAGTTCTTCCTCATATAGAGATGTTTCAGTGTGTACCCATTACCCCTTGTCCTGTCACTGGCTACCACGGAGAACAGCCTGGCCCCATCCTCCCTACATTCTCCTCTCAGGTACACACATGTTAATCAGAACCCCTCTCAGTCTTCTCTAGTCTAAACTAAAAGCCCAGGTTGCTTAGGCTTTCCTCATAAGATAGATGCTTAAGTCCCTTAATCTAAATCTTTGTCACTCTATGCTGGACCCTCTCTAGAAGCTCCACGTCCCTCTTGTCCTGGGGAGCCCAGAACTGGACACAGCACTCCAGGTGTGGCCTCCCCAGGGCTGAGTAGAGGGGCAGGATCCCCTCCCTCGACCTGCTGCAGACGCTCCTCCTAATGCACCCCAGGATCCCATTGGCCTTCTTGGCCACGAGGGCACTGCTGCCTCATGGGCAACTTGTTGTCAACCAGAACTCCCAAATCCTTCTCCATGGAGCTGCTTTCCAGCAGGTCAATCCCTAATCTGTCCAGGTGCCTAAGGTTATTCCTTCCTAGGTGCAGGACCCTGCACTTGTCCTTGTTGAACCTGCGACAGGGAGAGTTGAAATGCAGCTGATGGATGCCACTGGAATGCCAGATGAAACACTGGAGGACTCTGCTGGCAACTGTAAGCTGTGCATAGCTATACTAAATGGATATGCTCCTTCATTTCTGAGATAAGGATATAGTCCTTCATTTTATCCCAGTATGAACCTATAACCAGCAGAGGAAGTACAGCTGTCTACTGTAGCTTCCTTTATAAACTGTAAATTGAGACAGATGTAGTGAGGTTATTCTTGGTCTTTCACCTCTGCATGTGTATTTCTGGAACTTGCATCATCAAATGAGAATGATCTGGTAAAGTCAGCAAGTATTATATCCACAGATGGATTTGTGACAGCTAAAGCATTTTGCTTGATGTTTTCTGATTGTGGCTTTAACTTTCAGCATCACTGAACACTTGAGCCTTGAAGTAAGTGGACTGCTGAGAAGGCACCAAGCAGCAGTTAGTACTTGTCGGTGATTATACCAGTTACTAGTACACTTCTGCTGCTGAAATGGAGATAGTAGCCAGGGGCCAAATAAATTGAAGAGTACAGGGCCTCACTGGCCTGTGCAATACCAAGGTAAATTTGCTTTTCTCTGGTTTGTGTAAAACTATGAAATGTTCTCCTTATGATAGTGAGCGTATACACTTGTGTTTTCATCTGCTTTAACTCTCTCAGGTGAATTTATCAGATGTGTAGAGATTTCCTAGCAATTTCTGAAGAAAGTAACCCTACTAATAGCAGGGCTATAGCTATATTAAGAAAGTTCTTGATGTGGCATATTACAACTTAGCTTTCTGTACTGCCTGCCTGTGTTGCTTTCTACTGATGCTGATTCTGTTCATTTCTGCCTCACACTCTTAAATGCTGTTATTATGTATGTGGCCCCTATGCTGACAATGATTTTTGTCATAACAGCTCGAAAATGTAAGAAACCTTTGTGGATAAGCAGTGGCTTTAGTGTCAGATCTGTCAATGTGTTGCTGTTTGTCAATGCAAAAAAAAAAGAAAAAAAAAAAGAGATAGCCTTAAAATAATTAAAATAGCTGATTATTAATACAAAGGCTTCCAAAATGTAGTAGTGAAAAATACATGCATGACCTTGCACTGTGCTTTACTAACTCAAATCGTTAGGTCTCTTAACTATTTATTATTCTAAGTGTCAGGTGTAAACTGGTCAGGGTGGCAGGTATTATGATTTTTTTGAACACTTTCAAGGAGATAAGGAAGACTCAGATCTGCTGATCTACTTAAAAATGTATCAGATTCCATTTTGTTTTCTGTATTTTTCTTCACTCTTGCTTCATTTTGCATAACAATATAATACAAAGTTTTTTTACATCTATTAACCTTTCAATTTAAAATGTATGGAAATAGTCCAGGAACTATATTGATAATGGACATATTTATCATCAAAACTGCCAGCAAATGTGGAATAGTTAAGTGGCCAAACTGTTTATTTAATCAACAGTTCATATCCCATTTCTTTCTAGAAGAAATTCCAGCCTCTTTTTTTTTTTTATTTAGCACCCAATGTATAGATAAAGACAGAGCTTTAAGATTCTCTATAGTGTATGCTATGGGGGTTGAGGGGAAAGAAAAGAAAAATTATCTACTAAAAATCTGCTACACTTTGTTCTCTCAGTTTACAGGAAGGTAGGGAGGTAGGGGAAACCTATTTGGAGTCTGAAGAAGTAATAAAAGGTCCCTTAAACACAAATAAACTCCTGTCTGTTATCTAAGTGGCCGGGGAGACTATATTTTCAGTGAATGGCTTGAGGTTTGTCAAGAGGACCTCTTTTTCCAAATGATTTTCTTTTTCTTTCTTTCTTTCTTTCTTTCTTTCTTTCTTTCTTTCTTTCTTTCTTTCTTTCTTTCTTTCTTTCTTTCTTTCTTTCTTTCTTTCTTTCTTT